>JAQFVV010006816.1:0-325313 GCA_028023455.1 Epiperipatus broadwayi | reverse complement strand
ATGCACACCATTATACAATTACAAATGATTTTAAAGTTTGCTATTATTGAGATATACATTTTTAAGACAGAGGGCGTTACTGGATATTTGTAATTGTGTAATGGTTTGTATATTTTTCTATAATTATTTTAGTTAGTGTTAACCGTAACTTTCCTTTCATATATATATTGAAACAGATATTCTGTTCCTCATATAAATATTCAAAAGACCCCCTCCATTTAAAAACGTCTAGCGTGATTCAGTCTAATTGGAAACGCAATAAATTTTTATTTGTTTAAAAAAATCATATTTTTAATTTTGTGATTGATGAATTTGAATAAAATGTTTTATCGTCTTATTTTTTTTTATCTGTCTCAATAAAAAAAAAGAAATTAATTATCCAATCATTAAAAAGAAGAAAAGAAAGATACTTGAGTTAAACTGAGGCAGTATTCAAATTAGGCACGTCGTCGGAAGAAAAGGAATTTTTTTTTCTCTCTCTCATCTTACACAGAGAGGCAGAACATATTAAATCCTTTTTTTTTAAAAAAAAAGTGTATTATTTAATTCTTTTGACATATTAAAATATAGCTTTAGCAAAACGTGAAAATGGAAAAAGAAAACTTTGCTAGAGGAATGATAATAATAATGGGGTAATTTAGCGGCTTCACTCTCTCCACACTGTGCCATGACTTTCCATCGATGAAATAACCTGCCTTCTTTTGAGTAAATTAGACTGCAAAACTGGAAAGTAATTTTTATAAAATATTAAAACATATTTATCATACATTATAAAGTGGAATTATGAAATAATTACATAGAATTTGTTTTGTAAAATATTAAAACATGTTTATCATACGTTATAAAATGAAGTTATGAAATAGTTATATGCAAATTTATTTATAAAAATATTTGAACGTATTTACTATATAAATTAGAAATGTTATAATTACTAAATAATAAATGCTCCACAAGCCAAACAGAGTTTATGTATATGAATATAGCTTTATATTTGGCTAAATTATAAATGCCTCAATTATCAAATGATAAATGCTCTACAAACCAAGAATTGCTGAGTTCAAATGTCTACCAATTGGTAATAATTAATAAAATGATGAAATGCTGTATAAGTCATAAATACTTGACTGCTTCTAAGCTTTTTATAATGTAACAGAGTTTATGTGTAAGAATATACTTCTATATTTGGCTAAATTATAAATGCCTCAATTATCAAATGATAAATGCTCTACAAACCAAGAATTGTTGAGTTCAAATGTCTACCAATCGGTAATAATTAATAAAATGATGAAATGCTGTATAAATCATAAATACTTGACTGCTTCTAAGCTTCGTATAATGTAACAGAGTTTATGTATAAGAATATACTTTTATATTTGACTAAATTATAAATGCTTTAATTACCAAATGATGAATACTCCACAAACCAAGAATTGCTGAATTTAAATGTTTACCAATCAGTAATAATTCATAAGATAATGAAATGTTATATAAATCATAAATGCTTAACTGCTACCAAGCTTCTTCTCATAAAGGAATACAAAAATAAACTATTGTTGAATTGGAATATTTCCAAGCTTTTCCTCATAAATGATTTCAAAATGAATTATTGTTGAATTAGAATATTTCCAAGCTTCTTCTCATAAATCGATTCAAAATGAATTATTGTTAAATTAGAATATTTCCAAGTTTCTTCTCATAAATGGATTCAAAATGAATTATTGTTGAATTAGAATATTTCCAAGCTTCTTCTCATAAATGGATTCAAAATGAATTATTGTTAAATTATAATATTTCCAAGCTTCTTCTCATAAATGGATTCAAAATGAATTATTGTTAAATTAGAATAATTCCAAGCTTCTTCTCATAAATGGATTCAAAATGAATTTTTGTTAAATTAGAATAATTCCAAGCTTCTTCTCATAAATGGATTCAAAATGAATTATTGTTGAATTAGAATATTTCCAAGCTTCTTCTCATAAAGGAATACAAAAATGAACTATTGTTGAATTGGAATATTTCCAAGCTTCTTCTCATAAAGGAATACAAAAATGAACTATTGTTGAATTGGAATATTTCCAAGCTTCTTCTCATAAAGGAATACAAAAATAAACTATTGTTGAATTGGAATATTTCCAAGCTTCTTCTCATAAAGGAATACAAAAATGAACTATTGTTGAATTGGAATATTTCCAAGCCTCTTCTCATAAAGGAATACAAAAATGGACTATTATTGAATTAGGATGTTTCCAAGTGTCTTCTCATAATGAACGTGTAAATGAACTATTGATAAATAAAAAAGGAACTGCTTCTAACTCTTTTATAAGTAAAATAAAAATGAGTTATCATGTGGATAGAAATGAATTTCATTAGAATTTGCAAATTAGTTGTTATTTAATAAATTTTTTTTGTTACTAAAAATTGAATTGGTTATCCAGTTGTCCACTTTTGTTTGTTTTATCGCATCACTCACCAATTATAGCACTGGTTCATGAGAATCTCATGCATTCCTGAGCTACGTCTGACATAACTAGACCCAGGCCAGTCAGGTTGTAGTAAGACGGATCTCTAATGGCGCTGTTTGGAAAATCAAACATATAAATGTTTAGATGTTCACAGTCTCTATGGTACTACATCCTCTGATGAGCAGGAAATATTGTTGTTGTAGGCATTAACATCTGCATTAGGAATGTCAATTGATAGTTCCTTCCTACAGCATGCTCATCAGAAAATTGTTACAACTGATGTGATAAAAGCGTTGTACGCGGGTCAGGTTACATTTGGTGCCCAACATAGGGGGTTTACCTGGCTAACCTACCTATAGACTCTGGTTACATTTGGCGTCCAACTGTGAGGCTTTATCCAGCTAGCCTAACCATAGGCACATATTACATTGTCACCTTAATGTGAGGCCTTATCTGGCATAGGCCGGTTAATTTGCCACCCTATTGTGAGGTCCGATCTAGCTTGCCTACTTATAGGTATAAGCAGATCACGATTCTGTGATATGAACAGTGCATATGATGTAGTGATGTAATTTGTTCAGGAAGGTTAAAAAAATAAAAGTTTAAGAGAAAAACAAAACAAAAATGAATGGCATAAAGAATGAAACAGGCATTTCAAAGAAGATGGAGTAAAGTCATGGTGTGGATGGAGAGAGAAGCTTACTGATTCAGAAAACAAAGGAAAAATGGTAAACATGGAGGCTCAAAAAACAGAAAAGATAGCTATGATAGCTCAGATAATAGAAATTATAAAAGCAGACCAAAAGAAAAGAGACAAACAAAGAGAAGAAGATAACCAAAAATGGGATAAACAAAGAGAATAAGTTATCAAACAAAGAGAAGAATATAACCAAAAATGGGATAAACAAAGAGAAGAAGATAACCGAAAATGGGATAAACAACAAGAAGATGATATCAAACAAAGAGAAGAATATAACCAAAAATGGGATAAACAAAGAGAAGAATATAACAAGCAAGCAATAGAAGCAAACCAAAGAATAGAAAAACGAATTAAAGAAGCATTAAAAAATCAGAATGAAAAGTTAAACCAGTTGATAAAGAAAATAATTCAACCTAAAAAATTGGATGAGGAGAAGACTTCGGAATTTCCAACCAAAGACATTTTAAAGGAATCACAAATTGAATTTCCTATTACTGATGAAGCAAAATTTGAGATTGTTAAAAAGGAAGAAATTGAAATTACAAAGAGTGATCTCGAAATTGTTGGTCTACCTTCAGAAAAAAGTCTGATTGTGGAATATGCCTTTAAAATTGAAAAGAAAGAAGTATATGCAGAAGCTGAAAATGAAATAGTATTGAACACAGCAAAAGAGTTTCAAATGGATGAAAATAAATCTAATAAAGCAAAATTAAAATCTTCTGATCCTCAAGAAGATGAAAAACATGAAAATGAACATAATCAAAAACTTAATTCTCAAATAACTAAGGAACCGTCCAATATAGAAGAAAATGTTTCAGAAAAATTATCTGATATATGCTATGAAATAGTAACAGAGATAGAGAAAGAAACCATAAAATGGAAAGAAAAGTGTGTTAGTCCTCAGCCATATATAAAAATTATAAACAAAAGCTTAATAAACTCAAATCAAAAATTGAGTACAGAAAAAAAATATATAAAGACAGTTATTAAAAATAGAGTTGCTTACGCAGGAAAAGACACCAAAAGGGAATCTGAAAACTCGGGATTTATCAGTGTGAAAGAAATTAAACAACAAGAAACCTTTGCAAATACCAAAAAAATAAATATTATGGCAGAAGAACCATTTAAAAGGAAACTTTTATATAAAAATGAAGTACCACCATGGAAGAGGAAAAAGAGAAAATTCACAGATGGTGTTCATGGTCCATATCGGATGTGTATAATTAGAAGATCAAACAGTAACAATGATCTCCTAAGAAAATACAGAAGTGAAGAAGCAAGACATCACAGTAATGTTAAACATGATAAATTTTCAACAAAGAGACGATCCAGAAGTATGTCACCTCATAATACAAAAGAGGACTATAGGAGAACTGATCATGATCCTCAGTCTCCCAAACCAGGTTGCAGTTATGATTCAGAATAAAATAGAAATAGCTGATGGAAAAA
Source organism: Epiperipatus broadwayi (assembly GCA_028023455.1). Lineage (NCBI taxonomy): Eukaryota > Metazoa > Onychophora > Udeonychophora > Euonychophora > Peripatidae > Epiperipatus > Epiperipatus broadwayi. Next base: position 320,702 of record JAQFVV010006816.1, on the reverse strand, counting down.
GTTTGTGAGTGTGGTGTAGTGATGCATGAACTTGTATTTTTCATGTTGAGATGGTGGATGAATGAGCGGAGCTGCTTGGATGCATTGTGTTATGATGCTCCGAAGTATATGCTCAGCACTATCCCGACCTGGATGTTGTGCTCCAAGAGTAGTCCAGCAGTGCGTATATATAGGTCTCATGTATAGGCCTTGGTCTCATGGATAGGCCAAATGATAGCCCCTGAGACTCACCGAAGCTGAGCAGGGTTGGCTGAGTGCCAAATTGTTTTTTTTTCTCTGGATCCTATTCTTGTTTGGATGATGCTTCTAGGTACAAGAGAGGTAGTGCTTAAAAATAAGATATTTTCTCGCGACGTCATGAGGTGGTGTGTACTGGTGGTTTGTGCTTGGCCATCTACTTATCCTGGCATTGGAGGCTATGGTTCATGTATTCACTTTTCCAGCTCATCTTACCTATTCATCAGCATATCTAAAACCAGGCAGTACTGAGAAATAATGTGTATAGTATATGGAATGAAATCGTATTTCCAAGCGATTTCATCCCAAAATTTGGTGAGGGGTAATGAAACAGATATTCTGTTCTTCATATAAATATTCAAAAAAACCCCTCCATTTAAAAACATCTAGCGTGATTCAGTCTAATTGGGAACGCAATAAATTTTTATTTGTTTAAAAAAATCATATTTTTAATTTTGTGATTGATGAATTTGAATAAAATGTTATATCGTCTTATTTTTTTTTATCTGTCTCAATAAAAAAAAAAGAAATTAATTATCCAATCATTAAAAAGAAGAAAAGAAAGATACTTGAGTTAAACTGAGGCAGTATTCAAATTAGGCACGTCGTCGGAAGAAAAAGAATTTTTTTCTCTCTCTCTCGTCTTACACAGAGAGGCAGAACGTATTAAATCCTTTTTTTTTTTTAAAAAAAGTGTATTATTTAATTCTTTTGACATATTAAAATATAGCTTTAGCAAAATGTGAAAATGGAAAAAGAAAACTTTGCTAGAGGAATGATAATAATAATGGGGTAATTTAGCAGCTTCACTCTCTCCACGCTGCGCCATGACTTTCCATCGATGAAATAACTCGCTTTCTTTTGAGTAAATTAGACTGCAAAACTGGAAGGTAATTTTTATAAAAAATTAAAACATATTTATCATACGTTATAAAATGGAATTATGAAATAATTACATAGAATTTGTTTTGTAAAATATTAAAACATGTTTATCATACGTTATAAAATGAAGTTATGAAATAGTTATACGCAAATTTATTTATAAAAATATTTGAACGTATTTACTATATAAATTAGAAATGTTATAATTACTTAATAATAAATGCTCCACAAGCCAAACAGAATTTATGTATATGAATATAGCTTTATATTTGGCTAAATTATAAATGCCTCAATTATCAAATGATAAATGCTCTACAAACCAAGAATTGCTGAGTTCAAATGTCTACCAATCGGTAATAATTAATAAAATGATGAAATGCTGTATAAATCATAAATACTTGACTGCTTCTAAGCTTCTTATAATGTAACAGAGTTTATGTGTAAGAATATACTTCTATATTTGGCTAAATTATAAATGCCTCAATTATCAAATGATAAATGCTCTACAAACCAAGAATTGTTGAGTTCAAATGTCTACCAATCGGTAATAATTAATAAAATGATGAAATGTGTATAAATATAAATCTTGACTGCTTCTAACTTTATAATGTAACAGAGTTTTGTGTAGAATATACTTATATTTAAATTATAATTCTCAATTGTCAAATGATAAATGCTCTACAAACCAAGAATTGTTGAGTTCAAATGTCTACCAATCGGTAATAATTAATAAAATGATGAAATGCTGTATAAATCATAAATACTTGACTGCTTCTAAGCTTCTTATAATGTAACAGAGTTTATGTGTAAGAATATACTTTTATATTTGACTAAATTATAAATGCTTTAATTACCAAATGATGAATACTCCACAAACCAAGAATTGCTGAATTTAAATGTTTACCAATCAGTAATAATTCATAAGATAACGAAATATTATATAAATCATAAATGCTTAACTGCTACCAAGCTTCTTCTCATAAAGGAATACAAAAATAAACTATTGTTGTATTGGAATATTTCCAAGCTTCTTCTCATAAATGGATTCAAAATGAATTATTGTTAAATTAGAATATTTCCAAGTTTCTTCTCATAAATGGATTCAAAATGAATTATTGTTGAATTAGAATATTTCCAAGCTTCTTCTCATAAATGGATTCAAAATGAATTATTGTTAAATTAGAATATTTCCAAGCTTCTTGTCATAAATGGATTCAAAATGAATTATTGTTAAATTAGAATAATTCCAAGTTTCTTCTCATAAATGGATTCAAAATGAATTTTTGTTAAATTAGAATAATTCCAAGCTTCTTCTCATAAATGGATTCAAAATGAATTATTGTTGAATTAGAATATTTCCAAGCTTCTTCTCATAAAGGAATACAAAAATGAACTATTGTTGAATTGGAATATTTCCAAGCTTCTTCTCATAAAGGAATACAAAAATGAACTATTGTTGAATTGGAATATTTCCAAGCTTCTTCTGATAAAGGAATACAAAAATAAACTATTGTTGAATTGGAATATTTCCAAGCTTCTTCTCATAAAGGAATACAAAAATGAACTATTGTTGAATTGGAATATTTCCAAGCCTCTTCTCATAAAGGAATACAAAAATGAACTATTGTTGAATTAGGATGTTTCCAAGTGTCTTCTCATAATGAACGTGTAAATGAACTATTGATAAATAAAAAAGGAACTGCTTCTAACTCTTTTATAAGTAAAATAAAAATGAGTTATCATGTGGATAGAAATGAATTTCGTTAGAAATTGCAAATTAATTGTTATTTAATAATTTTTTTTTGTTACTAAAAATTGAATTGGTTATCCAGTTGTCCAGTTTTGTTTGTTTTATCACATCACTCACCAATTATAGCACTGGTTCATGAGAATCTCATGCATTCCTGAGCTATGTCTGACATAACTAGACCCAGGCCAGTCAGGTTGTAGTAAGACGGAACTCTAATGGCGCTGTTTGGAAAACCAAACATATAATTGTTTAGATGTTCACAGTCTCTATGGTAGTACATCCTCTGATGAGCAGGAAATATTGTTGTAGGAGGCATTAACATCTGCATTAGGAATGTCAATTGATAGTTCCTTCCTACAGCATGCTCATCAGAAAATTGTTACAACTGATGTGATAAAAGGGTTGTACACGGGTCCGGTTACAATATATATATATTGTAATGTGAAATGTTAGTTTTATCTTAAACAATAATAAAAAACTTCAGTTATTGCCTAAGTAAAAATAAATAAGATTTAGAAAATATAATAAAATATAAAATGCCAAAAATTATTTGTAAGAGAGCCAACCATAAAGATCAAGTTGAGAATAAATAAAAAAGAAATATAATTAATGAATAATTATTTAAAGTTTTGTACATTTAATTTAAATGTTTTTTTCAGCAGTGGTGCTTCTAAATATGGTGCAGCTGTAAGTGGGAAAACATACTTACATGGATATTTTATTAATAGACAACAATATAAAATTGAACAAGTTTTTATGCATGAAAAGTATCCTACTGATCCTGAAGGTTTTCCTGGAGCTGGTGCAAATTACGATATTGCTCTTATTAAATTGAAATCAAGGCTTAAATTCTCCAAAGTTATACAACCTATTTGTTTGATGGGAACAAATAATCTTTTTATAAATAAAACAGCTCAACTGTTTGGATGGGGAAGAACAACACATAGTAAGTATATTGAAAAGTAATACAAGTTTAATGGCATAAAAATAAACATTTTATTGAAAGAAAGTTGTATAAAAACAATTATATAAATGTGTCATGGAATAATTTTTAAATATGCTGCATATGACAATAGTCTCTATAGATTTGTTTTAATTAAGAGTAAAACTAATAGGCACATTTCGACTTTTTAATTTATTAAACAAAATTGAAAATTACAAAGCATACACTTTAAAATAAAATATTGTTTGCCATATATATTGTAACGAGCACAGATGTTCGTTACATTGTTTTTTTTATATATTAACTAAACATGAAAGTAAATTAAAAAGTTCGCATTTAAAAATTTTCTTTAAGAATTAAAAATTGAAATTAAATATCAGCTTAAACTCGTATATATTAAATTGCACAGATAATGAAAAATTATTAAATAAAAACTTTATTAAAGAAAAAGTATTTTAAAACTAAATTTTAAAAAGATTTGGAGATAAAATTATATCTTTAAATTTATCTTTAAATATATCTTTGATTTGGAAAACAGGTTAATTAATCAGAAATGGAAATGATAAATGTTAATTAGTTATATGTAAACTAGCCTTGGTCATTTAAATGTAAAAACATTGGTCAGATAGGAAAACAATAGAAACAAATAGCCAATGAAAGAAATCCATCGGGAAATCGGACCTCAGCGAAAGGATCATCACATCGATGACATAATGCCAAGTCAATCCTTCGAATATGTATAAAAGGAAAATTTGGAAATTATTAAGGAGTGATTATGATTAATTATGATATGTGTTAGTGCGGAAGTAAAGGAGAAGGGATCGAAAAGACGCACGATTCAATCCCTTCAGTTTTGCTACGAAAGAAAGAAATGAACTATCGTTTTTCTACATTGAGGACCAGTTAAATCAAAAACCTCCGGATGGATAAATAAGTCGGCCAACAGAATACCAATCTTAGGACAGCATGGAAATTCATATTCATGACAAGCAACAGATAAAGAGGAACTGTTTTAAACTGTAAGAACTTTATAAATGATGAACATTACATTAAAACTTTCCAGATTTAAATGATTGCAATATTATCCTATCTGACCAACTTAATTTATTAATAATGTTATTTGATGTCTTTCTTTTTTTATATATATATTTCTTTTTATATATATATATATTTAAAATCATTTCCAAATATATATATAAAAAAAGAAAGATATATTTCTTTTTATATATATATATATTTAAAATCATTTCCATTTATTTATTTATTTTTTGTTCTTTAAGTTTTATCATGATTTTTGTTTTTCGTTAAATTAATTATATAAATGTTAAACTTAAGTCGGGCGTGAATGGCTGTATAGATTTGTAAAGTTATATTAGGGGAGGGTAATCTTAGGTTATTTGTTTCATTGTTAAATTGGGTCAATGGATTGGATATATTGATGTAGTTAGTAGATGTAGTCGGAGATTCACTACTGGCAGAATCATTTATATTTACGCCGCACTCACCCGTTTGCCTATGAAAGGAATTATAAGACAGAGAACGCAGTTCTATTCTATGGAGGTTTTTTTTTATTGTTCTTCTCGTTAGATAGATGTAATATTCCTATCTGATGAGAGTCAATGTCTTCTCTTAATTTTTTTGGTGCTGCCATATTCCGTATTACATTGAATACATCGATATATCAGATGAATTGAGGCCAGTTTGACTGCGAATTTTAGCCTAGGGTTAAATAGGGATAGAATATTTTATTTTCAAATGCAAATCTATGTAGTCTATTCATACTCGACCCTAAATAGAAATGCATTAAATTTAAGTTGTTTATAGACACTTGCATGGATTGGTTATCGGTTAAGTATGTTTTGTGTTTTCATATTTGATCAAAATATATAGACATTCGATAAATAATGATACCTTACAGTGAGTATCTATAATGTATTTATTCGGATGTCTTTTAAGTTATTGGTGACAATGCAAGTATCTTATGGTGAATACTAGAGGGTTTCTTATATTTCCCTATGCAATTGTCAGTTATCAATAATTTTGTATTTTGATCATTTATGTTTATTTTGAAATGTTTTTGACCGTTGAAATCTATGTAACCGATCTATAGCAACATATTAAAACAAGCTTTTATAATCCCATCTGTGCGAACTTAATTAAAATGTAAACTTATAATATAATAGAAATTAAAATGTAAATTAAAATCTAAGGTAAAGTTAAAAATAATGTTAAATGTTAAAATGTAAAACTAATACTAAAATAATTTTAAATCTTATATATATGTGCATAAATAAATGTTTGTATGTTAATTACTGGCAGTGGCTTATTTTATTCTTTTTTATATATATACTCTTATATTATATTATTAAATATCTGCTATTCCACTGAGCTGGAGACATGGGCTAATGGCCGGATGCAAAAAAAAAAAATTTTTTTTGACTTACGTATCTGCCTACTCTATAAATTTTTCTAGGTACAAATGCCTAGATGGCACCCTGTAGTGCAGTTTACGTTAAGCATACTTTCTGGATCGTTACAATATATATATATCAAAATATTAATATATAACAAACTAACCAAAGAAATTACATATAAAAACAAAAAAAGACTTATGAATCCAATAAATAATAATATATTTTAACCGGAGGACTGGTTTTGATCAGAAAAAAAAAATACACAGTAAAATGGTGATAATCAAAAATTACAGATTTGGTAAAAGATTAAAAATTTAACAAAACCACCCTGATTGGTCACAAAGTCTAACACAGAATATCTACCCAATCAACGACAAATTCAAACAACAAAACAAACAAAAAAAAAACTACATTCCTTCCTAATCAAGCTTAAATTCTATTTAAATTAAAATAAATATAAAAATAAAAAATCCAAAATTAAAATATACATATATGCATACATATAAAAATTAGACTATGCTCACATACAAAAAATAGCTGTGCTCACATTAATATTCATTAAAAATTAAAATACTCATACATTTTAATCAAAAATTATAGTTAGTGCAAAGTACAATAATTTATAATAACTAATTATTTATCTATAAACCAATTAAACACAGATATTAAACATCCATATAACCAATCTTTACATAAAAAACCTCATATAAGAAAATTTTCACATAAAAAACTCACATATAGAAATCATTTAGGAGACCAGGTAACCCAGAGATGTAATAGTTCCAGTGTTCAAATTCAATCCATGTGATTCTAAGGTCTTGAATTTAAAAATAAAAAAACTCTCCTTTTGTTTCCTCTCCCTTGTAGAAGAAAAACCTTCCTGAAGAATCACTACTTTTAAATCATCAATTGAATGATTCGGTAAGTTAAAATGTTTTGAAACCAGTCTATCTTTATTCCTTTGCAAAATGTCAAATCTATGATTAGTCATTCTGACATGTAAACTATTTGCTAACTCACCTATATACTGGTTTAAACATCTACTACACTCTATCAAATATATCAAATTAACACTTTTACATGTAACATAATTAGGAATATACCATTTAAAATTACAATTCTTAGTACTAAAGACCACTTTTGTCACAACAATGTGTTTACATGTAACACATCTTTTATCCTCACATGGAGAACATCCTTTTTCCTGTACAGAACTACTAATAAAATTTGTTTTGACAAGTATATCTCTAAGTGATCTATGTTTTCGATATACAACCTTAGGTGCATCAGAAGAAATAGATTTTAAATAATCTGTGGACTGTAATATGTTAAAATGTTTCGCCAATATCCGGTTAATATTAGGTAAATCTCTATTAAAAGTAAGAACCAATGGTGGAACATCTAATTGTTTTTTTTTACTCTTTTCAGATAAAAGAAGTTTCTTTCTATCAATTAAAGAAGATCTCCTTACTGCATTATCCAACAATGTCTTAGGATACCTTATATTGAGCAAACTATTATATAAAATACTATTAGTTTGTTGAAGAAATTTCTCATCATTACAAACTCTCTTTATCCTTAAAAATTGACTATAAGGAATATTAGCCTTTAAATGTTTAGGATAGTTACTATAAAAATGTAGATAGCAGTTATTATTAGTTGGTTTCCTTATACACTCGTAGTAAGAACTCTATTAGTGTAAATAACTTCAACATCAAGAAAATGAGCAATTGATTTTGAAAAATTCATTGTGAAATTAATATGTTTATTAAAATTATTTAAATAACTTAAAAAAATTATGAAGTTCAACTTCACTATGTGGCCATATCATGAAAATGTCATCTATATATCTAAGCCAAGTGTGAGGTTTCAGCTGAGCATTATCAAGTATAGAGGACTCTAGTTTTGACATAAAAATATTTGCATAACTTGGTGCCATCTTTGTACCAATTGCAGTACCTTGTTTCTGTAAATAGTATCTAGAATCAAAAGTAAAAAAAAATATTTCTTAAAACCAAATATATTAATTCAACCATAGTAGTAATAAGACCATGATCATACTCTCTATTTTGTAAAGCACATTTAATAGCCTCAACTCCATCATCATGAGGTATATTTGTGTATAATGATACAATATCCAAAGTAATCAAAAAACAATCAACTGGTAATTCAGATTTAATATTTTCTCACACACAAAGAAAATGAGTAGTATCTTTAACATAAGAATTAAATGATGGTGTAAAATGGGGACACAGACTGAGATATGTAATTGTCAGGAATCGCAAATTATTATACCGTGTGACACTAACGGGATCCTAGTAGATGTTGAACAATCTTGCTTGCCAGGGAACATTTTGGAGGAATCATTACGGGATAGATCTCCAAAAGTTTTTAAAGAAGATCATACTCAACGTAAAGATGATTCTTTAGACCTTTCATTGGATGATATAATTTGTAACATTTCTAAACAGAAGAACTTTTTAACAATGACTATTTCTGATGTTCAACAGATTGATGGTTTTGCTGCTTCAGATCAAGATATAGATGGTGGTAAAGCAGATCCGGGTAATTTAGAGGTGGGGGTAGTTGATCAAATAGATAATGGATTGATAATGGGCACTGATTTTAATACAATATCTAGCATAGATACAGAGTTTGATATTAATAGGGATTATTCTAGTAAACAACATTTACAGGGTCTAGCATTAATTAATACAGGGGCAATCCCTAAACGTTTTTCTAGATGTCTAAATAATAAGCAGGTTATAAGTAATTGACAAACATTACATAGTACATCGTTTCTTAAACTTAGGAAATTATATGATAAATTAGTTAGATATAGACAACATATTAGTAATTTTGCATATTTTATTAACAATAACATAATTCCTAAAGACCTCAGAATAAAAATTATTGCTAACATAGACCAATTTCCTAGGAAACATGCAATTAAATGGGATAATACAATAAGAGAAGCATCTGTTGCATTAATACATATTTTGAAAGATGCATTTTTGGTAAGACTTAAATTAATTGAAAAAAAATATATACTTTTTGGTAGTTGTAATTTAATGAATATAGATGAACAGAAGGAATTACAGGAATGGGTTTTTTTGAGAGAGAAGTTATTGGTGAAGAAATTTCATAATAAAATGTATCATAGGTTCAAAGTTATGGGTAATGAGCCAATATTTGAATTAGTTACTAATCAGTCACAAACAATAATTAATTGTATGACTTCTGATAATCATACTGTGTCGGATATTTCTGCATCGGATATGATTCCAATTGATACTGATCAATCATATATATCATCTTCACATTCATTAGATTGTTCTGAAATGTTACCATCTGTTCTTAATAGTGATGCTGTTTTAGCATTGGTTCATAGAGTTACAGATTCTTCTGAATGCACTAACAATATTTTAGTTTCTGGAAATACAAATACTAATAAATCTAACTCAAATATTTATAGCAATGACTTTTTATGTTTAGCTAATAAGGAAAACAATGTGATTAATCTAACTAACATTAATCTTAATGAGGCAGAATGTTCACTGTTAAATAAAGGTTTATCTTATTGCCCTACAGTTCAGTCATTTTATCAAAAAAAAATAATTTAAAATTCATCAGGATTTAGATAATTTTTGAAGAAGACATAGATTAAAAGAATTTTTTGGAAACCAGGAATGTGATACTATTGGGAAATTACGATCTGATTGGACACCACAACATCAAAGGAATGTGTTATTAGATATGTACATTGATAATGTATATCAGGATATTATTAATGAAATTAGACTTAAACAACATAGTAAGTATAAGAGTAATTTAACATTGAGAGAGATGAATGCATTACGCAATTTAGTGAACAGACAGGATATTATTATAAAACCAGCTGACAAAGGAGGATCAATAGTAATTATGAATAAAGATGATTATGTTAAAAAAGCTCTGGAGCTTTTAGATGATAAAAATTTTTATGAGCCTATTTTACTAACCACTATTAATTCATTATTCAAGGGTATACTTTTTTAATTTAAAAGATATGAGAGCTAGGGATCTTATAATAATGTATATAACTTTTTAGTACCAACCAAAATTCATCCTAGTAGTTTTTATATTTTGCCAAAGATTCATAAACCTGGTTGTCCAGGCAGACCTATTGTAGCTAGTATTGGAAGTCCTACAGAAAATATTTCAGCATATGTTGATAATATTATTAAATTTTTTCCACCATCATTTAATTATTATGTTAAAGATACTACTCATTTTCTTTGTGTGTTAGAAAATATTAAATCTGAATTACCAGTTGATTGTTTTTTGGTTACTTTGGATATTGTATCATTATACACAAATATACCTCATGATGATGGAGTTCAGGTTATTAAATGTGCTTTACAAGATAGGATCATGGTCTTATTACTACTATGGTTGAATTAATATATTTGGTTTTAAGAAATAATTTTTTTACTTTTGATTCTAGATACTATTTACAGAAACAAGGTACTGCAATGGGTACAAAGATGGCACCAAGTTATGCAAATATTTTAATGTCAAAACAAGAGTCCTCTATACTTGATAATACTAAGCTGAAACCTCACACTTGGCGTAGATATATAGATGAAATTTTCATGATATGGCCACATAGTGAAATTGAACTTCATAATTTTTTAAGTTATTTAAATAATTTTAATAAACATATTAATTTCACAATGAATTTTTCAAAATCAATTGCTCATTTTCTTGATGTTGAAGTTATTTACACTAATAGAGTTCTTACTACGAGTGTATATAGGAAACCAACTGATAATAACCGCTATCTACAATTATATAGTAACCACCCTAAACATTTAAAGGCTAATATTCCTTATAGTCAATTTATAAGGATGAAGAGAGTTTGTAATGATGAGAAATTTCTTCAACAAAATAATAGTATTTTATATAATAGATTGCTCAATATGAGGTATCCTAAGACATTGTTGGATAATGCAGTAAGGAGATCTTCTTTAATTGATAGAAAGAAACTTCTTTTATCTGAAAAGAGTAAAAAACAGTTAGATGTTCCACCATTGGTTCTTACTTTTAATAGAGATTTACCTAATATTAACCGGATATTGGCGAAACATTTTAACATATTACAGTCCACAGATTATTTAAAATCTATTTTTTCTGATCCACCTAAGGTTGTATATCGAAAACATAGATCACTTAGAGATATACTTGTCAAAACAAATTTTATTAGTTGTTCTGTACAGGAAAAAGGATGTTCTCCATGTGAAGATAAAATATGTTTTACATGTAAACACATTGTTGTGACAAAAGTGGTCTTTAGTACTAAGAATTGTAATTTTAAATGGTATATTCCTAATTATGTTACATGTAAAAGTGTTAATTTGATATATTTGATAGAGTGTAGTAGATGTTTAAACCAGTATATAGGTGAGTTAGCGAATAGTTTACATGTCAGAATGACTAATCATAGATTTGACATTTTGCAAAAGAATAAAGATAGACTGGTTTCAAAACATTTTAACTTACCGAATCATTCAATTGATGATTTAAAAGTAGTGATTCTTCAGGAAGGTTTTTCTTCTACAAGAGAGAGGAAACAAAAGGAGAGTTTTTTTATTTTTAAATTCAAGACTTTAGAACCACATGGATTGAATTTGAACACTGGAACTATTACATCTCTGGGTTACCTGGTCTCCTAAATGATTTCTATATGTGAGTTTTTTTATGTGAAAATGTTCTTATATGAGGTTTTTTATTTAAAGATTGGTTATATGGATGTTTAATATCTGTGTTTAATTGGTTTATAGATAAATAATTACTTATTATAAATTATTGTACTTTGCACTAACTATAATTTTTGATTAAAATGTATGAGTATTTTAGTTTTTAATGAATATTAATGTGAGCACAGCTATTTTTTGTATGTGAGCATATTCTAATTTTTCTATGTATGCACATATGTATATTTTAATTTTGGATTTTTTATTTTTATATTTATTTTAATTTAAATAGAATTTAAGCTTGATTAGGAAGGAATGTAGTTTTTTTTTGTTTGAATTTTGTCATTGATTGGGTAGATATTCTGTGTTAGATTTTGTGACCAATCAGGGTGGTTTTGTTAAATTTTTAATCTTTTACCAAATCTGTAATTTTTGATTATCGCCATTTTACTGTGTATTTTTTTTCTTTCTCATGAAAAACAGTCCTCTGGTTGAAATATAATATTATTTATTGGATTTATAAGTTTTTTGTATATATATACATGAGCTCACTTGTTCGCAAATAAGCTCTTAATAGCCTTTGCAGAATATCCTCAACCTATTAGGAGATATTCTGCAAAGCTTGCTAAGAGCTTTTTTGCAAGATCTATATATAACATTTGTAACACAAGCTTGTTAATTTAGGTTGTGTGACTATGATTTTATTTGTTAATAATATATATAGTCACAGAAAATGGCAGTTATGAAATCCTTTTTATTTAGAAATAAGAGTCTTTGCAAATATTTATCGGAAATAGGCAAACATATTGAAATATATTCAAATGAATTGTTAAATGTTGGCTACAATTATGATCTTATATATAATGTTATTAGAGATTTTAATATTAAATATAAGAATAAAATTGTAATAACAATATTTATTCTTCTGCTAATAAAAAATATCAATATCAATACCATATATTTTAAATGGTCAAGTAAATTTTATGAGATACATTTATAAAGGTATATGTGATATTGCTTTTTACACAATTCCTACATTAAAGAAATTATTTAATAACTCCAAAGATATAACCTCATTTATAAATAAAAAATGTGTCATTTATAAATAGATATGTAGGTGAGGCAGTAAATATATAGGTGAATCAAGATGAACATTGGAATGTAGAACTAAAGAGCACATGATAATATTAAGACATGTTCAGATGTCAAAACAAAATTGTATAGTAGATACTAATATTTCAGCATCTGTTTTTACAACCATAATAAATCATGTATTTATGGTTTTGACTTTAATTTTAATAATGTAAAAATAATGCAAATTGAAAAAATTAACAATAAAAGAAAAATAAAGAAAGCTATGCAAATATACAAATATAAACTTGACTTAATTAACAGGCAAGCAGCAAACATTAACATAACAGAATTGTTGGAAGGCTAGTCTTTCAAAATTTTAGTTGACAATGATTGCTTGGTTAATTGAAAGTGCTCTTAAGTAGATAAAATTTTTAATTATTTCATTACTGTATTTACAATGTATTCAGTTATATAATTACATATATTGCTTCGGAAAAAATACAAACATCAAATAATATCTGTCTATCTGTCTGTCTGTCTGTCTGTCTGTCTATCTATCTATCTATCTATCTATCTATCTATCTATCTATCTATCTATCTATCTATCTATCTATCTATCTATCTATCTATCTATCTATCTATCTATCTATCTATCTATCTATCTATCTATCTATCTATCTATCTATCTATCTATCTATCTATCTATCTATCTATCTATCTATCTATCTATCTATCTATCTATCTATCTATCTATCTATCTATCTATCTATCTATCTATCTATCTATCTATCTACCTACCTACCTACCTACCTACCTACCTACCTACCTACCTACCCTACCTACCTACCTACCTACCTACCTACCTATCTATCTATCTATCTATCTATCTATCTATCTATCTATCTATCTATCTATCTATCTATCTATCTATCTATCTATCTATCTATCTATCTATCTATCTATCTATCTATCTATCTATCTATCTATCTATGATTAGATTATATTTATATTATTTAGGAGTAATATTGATAGTTTACAATTATATATATATATATATATATATATATATGATTTATTTTTATATATATTGATAGTTTACAATTATATATATATATATATATATATATATGATTTATTTTTATCTATAAAGTAATGAAAAGAATTCAAAATTAAAGCTTGACTTTATGTACTCAAATCATCAATCTAATATGTGAATATAACTTTTTATAAGTAAATTGTTATATACTAAATTATTTAGAAAGTTGTAATATTTAAATTTTTAATACTTATAGAGAAGTAATATATGATAACAATGTCTCACATACACAATAATAATAAGTTAAAAACAATTACATTTTTCATTTTGAAATGGGTCAAAAATAGTATTAACAATAGTCCATTAAAATTCAGTTTGTAATATCAGTTTAAAGTTGCTGTATTCCTGGTTACATTATTGTTGAAATTTATGTAAAATGTATACAAAAAATCCATTAATCTATATTAAGGTAGTAACTTATAATATATTGGTATGGTAATCATGTGTAAAATTATTAAAATTATACAATTTTTTTAAAAATGTAATAGTAATATTTTTTTGAATATGCTTGTATATAAGTGCATGCATAAAATGTATAAAGTTAGCTGACTGAAATTAAGTCAACAATTAAGAATACAAATAAAATTATAATATTTAAATAGTTTTTAATAAAAAATTTTGTCCATGTAAGGATATTTAAATAGAAGGAAAAGTGTTTAAAATATTTTTTTTTTAAAAAGATAAATTTGATTTCATTTGTAAATAATAAAAATGAATCTACATATCTGATTATGAATATTAATTAAAAGTGAAGAAAAATCTTCCAATTTGTTATCTATTTTTTGTTACTAATCTATAGTGTATTTTAATTTTAAAAATGTAAAAAATAGTTAAAATAAGAAAGCATCACATTTTTATTGGCACTGAATATGGAGAAATAGAAAAATCTTCACTTTATGAACTTTAATATGACAAAAATGTATCACTGTTTAAAAAACTATATTGCTGTGATTGATTAAATATAAATCATTCTTGCTAAAAAACAAAACCTATTGATTATAGATTATAATTATTATTTGTTTATATTGTCATAGAAAATGCATTGTTGATTAAAATATAATTTACTGCCTGTCATAATTATGTAAAAACAACATGATGTTCACTTCAATCTCATAAACCTGGACAAATTTCAACACCTATGAAAAAGGTGTACTCCTATTATTTTGTTGTAAAAATGAATCATTTAATTGAAATAAACCGGAAACAAAAACAACACACTTTGTTTTTAATGCTGATCAGTAACGGTTAATAAAAATATTTATCACTATGAAATTATTTTTTGGGGAATGTCACCAAAAAATAGAAAAGGCTTCAATTAGTTGATATAATCTGATTACACAATTCAAGTTTATTTCATGTGTATTAGTAGTTAAATTAGTTTTATCTATTTTCTTTTTGTGCTTAGCTAGTATATAAATGTACTCTAAAATAATTATTTTAATCTTTGTGTTTGTGCTTGCGTATGTTAATTATACCTAATAAATAAGTGGTTATTAATTTCTGAAATTAAAATTGCCAGTGCCATGCTCTTATTAACATTTATCTGGTCTATGTTTATTAAAAACGTCTAATCAAGAAAATAGCAAATGTTATTTAAGTTGAAGTGTTATAAGATTTGAAATTGATCCCTTCAGCATGTTTTTCACTTTTCATAAATCAAAAGATGATGCCCAGATAAAAGCTAAAAATGTGTCTTTTTATTTAAAATTAATTAATTCCAAATAGTAAGGCTTACATTGAATCATTAGTGTTGATTTTGTGGATAGGATTAGAAAACAATTATCAATTTTTAGGTTCAATTATCTCCATTCTTATTTACTTTAAATATAAACTTTGACACATTCATAGATAGTTTTTACAGGTTAAAAGTATGATATATATATATATATATATGTGTGTGTGTGTGTGTGTGTGTAAAGCTAATAATTCTCCAGGTTATATAAATGTAAATCCTTGGAAGCTGTCAAGACATAAACAAAATCAAGATCAATATTAATCAACAATGTTAATATGGCATCAAGGCATTCACTTTATAGCAATAAATATTAAAATCCATCTTTAAAAAAGGGCTAATTTGCTTATATGGTCACTAGCAATTGACACTTAATTACAGATAGTGAAATTATTAATTCAAAAAGTTAAATAATCATCATTACATAGATAAATATATCTCAGTTAAAAGCAGACTTATGAAATAATTAATAATAACTTTCAAACTAATTTCTAACAATATATTATTTAGATAACAAAGCTAATAATGATTTAAAACAGACAGAGATATAAACATATATTTATAAGTCTAATGATCATTTAAACAATACCAATATTAATAAAAATCAACAAACTTAATATGTTGTCAAGGCAATCTCCTATTAACAATAAAGTTGGACATACTTTTATTTATGGTTCTGCTTGCTTACGTAGACACTAAAGGTAATATAATTATATCCTTGCAGAAATAAAAGTTGTTGATTTCTACTGATATTATCAATTTTCTTGTGTTGTCTGCTTTCATATATTCGACATACATTTCTATGTTTTAATATATAATGGTTTTTTATCATGCAATTTAGATTGTTGTCTGCTTCCATATAATTGACTCACATTTCTATATGGTTTTACATCATGCAATTTAGTTGTTTGTATATGTATATAAACATAAACAGAAAAATAACAATGAACTTTGACTAAATGGACTGTATAATAAGTAAACTATTGATTTGTAATAATTTTTATATTTTTAATATATATTGTAATTTGAATTTTTTGAGTTTTACAAATTACAAAATACTTTAATGTAATCAAGAGTGATGGTGACTGATGATGATCAAACTCTCATCATACAAGTTCTGGTCAGCTGACACTGTGTTAAAATATTAATAGACTCATAGAATGTAAAGGTATAAATATAAGTTAAAAACGAACAGAGGTATATGTGGACACTATATATGCAGACTTAATTATATTGTCAGATAGGTAGTAAGATATTGGCATATTGCAATTATAATTTCATTTTTTGTTAATTTGTGACATTAATGTTTGTTAATACCTTTTTTAATGCATTTTACCTTTTTTTATGTGTGCCTAAGAAAAAGAGAATTAAAATGTATGTTAGTTTATATAATTAAATTTGTAGATAAAAACAATACTAATAACATTTCATTAATTGTCTTGGGAAAACTATTTTGTAGAAAAATATGTGTGCCTAAGAAAAAGAGAATTAAAATGTATGTTAGTTTATATAATTAAATTTGTAGATAAAAACAATACTAATAACATTTCATTAATTGTCTTGGGAAAACTATTTTGTAGGAAAATATTTTTAATATTGTTTAATACATTGGAAAATAATTAAATACATTGTGATAAAAATTTTTTGTAAGGAATTATATTTTGGATATATTATATGGTTTTTACATATTAAGCCTCCAATACTGGAAGTATGTTCAGCCGTACCACGATGATGACAAAAGCCACCTTGCCTATGCCTATATGAGATGTAATCCTCACCGCACAGCCAATTGACTTGAAACCACTTAGAGCTGAGCCCAGTCTGGAGAAAATGAAGATGCATACATAAGTTTTTTTTTTTTTTTATTATACAAATATTTCATTAATATTGAAATAATTAACTCTGATATTTCCAATTAAATATATTATTATTTTTTATTATTATTAATCATTTAAAAAAGAGAAAGTTATCTCTCCCATATGTATATTGAATTTACAGTTATTACAGGTATAAATAGTAAAGCTTTTAAGTCAATTTTTTTATTTCAAATTCTAGTATTTTCAACAGAGGTTGCAATTAGATTCTTTTTGTTGCTATTCATTTTCCTTCTTGTCATTACTCCTGAAATTTGTCATACATGTATTAGAATTATTGTAAAAGGCAAATTGATAATGTACCTCATGTTAAGAACTATATAGTATCTGAGCTAATGCAGCCTTATTGACATGTTGAAAATATTTCATAGTGCAAATATATGTATGCATAGTTTTTTTTCTTATTATTATCATTTTTGCTATCAATAAAAAAGGTTTTAAAGTACTGAGTAAAAGTATATTCTTGTATAACCGAAATCTCTTATCTGAAAAGATCTGTATATCAAATCACACAAAGTATAACAGAGTAAAAAAAGTTCAGATCACTTCCAATTTTTATAAAAAATTGTAAATAGCTTTAGGGATTTATTATTTTCCTTATTTAAAATTGTAATTTATGGATTCCAATGCCTCCAATATATATTGTGACCTTTTATTTAGGTCCCTGAATTAAATAATCCAAAATTTTAAATGATAATATATTTGGCATTAAAATCTTAACAAGTGGCTTTCAATAAAGATTGTTTTGAATGCACTGGGAAATTTGCATTGAGTGATAAGATTTCCAACCCAGTCTAAGCTCTGACTAGACTAAAGTAACAATTCAAAAATATTGTTATGCTTTGGGAGATAAATATATTGCTATTTTATTGTTGTTGAATAGCAACTGAAATAAATAAATAATTAAATCAAATTTGTAAGTTTTGTAAAATAAATCATTACAGTAAATTACTTAAGCATATTTTTTATGTAGTATATAAAAGCTGTCTTAAATAATAATGGGTAGTTATTAAAAATGAAGCCAGAGGGGGTAATACTAATTATGCATACCAAAATTATTGTCCAATTCACTCCCAGAATGCATCAGAAAAACAAGCTATATATTGTCTAACCCAGTTGTAGGGGGGTTGATTAATTAAGAAAAACAAGAATTAAGCAACCACAGAATTCATGTCTGATCTAAAATAAGGAGAAAAAAAAACAAATATCAGAAAATTCTGAAATCTAATTGAATGAAATTATAATATCTTGCTATCTAGAAATGCTGAAATAAATCTAATGACCTTGCTATCATTGTAAACACCACCTCCTTGACTGCATACTTCCTAGGATTCATACTGGAGAAGGAAATGAAAACCATGAGAATAAGTCTTTATTTAAATAAGGACTGCTTCAAACCCAGAAAAATTTAAAAAAAAGTAAGCTTTTACTTTTAAATTATTCATGTATTTGAAATCTCTTCTTTGGAAATAATGCACAAATTATTTATAATTAAAGTAAAGAGTTAATAATGTTTGTATTTTCGCGCCACTAATAAACCTAAAGTACAACAAATGTTTGTTTGAAAATCATAATTTCTAGACAATAATTTAAAATAATATTAAAGAGAGATTTCAGATGTTATAAAGAAAGTCAAAAGTCATTTTATATCATATAATTTTAATAAAGTTAAAAGATAATTGCAAGTGACTTTATTCTCAAATCTTTATTAAGAAATAAACATTCTTCAGTTGATTTTTTTTTATAGTGCCAAACTTGTGTAATGATGGTAAAAAAAAATTATAAATTCATTAAAAGTGCTTAAGATATCAGATTAATAATTGAATAAATTCCTTTTAATTTTGTTAATTATATAACATTTTGCTAATGAAAATGGAACTATTTGCTTATAAAAGTTTTTCCGTGCAATACGTATAAATAAGATTTTTAAAAAAAATGTTTGAAAAATGTCCTAATTACTTAAAGTTGTTACATTTACCATGGAGGAAAGAACATAATCAAAAAATAAATAAATAAATAAATATGTTAATTATAATAAAATTATAAAGTCCTTTTTTTAAAGGAAATCATCTGGATTAAAACGTAAATAAACTAATTTTAGTTATAACACACTTGAACGTTTAAACCTTGTTTGACTATATAATACCGAATAAATCAATAAATGTATATAAAAAATTTGTTGTGAAGACTATGATAACATATACAGTATTAAAGAAAATTATCTCCAGAAAAATGGATAATTAATTTTAATTGTGATACACTTAAAGACCTTTGGATATTGCCTTATTATATAAACATTAAACAGGATAATAAAATATGTATGCATTATCTGGAATGTTTGCTAGTCATAATATCCATTTATCATTTTTTTTACTCACCAGGATGGAATAACTTGGTCGAATAGGATAAAAACTTTATGGATAAAAATGTACATTTATTTTTTTTATATAATGGCTATGTTGTGTATATTACTTACGTTATGTCTTATTTGGGGAATTTAATTTTTTTAAACATATATGTTTTATGGTGAGATATAGTCTAAAATATATTTAGTGAAATATATATAAAAATGTATAAAGATACATTTATTGAAATATATATAAAAATGTATAAAGATACATACATTGATTATTACACACATGTTTGTTATTGTCCCAATTAAGGAAAAATATAATCTTAATGTCATGGATCTGAAGAGAGAAAAATATTCATCTCTTATAGTTTAAAACTGATTTTAGTGTATTGTATTAAAGGATGGATATGCACACATTTTGTCAAAGATATATATTGGAATGACCAAATTATTTTCTTATATAAAAATAAAATTTGATATAAGTTTTTTTTTTTCTATTTTTGTAAATTTGTATAGAAATAAACTTGTCAACTTTGAATACAAATGCAGGTTTGATCCTTATTGCTTAAATACATTGTGCTCTCTCTAATAAAAGGATAGTTGTCATTTTAAATGATTAATGATCATTTGACAAATATATTTTGGTTTGTATGTTGATACATTAATAGTATTACATTGTAAAATGGAATATGTAGATTTCCACTGATATTTTTAGTATTGTTTTACTTTGCTATAATTTGAGAATGACTAGTGACAGTTTTTAGTTAATGGGATGTTCCAATAAAATGGCATCCAATAGATTAATATTTATATGGAGCATAGGCTGATGGAGGGTCACCTAAGGTTGATTTCATGAGAGAAAAAAATTGGTAGAGGCTAAGTACTAATTAATGCTTATAAGCATAAATAATCCTAGAAAGAAAGGATATCCACTGTTTGAATTCTATATGTTTTTGTGATGAGGCAGAGTGCATACATGTATTCCCATAGAGAGGTATTATAATTAACCATATAATTATACAACTGTCATGTTGTTTTAATGAAGCCTCACTTTTTAGTGTTAAATTCCTCATGATGATTTAGAGTTAGTTTTTCCACAGAGTATGGTGAAGTATAATAGGTCAAAATCATATAGCAAGTATAAAAATAATGTTAGATTTAGGAACATTCATCTAGCATAGTATTTTCTTAATTGAAATAGTGTTTATAATGTTATATGATCATCATCAGTTATAGACAGACCAAACCAAGATCTATTTGTAATTGTAGAATTTTTAGATGTAAAGCAAGAGATGCACATTAGACATGGTTTCATCTTTATCCCATAATGATTTGACAAAGTATTGGTAATATCAGTTGAGTATCCAATAATTAAGTGTGGACATAAGTAATTTTTAATGAGATCTAATATCTATTCTTAATTTAATGCAATAAACCTATTCATTTCAAATTTAAATCAGTTAGTAATTGTGCAGAATAGGATAATTGTCCTTATTATATTCTGATAAAAGAAAGAGCTTTAGGAGAATGCAATACTTTAAAAAAAAAATTGAATTCTAAATTTAAACTTGGTGCATATCCTAAAGTTCCAAAAATACTGCTAGTTTTGTAATTTAAGTGCTAGTCAGCATAAATAAGTTTTAGTATCTTATTTTTAAAAATATGCCAAAGAGTAACAAATGATATTTTGAATATTATTTTCTAAGCAGGTTGTATCATTTGCTGAGTATATGGTCAAAGGGATACTAAGTATTTGTCCCATCCATAAATTATTTTTAATATATTAGTTTTATTTCATGCCATATCTGTGAATTAAAATTTTTTTCATATTGTAAATAAAGTTTGTTGTGTTTAAAATTTTATTTAATTGCATGTAATCTTATTGCTAATTACCACGTATATACAATAATATTGTTATTGCTATCAACCTATCAGAAGATCATAAATTGAAATCATCATCGACCAATATAGCACAATTAACTATATTATGCTATATCAATAATTTTGGTAAACCTTATAATTGATTGGAACATCTAATGAATTATCACCCATTAATCAAAATATTAGTAACTTAGAGTACAGATTATTTTAAGTAATAGATTAAAAGATAAACTTAATATTGATTTGATTGATTTAGTTAAAGACAGAGCTATCATTCACTGATTTTGATCACATGGTTTATCATTATTTAAGAAAAGGTATTGGGTAAGTGATTGTGTTTTAATTATTAAAAAGTCATTCCCAGTCATAAATTTTAAAGTTTATGTTAGTTATAGAGTTTATGTGTAACTGCTAATTATAATTCTTAAATTGAGTTGATATTGAGAGCTTCTATGCACATTATGTTTGGGTAGTGGTAAAACCCTTCTTACTGACCCCAACATATTTTGTATAATGATTTTGTGTTAGAACCCTGAGAAGAATTAGTTGTTAAATTTCAAGATATAATTTAAATTTGTAGTAAATTTTATTGCTAGTTAATTGTTATAGATGGACTGGAAATAGATTACTTTCACTGTTTATGAAAGTCAACTAAGCTTTAATATACAAATTATTTTCTTGGTATAAAATGTGTAGTTTGTTTTAACTTCATGATAAATCTTCTAGTTGTGTCAAGCTTGAAATCCCTACTTGTATTTAACTTATCTTTTTACCATATAATACCATATTAAGTCATAGTTTAAGATTTCAGTCTCTATCATTAACATTGTTCTTCTATTTCATCTTGATCCATTCTTTTATTTATTCATTCTCATTTGACATTAATTCATTATTATAATTGATTAATCATGCATTAACTTTTATTCTTTTATCATCTTAACTATTCTTTAACTCTTATTCTATCATCATTGTAATCATTCATTATTCTCATACATCTTTGTTCTTATATCTTTATTCTTAGACTCACTTCATTCCACTATTTAATTAATATTTCTTTCCATCATCCATTTAGTCATCTACATCATAATTTACTTATCATTTCATTTATAAGTTTAATTTTCTAATCATTCTAGAAATATAATTATTAGTTATTTAATAGTTTGCTGAATATCAAATTTAACTCATCTCATTTTGCTTGCATGGATTTCAGGGCTGGTTTGACCAGAAATTATTATCTTTATTAGTTGCCTTGTGATCTTCTTTAGATCGACAGTTTCATGCTAGTTTTATTCAATCCAGGAATCATTTCATTAGTTTTAATTTTTTCTTCTTCATGCATCTGTTCTTGATGGTGAGAGTATGTTAGGTTTCATAAGAGAATTTAATCACTAAAATGTGTAATATTATTCATTAATGACCAGCTGGATCAGGAAGCTAGGTTACAGTTGTGATTATGCTGACCAATGTAGGTGGCATGATGATTAGCTGTAGCTAGGTTACAGTAGTTTTTATGGTGTCTAAAACGTGTGAAATGATTCATTTATATTACAGCGATCTGGAAGAAGGTTGCAATATATATATATATATATATATATATGGGTTTGTGATAATTAATTTTTTATTTTTTTTATTTTTTATTATATCATCATTAGTATGAAACGGTGGTGGGTATTTGGGATTAAATAAACATTTAATTATAATATTAAACTTGTTCATAGTTGTATTATTATTTTCTTGATAAAATGTATTCTTTTCTTATTAAGCACATACCTGTAATAACCATTTAACTTACCCACTGAAGACCCTTGATGTAGAGCACTGAGCAAGTCATATGGGATATCTATCTACTGGGGTTTTAAATGTTATTCTTATGCTCTGCTGAACATATGGTATTGCACATCCTTCTAGGAGGGGGAAAAATTCATTTTTGGATTCTTTTCTAGAAGTGGCATGCAAAAGTTTATTTTGTAAATAGATTTTTTCAAAGGTGTGTACTTACCACTGTTCTAAATATTCAGGCATTCAAGTAAGATATCAACTAAAGGGTGTTTTTAACTGGAAGAGTCCTGTCAATTCACTCTTTCTATCAGTTTAGCTGGAAGTAGCAATATATATGAGTATAGACAATCGGCTAAATTGGTATTTATTTTTTTTTTCCTTTTAAATCTTGTTTACTTCATGCTCATTGCAAGATTAGGATTAGGAAATCCACAGGGGAGTTTCATCTGGTACAATGCTGATGTATCTAAAGGCAGAGAATCACACATATACATATATATAGCTGGTGGTGAGTAGAGTTATATATCATAGCAAAATTTTAAATAATTTCATTAGTAAAATGATATTTTGGAAGTGATGCATGAATTTGTACTTTGCATATTTATGGTGATTGTATAGTTGAGCAGGGCTGCATGGATGCAGGGTGGTCATAATGCTCTGAAGTATAAGGGGCAGCACTATTCAGATCTATATGATTGAGCTCTTAAAATACTACAACAGTGTACATTGGCCTCATGAATAGGCCATGGTCTCATGGGTGGACCACATGGATAGGGCCCTAAGACTCACAGAAGAAGAGTGGGGCTGTCTCAATGCCTGATATTTTTTCTATGGCTACTTCTTGTGGATGATTCCTTTAGGTACAAGATAGGTAATGCTTAAAGATGAGGTATTTTCTCATGATGTCATGGGGCATTGTAACTTGTAGTCCATGCTTGGCTGTCTACATATCATGGCATGGGGAGCTGCAGATCATGTATTCACTTTTCCTTCTCACATTGCCTACTTCATCAGCATTATCTAATCAAGAAAAGAGACATTTTAAAAGTGAAACAAACATGCAAATAATTAGGCCTGGATTAAAAAAAAACATAAAATAAAGAATCACTGATTCTATAATTTAAAAACATTGATAATTAATCAACAAATACCTGTCAAAAATTGACTATATTTTTAAAAAAAAACAACAACTTATAAACTGATACATTATTTTAAATTATATCTATATTTTGTTTATAAATAGGTATATGTGTGAAATTTATGTATGTTTTCCAAATGGTATCAGTTAATGAAAATATAATTTTATTATTGTAGCAAATTAAAATATGTAACTTTTTGTCAGTGTGCGAATACACACACACATGTAAATTTTTAAACAGTTGTAGTATTTTTTTTATATACAACTGTAAAAGGTTAATCAGATATTTATTATTTTATATTACAATTGTAATATAATTAAATTGTACTGTATATTTATGTGTGCACAGATATGTCAATGCTGGTCAAATAGGACATATATGCAAATTTTAATCATTTTTAATTATTGAATATTTATTATATATTATAAATCACATGTCTGTGCACATATATATGTAAATCATAGTAATAGGTTGAATTGTATATTGTAATTTTGGAAGTCATAAAGGTGATAATTTCTTTTTATTGTATAGTAATCAATATCAGACGACTTAATTGACATGTGGAATGCCATAATACCACTTTGTAATTATTATTAATAAACTCTTTTAATTGTTAAAAATTGTTTCTTTCATCTCTTGGTCACCAACAGTAATAGAGCTTATGATCTCTGAGATGGATTTGAGCATGGGATGTATATGTAAATGGGGATGTGTATTTAGTGCTTTTGGGACTGGTTGGTGCAAAAGAGAATACTCTTTAACCCCCTATGCATTGCATTTTGTTTTGGTTTAGTTTTGTTAAAAAGTTAAGTTTATTAATCATTATTACAAGTGGTCTGAGCATTGATGATGATCAGCATGTTTTAATGTCCCAGCATTATTGTTTCATTCTTATGTATTCTGATGGATGAGCACTTAAGTGATGCATCTAATTTATATTTAAATAATTGCCCAAGGTGTAAAAGTCTCAATAGTTAGCCTGGTCTACAGGAGACCCATTTCCAATCCAGTCACCAGATTGAGGTTTCCTTTACATTTTGTATTGCTCAAATTTAGCCACAAGATGGACTGTTGATTTCTTGTAATGATTTATTTTAATTGTTGATCTTTCATGAAGATGAATGGTTTATTTTGAATATTACTGATATTTATTTATTTAAAATGCTGGTGGGTAATTATGCTTTTAGCTTCCGGCTGATCTCTCAATGATCTCACAGAGATTCTCTTGATCTCATGCTCACCTTAAAATATATCTTACTTTTATATACTTTTGTAAAAAAAATAAAAATTATTGATTTTTTATTTACTTGTGGTTGATAATGATTTTGCCATCACCCCAGGTTCACCCTTTCTACCCCATCCCGTTACAATATATAATATTACAAAAAAATCAAGTCAGATGTCACATGATTTAATTTAATAAGCTTTTGTTTTGCAAGCTCTATATATAACATATATATATATATATATATATATATATATATATATATATATATATATATATATATATATATATATATATATATATATATATATATATATATAATATTCAAGGTCAAGGTTTATAAAAGTTTACAATAAATAATTTTAAATACCCTCTAACTTAGAATGATTGTGATACTGTATGAGTGGCTTCAAAGAATTATATATGAATTTTCGATGTCTGCCTCTATATATTTAGTGGTAGTTGCAATTAACATTATATGATCGTTTTGACTAAGAATGTATTAGCTAACAAAAAGGCATTAGTAATTCTACAAAGGCGATGTATAGACATCTTAAAGTAAAATAAGTAAACATTAATTTAATTTAATGATGTCCTGAAAATTTCAATTTTTAAGCACCCATGATTTTATATATTTTTTGACTAATAAAGTTAAATAAACATGTGGAATAAACAATAATAAATTAATCAACATAACTGCATTAAAATATTTTTTCATAAGAATGCCTTCAAACCTTTTTCAACAAAAAAGATAATTAAATTCAATAATAGTCATCTGTAGATCAAAAACTAGTGGAAAGAAAATATAAAAGGGAAATTAGAATTAGATTTTATTGTGATCATTTTACACAAGTTATCCAAACTCTTGCCTATCTGTTGGACCTCTCTTTTTGTTTCTGAATAAAAAGTGCTTTCCTAGTGTTGAATGTTAGTTTCATGTGTTAAGGCACATTAATTGCAGGGTGCACCCTTGGAAAGCTACTCTTAGCCAATTATTTTTGTAAATAGGTAAAATGCAAATTATGAACTCTATAATAGTTAATCACTGTTAGATTTATGATCAGTGTATGCAAAATTGAAGGACTTAATAAAGCCTCATATAAATTTATATATCTTTGGATTGCAATGCCTATGGGTTGATTTATGATCTATTGCTCATAGTAAGCAATCTTGATCTACAGCTAAATAAATAAAAATTTCTTTGATCCATAATTATATTTTAGCTTATAAAATATGCAGGAGATATTTATCAAAAAGCAGTAGTCCTTATGCCACTCCTTTAAATTATTTGCTAAAATATGCCTTTTCATGCATAAAAGCAAATTAAATCATGTCAAAGATATTTTAAAATTAAAATGAACTGTTGCTACTTTTTAGGAACATTATTGCAACATCTTGAATGCTAAAATGATTTGTACTAACAAACGACCAATCACAATTGTAGTTTAATGCCAAATGATTACATGACAAAATATTAACTATAATTTTTTATGAAATCTTCATCTTGATGTAGTCAAACTAAATATATATATATATTGTGCTGGTCAAAACATGTTTATCCATCTAACATGAGCTGGAACTCACAAAATGTACTTCAAACCCAGTCGAGCCAGAGATTTTGGTCAGGGACCAGCCTGGATTCGAACCCACTCTCCAAGCACCAGATCAAACACCTAATAGACAACATAACAATGATGGCACATGAGAATTAATTCTTAATCCGGCCCGCTAGCAAATTGGAGAAAACAAGACTCATGGACTTAAACATATATATAAACAACTTAAATACTAAAGACATTCCAAAGATAAAATCTAATATATTAATTTAATAGGGGTTTTACTAATGAAATAGCTATGGGCAATTAGTGAATTGGATTGATGAATTAAAATATATTTATTGACAATTGTTGTTGGCAAATGCTCACAGGCATTTTATTTATTAAGTAACATTACTCTAATTGATATGTTGGCTATTATTTAATTGCACCAATATTATTTAATGGAAACAAATACCATACTATACAACTAATCACTACATTAACTTTTATTAGTTATGCCCTTTCATCATCAGTTCAAGTGGCTATTGTTCATGAAATAAAACCAAGTCTGGAGTGAAACTTACTTATAATAAATTTATATCTTAACTATGGGCTTATAAAGCATCCCAGATAGATTTAGATCGAACGGATTTTCAAGAATGCTTTGGTTCAATGCAAAAGATAGCATATTAGGGAGGGAGAGTTGGCTATAACGATTTTACTAATATGCTAGGCACAAGTAAAATACAATAATAAAGTTTCTCTGTGGATGAAAAAATAGTTTTAGGGTTTTTGTGACAAACAATGGTTTACCCAATAACCGGCCGTCATGCTGCTAATGGGAACCTTTATTTGGTTCATAAGAAGCGGGGGACTTACATGCTAATCTGGCCCATAGCTCAGAGTTAGCTACTGCACTACCCATAATGGAAGAAGATGGGCTGGACTTACTGTGGCTCCATCTTATATATATATATATATATATATATATATATATATATATATATATATATATATATATATATATATATATATATATATATATATATATATAAAGTACAATGAGAAAGTATAAATAAATTCCACATCCGCCAAGCTGAAGGATATTATAAATTAAATATCATATATTAAATGAACACTAGATCATCAGCTTGATCAAAAGAGCCAACTCTTCTGTAGCATGAGAAATATGATATGCTACTGACAGGAATATATATACAAACTTTACTTTATCCCGTTCAATCTCTTTAGTTATCTATAACTACTAAACTTTTAAAAAAAGAAAAGTATATTTAATAAGGGACTTACGACTACTTTACTAAAAAATATACTTATGATTACACTCCAGGCTAGTTTAATCTTTAGTAACATAATAATTAAAGGTTGAAAATTTGGATTTATAAGCCACATTTTATATTTATATTAATTTACTAAATGACAAAATACGAATTTGGGTTTTGAAACAGTGCACGAAATGGCGCTATATACATAATAATACGGAGATTTTAAATTTATATCTTTAAAAACATATTCTATAATTAAATGCATGCCATTTCAAAACATAGGCATAATTAATAATAATTAAAAATAAGCAAAAGAAAAGCAAAATATAACTGCAGTAATTAAATTATATAGCAAAACATTAATTAACACAGAAATTTAGCAAAAGTATTTCATTTATAGAAAGAGTTTATAATATTGAATTAATAAAGAAATTTACAAAAGTATTTAATTTTATAGAATTTAAAGATTATTTGGAAAACAATTTAGAAAGAAGTGTCAATAATATGGTTAGCTAACCTGTTTTTGAAGAAATAATGATTGTTTTGAATTTCACACAAAGCTCTGCGATTTTAAATAATATTAAAATAGTTCTATAGCTGGACTGGATAGATTTGAGCTGGTACAAAGTTGAGTTCTTTGGTGGCTTATGGCATGTTCTTATTCAGTTGCGAGATGATTTAAAATGGTGTTGGAATGACGGCAAATCCCTTTTAGTGGCTTATGACATCTTTTATTTGGTGTAAGCTTGTTGGTTGTTGCTTCGGCATTTGATGGATTGAACTCGGTGTTCCATCACGAGAAAACAGCAAAATTTTGCCTGACTTTAGCCAGACATGTTAAAGTTGAACAATTTAAAACTTCTGATGTTAACAGCTCTTCAAAAGCAAGATGGACTCTATCTTCCCGCTTAAAATAAGGCCTATTTATATATTTTTACTAAGCTTTAATCCCTTTTTGGAATTTTGTTAGCCTCAGGACCAATTGACTTTTAATTAAACAAAATAATATAATTCAATTTTTACAACAGATAATGTCTCCGAGGTGTTATATTTAATTTATTTAAAAAATCATTAAAATATATAAATTATATAATTCGATTCAGATTTCACTAATTAAATTCCTTTTTAGGTGATATAGAATGTTAAAGCCTAGCAGAAGGAACGGTATTCTGATTCAATGATAAAGTCTTTTGTTGCAAACAAAAAAAATCAATCAGTAAACTAGATTTTACTTTTTACACTGGGTGCGTCACTAATTGATTTCTTTTTTACACAAAATTCTCATTTTTAATTACAAACGGATTATTTTTATTTTAATGAAATAAATAACTTTTAACATATTTGTTTTTATAATATTATTTGTTTATAAAAAAAAAGCAAATTTAAAGAAAATACTTTAGTTTCAATTATATATGTAAAACATTAAATCAGAAAACTGTTAAATATATTTTAAAGAAAAATGTTTCACATTATATCTTTTTATTTAAACTTAAATATATATATGAATCATTTTGCCGTTATTCCAAGGTTTAAATTATCCATCCACATACAAATATAATAGCAAAATAATTAAGAATTGACTGAAAATTAATAAAACATTTTATAATAATTTATGAGCATTTCTCCGCTATAATTTTATCAAACCTGTCTAATTATAGCATTTTTCGTATGTAAATGGATGATGCAATTCAAGCAGCCATTATAGCAAAGTTTTCCCGCTCGACTTATATATAACATTTTTACATATGACATTTTTACATTTAAGATAGGTTCGAAACTAGTTCAGACGAGTAGGTCATTAGGTTGAAGGTGTAACGGAAAGGGATTGGAGGTTTCTGTTTCAATATATTATATATATTCATAACATTTTTTGTCTCAATATACTATACATTTCATTATTGATTTAAAATATATTTATTAAACATAGTAACATAGTAATATACAGTTAAACTTTATAAAAATTTACATAGTATTCAAAATGAAACTTGAAAAAGTCAATGTAGAGAAAAGGGTATCTTAATAAGATTAAGAGGAAAATAAAACTTTACCCCAAGTATCATCATGTAGACTCACAGGTGAAAGCAGAGAGTCTCGCTGCTTGACTTGATCAAGAAGCTTAATAAAGACACTTAGAGCCGAGTCCTGAGAATGACCAAAGATGAGCCTGCAACGTGTCAACCACAAAGAAAAAGTTATAAAGATAGATAATCTTATTGCTGCAAATGATCCCTTCTTAAGAGTGTTAGAAACAGAAAGAGCATCCCCAAGATCCAGAGAGACATTCGCAACAATAAAGTCCCTAATCGACTTAAGAGCAGGGCAGATATAGAAAATATGGAGAATTGTCTCATCATATAATCTACACAAGTGACATTTCATTATTTCTATATGATTGTTTTGCTTCTGATATGAAATTTCATATCATCCAAGATGTGTTTTTAAGGAGGAAATAAATAACAAAGCAGGGATCATCCACAAAAATTCAGCTTAGATTTTGTCAATAATATGTAAATACATTGTTATAAATTTAAAACAGGCAAAACTCTCCTTACAGTACTGCCACTCAGTGCAAGCCAGAGTAAAAAATAAAATGAAAGAAGGCTTGTGCATGAACTTCCTATCTAGTGCTTACTCATTCAATATCCCCAGACTAGTTTCTGGCTTGAGGCCTTCATCAGTGAAGAACCTTGGATTTGAGAAGACTGCACCTAGATCTTAGGATCTGATGCAACACCCCAGCAGCTACCTTTTATCTCTATCTAACTACAAAACTATGAGAATAAAATTGTAAACACAATAATATTTTCAATCTAAACTCATTTTATAGTCATGCAGGTCTGAACTCGTAAAGTACTATACATTTTGGCATCTTTAGTTCATTAATAACTATAGCAACAACTATCCTATTAGGCAGGATTTATATTAAACCAATAACAATTACATGGATCACTTTTTCTTATGTTGCTCATAACTGTTATTAAAACAGGCAAAACTCTCCATAAAGGAGTGCCACTCAGTGAAAGCCAGAGTAATCAAGGAATGCCAAAAAACTTGTGCATAGAATCCCTATTTATGTAATGGTCACTTTTTTACATTCACATAACAAAATTCAGAGTTTAGGCAAAGGACACCAAAGATGACCTGAAGTGAGATGGTGAGATCTTGAATCCGACCAAATTTCAACTTATTTGCCAGTACATTGTGATTTAACACCTTATGAATGACATTTCTAAAGTTTCATATGCTTCTTAATTTAATCTGTGAGCTGGCTTCAGACCAGAGAGAAACATAAGACTCAAGCACTAACAATTTAACTTAATGGGTTTAACAGACCACTTAAACACTAATTATCTTAACTAAAACAATGTATATTCATCATATAAAATCATTAAGAAATTGGAATAAGATTATGTCTATTGGATTAAAATAAAACTATGAGCAAAAAGATATGAAACTAATTTTGTATTTTAAACATGTTTATTAAAACAGTGACATAATTCAGTAAAAGAAAATGACAAAGGTTGTATAGTGTTCAGTATGTATTCTCAACCCACAGGCATTTACATAGGGGATGAGACTATTACCAGTACATCAATATCATCTTAACATATTAAAATAAATGTATGTGCAGTTAATAAACCATGCCTACAATCATGTAATATGCCCATTCTATTGTGTGGTTAGCTGATAAGGCCATATAATAACATAGGCTGAGATGATGATTATATACAACTCTAACATGGCTGTTATATATATATATATATATATATAGTGACAGAATGGGTTCAAATCCAGTGTCACAAATAAATTATTTAATCGGTAAACATATGTAATGTAGACGTAGATATATATAATATTTAATTTTGTTTATTACGTGATGATGGTTATAAATACATAAACGCAGGGGGAGGGACTCTGTTATTTTTACATGATATATATGTGCGTGTTACAAATGCGTGTATGAATTAATTAAATAGTGAAAAGAGAGAAATGAAATTTTGTTTCATGCTTTGAAAACTAAAGGTTTCCGGCAGAATGAGATTCTATTTTCTGTTATATTACAATAGAAGCTACAACATGAGTTTCCACATGTCTAACAGATCCGGTTAATACACATCGAAAATTGGAAGTGAAATAAAAAAGAAGCTTCTAGAACCAACGGAGGGGTTTATAAAAGCAAGCCATCCAGAATGCATACGGTCTTTTTCCGGCAGAGCTACAACAGTGAACACATAAATGGTTTTAATATTTAGCTTATATAATGGCAACTTCAAAAGAAATGTCAGGGTAAGAGAAGCCACATTGGATTCAAACCCCTGATCCCAGCTTGCTGCAGCTGCCTCAATAAAACAATAGTGCCTCAAAACAACACATAATTCCAGCATAGAATCAAATGAACCTTGTTGGCCAATGGACATGAAGATCTCAAATCATTACCTTGAATTGTCTAATTTACCTGCGGAACAGAACTCTGTAATAAATAAATAAATTTGCTTCTACTACTTCCCAAGAAAGCCAGGTAAAGAACTTTAATCTTTGATTTTTAAATTTTTTTTATGAAAAGAAAATTTTGTACTTGCAATAATAAGTGAAGGTGATGTATGAACTACTTTAATGATTTCCTTAAAGCTTGGTTCCATTATGGATGTAATAAAGTAATTAGTGTCTAAAGTCACATGATACAAACTTTTTTTGTAGTATCGACTTTCACTACTTGAGATATGTATGAGAGATCTATTAAAAAGATTGACGTATGTGTGTGATTTGAAATGACAGAATAATAAATACATTGTTTTCATAATATTAAATAAATATATCAAGAAAGTAGCATATTGAATTAGTTATTTGTTTATAAATCCATTTATTTAGTTGTTATTATTTTTTTATGTTTTAAAAAAAGAACTCTCAACCCCATTTGTGGCTACTTCCGGCTTTGACTCCACCCTACCATGAGACTGAGCTAGCTGATGGTCAAAACCTCTCTCATATTACATAAATAGTATTCTTGTTGGTAATATATCCACTTCGCATAATTCTTATATTGGTATAGGATTGGCACTTGGTATCCTTAGAAACCTAAATATGCATTGGGGATATGTTACAGTTGGAAAAAAAATCTATAATTTAAAAAATTTTTGAAAAAATAAAAAAAAAAATAGAAATATAATATATATATATATGGGTTGTTTGGGGGGAGGGGGTGGGTTTTATTATAATATATATATATATATATATATATATATATATATATATATATATATATATAAAGAAAAAAAAAAAAAAAAAAAACAAAAATAAAATTAATGCTGAACAAATAATTACTAAGGATCAAAAAAGAACTGGCCATCTTTAGATTCACCTATATATGCTATGACACTGAGTAAAATACTAAGGAATCAGTTTGCGGTATTAGTGAGTAATTAGTGCTTCAGTATCAAATGCTCAATGTTCTGAGACTCGACAACTTGCTGCCATTTATATAAAAAACAGATAAGATCAGAATCTCAGATAGGCCTCATGAAAAATGGTCAAGACCATCATGTTCTAGTTCTGCTAAAGATAGCCATACCTGACCTAAAGTATGAGGTCGTCTATCACCCTGAAACCATTTCCAAAGATGCAGCAAAACATAAACAGACTTTGTAATTACACATTCAGAATTAATAACCAAAATACCAATTATGTATATGTATAATTCATTAATTGCCCCCCAAAACAGATCGCTTCTATCTGCCAAGCTGACACAACCCAGCTCATAAATGACCATCATATTTATACCCACTAGAAAGGGCTTAAATTTAATTATAATCCAAGATAAAAAAGTTAAAATACTGATTCTATATATATATATATATATATATATATATATATATATATATATATATATATATATATATATATATATATATATATATATATATAAACAAAACGAAAATCTCATTAATCAATTTCATATCATTTATTATTCTCCTAATTTGAGACCCTCTTTTTAACTTATAGAAATATCTCAATAACATTCTAACAGGTACTGATTGTCGGACACTTATCTTTTCCACAATAATAGGATTGGGTTGAGACTCTTACATAGAGCAATAAGCCTTATAAAGTGGACTAAGCTCAATGATCAGTTATATATAAAAGAATTAGCTACAGAGATATACAATTAAGATAAAGGAAGAACTTAACTCTGATAGAGTAAATTACTCCAAATAAAACAAATAATTTTGAAAAGAGATAAAACGTCAATCATTACCTAATAAATAATTTAGCATAAAGTAAATTTTTACCTTCATCTCAATCAAACTCTCTGAGCTATAAATATTTGCACTTTCAAAACATAATCTCTAATAGACTCTTATGATTAACCAACTCTATTGTATAGTTTAATATCATCCACTGATATGATTTGACTTTTTTGCATCTTGTAGAATAAAGAAGTAATTGTTTCTTATGATGCAAAATAAAGGTCTCAGGGTTTTCTTTCTGGTATTTTATCAAATAAACAGTGATATATTGTTGCAGAGCAAATGGCTGACATTCTAGCAGCCTTTAGGTACATACACTTTCTAATAAGCTAATGTATCTGATTAATATCCTAATAACAATCACGTAGATCACCAAAAAGAAATGCTTATTTTAATTAACACATGTCTCAGATAATAATAATAAAATCTAGAATACTTATGACCCCTTTACCTACAATTGCATTCAAATAATAGAAGAAAAAGGGTACATTTCATTTCCCTCTCTTATCCTAAAACAACACGGATAAAATACTTAATTTACATTTGAATTTTGATAATAGGTCAGTAATGTGCAGTCTGATTTATGGATGGATACATCCATTGCAATACTTAAATGAACAATTATCAATTTTATATTTTTAATTTAAAAAAAAAAAAAAAAACGATTTATGTCACTGTTTCTTATCAAGTATAATGATTTTGGATCATGAGAATAATAATTATCTGATTGGAAAATATACAATTTATTTTACTTTGTGGATTTGTGGAACCAAAGAAAAGAATTCCATACAGAAAAAAAATACTCAAAAACCAAATTTTAATAATTTACACAAAATACACTTATTAAAACTACATGTAAAACACAACAATTGTTTACAGCACATTAATATAATAACAATTTGAACATCATAGCTATTGGACATACTTTTACTTTTGATTTTGAAGGATAAATAATTAAAGATCAATTTTATTTAAAGCTTTTCCCTCTCCTAGTTGCTTTGTTTTAATTGCTAAATAAAATCTATGACCATAAATGATTATGATTCCTTGATAAATATTTATTTGAAACCTCACAATTTATTCTAGCTCAGCCAAGGCATTAAACAAATGTTTAATGAAATTAAAAATAATAATTATAATGATTAGCTAGCTTGCACCATAAGCTAATTAACATTTTTCATTTTTTTTATAATCAAGTACTTTCTTATGATATCTTACTATTAAAATCATAATCACAAAAATAGAAAATTAACTTCAATATAATCTATTGCTGCTTCTTAATTAGCTGGCTAAGATGATGATGATAATTGTCATCACACTACAACTGATTATTTGCCTCACATTATGTTAATCTTAAAACGAAATAGTTAATAAAAAGCATTCACCAGAAGTCATACAACCCTTGATAGTCAGTTTATTTAATGTCCACATAATATTACGTTTATAAATTTTATGAAACTTACAACAACCCTCAGCGAATTTCTTCATATGACATATATAAATAGCATTGTGTCTGTGTATTTCCATCATGCTTTGCTTTAAATTGAAGAATTAATTTTTTAAATCTCGTGGGATTACTTTTATACTACTGGTAAAGCACAGTAGCACAATACGGATATTATTATGATCAACCAAAGCACTGAAATTACTACCTCAACAACTAGCTATCATTTCCATAACTTCTATAAATACAATGGTCTACACCTTTTATGGTGGACAATCTAGTCTTTCAAATAGCACATTAGGGATAACCTCACTAAATAAACTCCTCAGAGCAAGACATCATGACTCTAATAATGGTGGCTCACATGCTTATCTCTCAAGCATAATTGTAAGGGTAGAAGCAGTCTTACCACCAAGGAAATGTGAAAACACACCAAAGACAAATGATTCTCTCCATGGAATCTATCTAAATAAGCTATATATAAAAATATCTTGAAATATATTATCCTCTCATGGCAAATACATATAAATATGGGAAAACATCTTTCATTTCACAAACATCATAAATAGTATACTATTTGATAAATCTCAAGCTATAAAGCATAACTACTTCTCATAATGGCAAGATACAAATTTATCCCTGATCATAAAAATTTAAAAGCATGTATCAACTTTAAACTCCACACATTAAACATTATCCGAAAGCCACAAGAAAGTATTAGTCAAAATCTACTATAACACATTAAAAGAACATAGGGAATATTTGCATGATATAAGGAATACACACACGAACAATGAGCATAATAAATATATATGAAATTATGTGGACAGACTAATGCAATAAATATTATTAATTCAATAATTAAGAAAATAAATGTGTTCTCAGACATATTCAAAATCTAATTTCTGTTACAGATGACATTAAAAAATTTACTAACTTCTGATAAACACATCTGTAAGGATTATTTGTCCTAAATTATAAACGAATAGACAATTTTAAATTAAACACTTCACCAATATAGTTAAAATTACCTGTGTGTAATAAAATATAGTTAAAATTACCTGTGTGTAATAAAATCTCTACACTCTTTATTTCAAACTCCATAAGACAATTTTAGATAGTAAAGTAAGATACCTTGACATATAAAATAAAGCATAAAATATATAACTATTATATTACCATTTTTAAACAAAATAAAAATAACAATAATAATAATGATAAATTTAGTTCATTAGTATAGCTTCCTCAACAGTAGGTGGATAATTTATGGTGCGAGGTCCCGTGTTGTTAGCTATAGGAATAATATCCATGCATTCATATTTTTCAAACCAATATATTATTTATTTATTTTTTTAAACTACAAAGCAGCTACAACTTCACTATTATAAAATATAAGTACATGCATATTATACTTTACTCTAAAGATGAACAGATATGAGTCCATTATAGGAAGACATGATTTAACATTAACTAGCTAGTTTTAAAATTTTACAATTATTGTTAACTGTAAAATTTTGGTAACCATCTGCAGTTTCATTCGAAAATAGTTTTTTTTTTTTTAAGTTTTTCATTCTTTCTGCAAAATGCAGACGATCAAGAAACATTTTTGTCATAAAATATAATATGTTTCTTTTGTTAATATAATTTAAAATTCAGGAGGTAGTTTTGTATTTGCATTTTTTTTTTTAAATCATTTGTGCATTTTTTTAAAAGCTATTAGTTAATAAGTAAGCATTTATTTACGTCAGTTTAATTTTGAACAGTTCTTTACTTTTCTTTTTTTTTAAACTTGGCTTTAAATTTGCAACTTTCCAAGATAATAACAATGATTAACATGAACTGATTTTATATATGTATCCATATGACTCTATTAGTTACTGAAAACATTTTCACCCGTTGGACTCCAAAGTTAAATATTATTCGTTCTACTTTTTGAAGATTCAGTAATAAATAATGCATATTTACTTGACACATAATATCAAAAATTAGACTGCTTAGTTTAAAGAAAGCATAAAACTTGATACCTTAATCTATCCCTCAGCAGCCCACTCTATACGAAGATTTTCAAAAAAAAGTTTATACTGGTTTTAAACAAATGCAAAGAATAAAAGTTACACTGTTTTTTCTTCCTTCTTTTTAGATCAACCTCCGTGATGAAACTAATAAAAATCAGTTCCCCTTCTTTTCTCAGTTTTCTTCAATATAAAAAAAATATTTATTATGTGTCAGTATTCTGCATTTCAATTTCAGGGTTAATAACAAATAAATTAATTAACATGAATAATTTTTTTTTTTTAAATAATAAACATCAAACAAATATAATAAGTTAATGATTCTTATATTTTAAATCTAATAGCATTTTTTTTATTTGATTTATTCATACCAGAAATTTTAAATAATATATGAATTTTTTTTCTATTTGCCAAGTTTTATTACATATTTTATTTTTAAAAGTTAATAAATAAATTGAATATTTTAATGAATAAAATTAAAGATTAAAAAGTCGCACACCTAAGAGTGCAAAACTAATCTTATTTAAGACAAGCTTCTTTTAATAATCCACTTAAACTTTGAAAAACTAGCTGCTATTGAATTATTTTAAGACTTAACTGAAATATAATTTATAAAGGTGATTAAATGAAATAATTGAACTAATTCATTAGCAATTTAGTAACCCAGTAAATTTTCAACGCGAACAATGAAAATATTCATTCAGCTAGATTTTCTCCTTTCTTTTAGCTTTTATAAATTTAACATTATGAATGAACATTTTATTAAGTATTTCATAAATGTATGTATAACAGTTATATCATTTATTAATACCTTTTATTAAATAACTACTTAAATATAAATATATGAAATCTAAATATATGAAATATTGCTTATTAAGTGATACCATTTTGTCTACAGATTAAATAATATAGTTTTATGTCTCTAGTTATTAGTTTTATTTTATCTTTTATTTTTTATTTTATTATATATTGCATGGTTAAGATTTACATAGTTACTTTATAAATGTGTTAATTTTAAAGATTTTAAGGAATAAGATTGAATGTTAACAAAGTAAATAAGCTAGCAAATATTAAGATTATAGATTTAAGGATTAATTTATAGCTCTGAAGTCTTTGAAAAATAATTTTAATGATCTTCTTGGTTTTATCTTATAATGCAAGAACATCAGACAGTGTGCATAGTGGCACTCATCTTGAGATAGATTATCTTGTTTAAATGTGTCCTCTTATAATTGTGGTAGATTTCTGGGAGGTTCTCTCTCTCTTGTAATGATGATAATGATGTCAGGCACATATGGTTGAACAGAGATTGTTGTCTCCTGCTGGAGAGACAACAAACCTAAGTATTTCCTAGTCAGACATGTCAGAGTCACAACTGGCATGGATTTTGGTAGATAACTGTTATCAAAATTATAAAAGAAAAACACCCTGCAGCATGAAATGTAGACTATTTATACAATTCAAAAATTAGACCACTTTGCTGTAAACAAGACAATTTTCCCCTTGATAATCACTTAGTATTTCTTTGAAATATTATAACTCAATATAATTAGACTTTGCTGTTACTTTTTAATAGGATGTTTTTCTTTAAACTTGTCCTTTTAAATTCCTATTAACATCAATAATTTTGTTTCAGAAATCTTGTTTACTAAAATTATACTTTTTTGAGAAAATAATATTATTTAGAAATAACTTAAATTACCTCATAAAGTGAGGCTTTTGTTTGTGATTTATTTAAGGTTAAAATTAAAAATTGTTATAGCTTTTAACAATATCCTTCTACATATAACATAATAATGTGTCAGCCACATGCAATTTAAAAATGTAAACTTTTTTTAACAAAACAAAATGTATACAAAACTATTATTTTAAATAAATATACACACTTTAATATATAACTTTATATCACCATCGTTTGTTTGCCTAGGTTTGTGTGATGATATCTATATGAGAGGGTTTAAATATGGCACAGAAAAAGCTGTGAGGAAATGCAGGTGAAACAGTTATAAGAGAAGGAACACACTGTTTCATATCCCCAAACTTACAAAAAACAAAAATGCTTTGACTTAAGGTTAAATAACACTTCTAAATACAATTATGACTTTAAAACAATAGGGGTTGAAGAAAAATAATTCAATTTTATCTTGCCTAACTTCTTAAGATGAGATATTGTCACCTATCTTACCAAGTAACAAACAATCAGTATATAAAGATAAGTAAAAATACATAAAAGAATTAATGTTTTCATTGAATATGCATTATCTATACATTAATGATTATTGATGTGATTGGACAAGAGAACATATTTATGGATGACCTTACACCATTCTGCTTAAGTAGTATCTGGAGTGCTGCCATTCAAAAATGATCCTGTCTATGTGAAATCTGGGGGTTTGTAACTAAAGTTTTAAATTCCTAACATGGTAACCTCCAAACATATATTG
Source organism: Epiperipatus broadwayi (assembly GCA_028023455.1). NCBI lineage: Eukaryota > Metazoa > Onychophora > Udeonychophora > Euonychophora > Peripatidae > Epiperipatus > Epiperipatus broadwayi. The sequence goes on along the minus strand of JAQFVV010006816.1, from coordinate 279,622 downwards.
CCTTGGAGTGTTACTATGTAGGAGTCTTCACCATCTCACCATGCAGTACAAACCAAAGTAGCCAGAGAATAAGAGCTGTCTATTCCCTAATGTGAGTCAGCATGACTGTTTTGTCTGAAACCACACCAGTTTTCCTCTTTTGAAACAAAAAAAAATAGGTCTTGCAGCTCAGGTCTCCCATGCCCCTCATTTTCATTCCCTTACAAAGGTCTCTTTTAGATTTGCCTGTGCCCTTTACCCCAATGGTGCCAATCACCAGATTTCCATCTGTTACTATTAATTGTTCCCCTTCTAGCAGATTTTTTAGCTCAACCTTATTCTTGACAATCTCCTTCACCCATTCTGCCACCAACTTGTTTATAAGCTCATCAATTTTCCAGTTATTTCCCATTTCTACCTTAGCCATAGTTTCTTGGTGTCTTTTTTGAATTTCCCTCATGGCCTGATGATGCTTGGTTTCCATTTTCCAGATACTTTTCTACAATTTACAGAGGTCCTGAACAAGGTCACCCATTCTATCTCAGGCATACTGCACCTGCTTGTTCCCCATTTTTTCCATCTGGAAATTATATATTTGCAATTTCCTTCTTTTAGGCCCATTTTCCCATGCATTTTTAATCCATTTTCCCTCAAAATTGAAAACATGCCATCTTTCTCTAAGAGAAAAATAGCCCATTAGGTCCCTGTCATTCCCTGAAATTGATCCTGTATGTAGACTTAGCCCTTAGTGTCTACATGTTTATGTTTTCAATTAACATATAATTTTTATTACCAGTAACCAAACAAATTATAATTTTATTAATTTATTATTGCTAATGATTCATGACTAATTTCAACTCCAATCCATGCATATATATATATATATATATATATATATATATATATATATATATATATATATATATATATATATATATATATATATATATATATATATATATATATATATATATATTGTGTGTTCTCAATCCAATCCCTAACATTTAATGGTGAGTCCTATCAATTTCACCACCTGAAAACAAATTTATGTGAAGACACGTTTGCACTTGTTGAGTCATTCACAAAAACTAGTTATCAGTAGGTGTGATATTTAGATAATAATAATGAACCCCACACTTCACAATATGCATTATATATAAAATTATTATCACACCATAATTTGTTAATTTTGCATTTTAAATTGACAAACAAGTTACATGCCTCATATAAAAAAAATTTCTTTATAATACACAAACTGTAAGACATTATTTCACACACATATGCTGATAAATTGATAACTTGATAATTATATTTCAAACTCCTTCAATTAGCACATCATATCTGAAAAAAATATACATATATAATAATACGTTTGAGATAAAATTTCGAAAAAAAATTTTATCTTCAAAACAATTAATTCAGGGTTATGTAAAAAAATCAATGGGTCTCATGCTTAGGTGTCCATATGTGGAGAAAATATTTACTAATATTTTATTTCCAATATGCAATTAGTTCAGGATCGTGGTTGTAGAATGTAATTGAGGCTTCCACATTTGGGCAATCCATACCTGGGGGGGGATTTACACATACTATTGAAAGAAAAATTGATATACATCCTTTTTCTGTATTGTGTGGCAATGTATAATTATCTCAGGGCCTGGAATTGTTAATGAAACCCATACCTGGGGAAAAAATACTATGTAACCATCATATTTGTACTTTCACACAACAAAATCCAGAGTTTTGGCAAATTATACCAAGGTTGATCTAGATGAGGGGTTGAGACCTCAAACTTGATCACATTGCCACTCTTTCACCAAGCACCAAAATTTACTATTCTATGAATAATATCTATCCTATGAATAACATATTTGAGGTCCCACTTGGACTCTTTTCATTCACATTCCAGCATTGATTACTCTGGCTTTCATTAAGTGGTAACACTATATAGAGAGTTTTGCCTGTTTCTGGAAGAGTTATGAGTGAGCATAGGAAATGGTGATCATGTGATATTTAATGGTTTAATACCAAACCTGCCTAATAGGATAATGGTGGTTCTGGTTATTAAAAAACTAAAGACACCAAAATGTATGGGTACTGAACTAAGTTCAGACCTGTATAACTATATAAGCTAATGAACTAAGATCGAGAATATTGTTTTTTTAATTTTATTCTGATAGTTATGTAGTTGAGTAGACATAAAAGGTGGCTGCTTGAGAGTTGCATTAGATCCTAATTTCTAGGTGTAGTGCCCTCATATCCAAGATTCTTCACTGATGAAAGTCACAAGTCAGAAACTAGTCTGGGGATATTGGATCATTAGGCACTAGATAGGGATTTTATGTACAAGCCTTCTGGCATTCATGGTTTGCATTAAATAGCACTACTATATGTAAAGTTTTGCCTTATTTAATAACAGTTATTTGCATGCATAAAAAAAGGTGATCATGTGTTGTTATTAATTTGTTATATATATATATATATATATATAACAAATATATATATATATATACATATATATATATATATATATATATATATATATATATATTATGTATTATATGTTAGAAAAAGGAATATACATAATTTCTTTATTATTAATAAAAAAACGCTGGTAAGTTTTATTATTTAATTTACATACACCATTTCAAGATATATCAGTTTTGTTATTTATTTTTTGGATACAATATTGTATGGTTAAATTATGCATAGATATATAATACTATCTACTATTATTTTACTATTTACAATCAACATACAATAGATGTATAACAACAAAGATAATAATAAAATGAATAAATTTATACACATTTTATTCACAACCATATTTCTCCTTTTAAAAAAAATAGACCTTCTCAAGGAAAAAAATATTAAACAAAAATTACTATATAAAATTTTACTACAAATAATAATCATCTTCAACATGAAAGGCAGAGCTACAAGATTGATAGGTTTAAAAATTAAAATTTTATTTTTAACATTATATATTATTTTTTGTTTTATTTAATGAAATATGCAAATACTGGTTAAGGCTTACTTACAAATTATGGTATTTTATTAAAGTCAATTATTGAATCATTTTTAAAACAACCTTAACATTATTTATTGACAACTGATAAGTTATATTTACATCATGAAACATATGCTATGAGAAATCTAATTACCTAGTTGCTTAATCAAGTAATTATTTTTCAAGTAAAAATGTTTTAAAATTTTAGAGGATAGTTTGTTCAAATATCAGTTTATAAAATTATTTTTGTTTGATGGTGTGCATGTTAAGATTGGTGTATGTATATATAATATTGACTTTTTCTATCATTTGAATTTATAATTCCCTTTCGCAAATGTTTGTTCAGCTAGATATTGAAATTTATTAATATTTGTTTGCATATTAAAGTGGTTTTTTTTATAACCTAATGTAAATTGTGTTTCTAGTGGAGTTTACCATAATCATTGTTCTGTTGAACTTTACAAAAGTGCACATAGCATTATGCTTCAAAAAAAAAAAGAAACCACTTTGATATGTAACTGATCATGTTTGCAAATTTGAATATATAAATTTAATTAAAAAACCAATATATTATTTAAGAATTGGGTTTAACACATGTATGTTGGTTAGGAATATGATAATCTACTGCCTAATAAATGACTTGTAATATACATTAAGGTATTAATTTGAAATTGTTAGTGTCCATATTGAGCATGCACAGTATATGACCTTTAAAAATCAAACTCTAATTATATGTATATAAATCAAGTTTACATTTTGTGTCTGGGCTAGAATTAAATAGATATAAACATTAGTTCCAATTGGACTGACAAGCTAAAGTGATTTAATATGACTTTCTCTCTGGATGAAAGCAATGTTCAGCAAATTATTTAATTGTCTAACATAATGTAATCTTTTCTTGTATTGGCATATTAACATTATTCATATAATAAATATTAACCTATTTATATATCTGATATGAAAGCTGTGAATACAAAATTTTGATTCTTCAAAAGTAAATTAGAATAATTTATTAGGAAACCAGACATTTTTTCTTTCTTATATTTAATTTTTTCCAGTTTGGAGTCGACCTAGTAATGTTCTTAATACAGTTCAATTACCAATTCCTAATCTGAGTGTGTGTAATAGAGCCAGAAGATTGTTAAGTTTCAAGCAACTGAAAAATGAATTTTGTGCTGGGTACATGGACATGTATGGAAAAAATGCCTGTGCGGTAAATACGTATTTCAAATAATATTTATTTTGAAGTTTACTTTTTATCAAATTAATTATGATTAAAGACAATTTTTTAGGGCAAATACTCTACATCATAAATAAACAAAAGATTTTATGATTTATTATTGAACATGTTTATATTATCTAAAAAATCAATTTGCTACTTTTACTTACAAACATATTATAATGGGACAATCATATTTAATGGATTGGATATATGCAGTAGGAGAACACAATAGCCCAATTGTTGGATGTCATATGTAGTGGGATGGACCATATTACATGTCCTACAATTGGTTATGCCATATGTAGTAGGATGAAATCTATACTGCTATTCTCTTATTTAAAAGTTCTACAGATTTGGGTGACATATCTAAAGGGTTTAACTATTTTTTTTGAGAGATGTATTATACTATGGTCACCCATTGGGTTTTCAAGGTCAGGTTTTAATCATAATAAGGTAAGTCATTTTTCTGATGATGTATCTAAATTTTATGTATTGGCCCAATAACAATTACTGATTGAGTGGGATGGAATTTGCACTACATAACTTTCATTACTTCACCTCTCCTTGAACCACATTTTGCCACAGAGTTCAAACTCAGGGAATTTGCATTTACTATATTTTATTGTATGATTATTTCATGAATGACATATGCATTGGACATGTGTAATGTGTGATTAATTGGAAAATAGACAAATAAAATGAAGGATAATCAACATAATATTTAATGTTTAAAAAATATTAATTTTGATGATGCTATCCATTCATGATTATTTTATACCAAAAATAATATGTTTGCTTAATTTAATAATTGTGTCGGCATGATCATCCTTTAATTGTATCCATTAACTTATTTAATAACACATATTTTTGATTTCTATGAAGGATAATCATTCCCCATTCCAAATTAAGAGTGTCAAATTTAAATTGAAGGCAATTTTATAAGTATATTTGAACATAAATAGTCAAAATAAAAGTCATAGATCACATGACCCTATCTCTTAAGCTTGTAAGTTATCAACAGTGAGTATTGCCAATTCCTCTACAAGCTTTATGATAATTGCTTAGCCAGAGCCAGCCCTTAAAATATCTCTGTCAGGAACCCCTCCCCAAACCCTGACCATGGTTTTGTGCAATGACACTTTTCAGAGAGGTGTCAGGATAGTTCAGACACTAGATCTAAAAATACCAACCCAAATGCAAGCACTTATCTAAAAGTTATCTATTGAGTGGAAAATCTGAAATTTTCAGACGTATAGATGTCTTCAAACCCAGCTATCCAACTCAAATAGCTATATGGGCCTGATAGATATTCAGCCATACCACATATTAGCAGTCTTAGTAAAATAAAATTCCATAAGACTTTTGGCAGAGACTATAAATAGTCAAAATCAACGTCATAGATCACATGACCCTATCTCTTAAGCTTTTAAGTTATAAACAGTGAGGATTGCAAATTCCTCTACAAACTTTATGTTAAATGCTTAGCCAGAGCCAGCACTTAAATATCTCTGTCAGGAACCCTTTTATAACCCTTGACCATAGTTATGTGCTTTTGCACTCTTCAGAGAGGTCTCAGGGTAGGTTCAGACACTACATCTAAAAATACCAACCCAAAGCCAAGCATTTATCTAAAAGTTATCTATTGAGTGAAAAATCTGAAATTTTCAGACATCTACATGTCTTCACACACAGATATCCAACTCAAATAGCTATATGGGGTTGATAGATCTTCAACCATACCATATTTTAGTAGTCTTAGCAATATAAATTTGCATAAGACTTTTGGCAGAGACTATAAATAGTCAAAATAAGAGTCATAGATCACATGACCCTATCTCTTATGCTTGTAAGTTATAAACAATTTCTTAACTTAGAATTCCATGAAATCATTTGATTATTAATTTTCATTTTCTCTGTTTATATGTGGTGATCCCTTTGTAAGCTGCTTTTAGACTCTGAGCCCCATGTATTCTGATGTCATATAAATCTGTGATAGATCAGACCAATCATTTAAGAGTTTAGTCATCCATTTCAAATAACACATACTTAATTATTAAGTTAATTTAACACAAACATGAACATCAAATACTGTAATTGTCTAAATGTTAGCACTTAGTATTGTATAAGAAATAACTCTCATCCTTCATGTCCGTAGAATATTTTGTCTATTAGAAAGCAAGCTCAGGAGTTTGCACTTATATTTTATTACAAAATGAAAAATAATATTATAATTGATGAATACCTTTTCTTATAGATTAATTAATTATTGGATGGATTGATTCTCTGTTTCAAAAAAAAGATATCAAACAAAATAAAAGAAAAATTATAAAACATAACATGAAATATTAATCCATTAGAGTCAGGCTATTTCAGAATATTATAGTTCATGTTGAAGAAAACCTAATTACATTTTTCTTAAGGAAAGTTTCTTTGCATTAACCAGATGGCAGTTTGTCTGATGGTGTCCATTTGCCATTTGGAGCTTCAAAATGGTAACTGCTCCATACAAACTATCTCCTGCTGAGATAACTGTGGCACATTGTAGACCTTTTCACTAACATTGTCATCATAATATATATGATAATTGTATCTGGATTCATAGTTGTATCTCCACCCATACCATGTTCTCTCAATTTTTAGAAATGCATGATTTCTTATTTTCTAGCTTATTAATTGGGTTGAATATGTAGCTTTATGGAATTAAGATGAATTCATTAATCAACTTCCTCAAGTTGCAATTACAATGACTTATGCACTTCAATATTGACAATAGTTAAGATGACAAATTAAATTTAGGAATTTAAAAAAGTGTAACTCCTGATTTATGTCACATACATTATTTTAATAATAGTTAGCATCACCATCAATCGTCTACTGTCCTCATTTAATACTAACTTTTATCCTATAAATTCTGAAACTTTGAAAATAATTGTGGCTTGTGATTTGAACAGTAAAAATAGGGATTAAAAGCTGTTTTAATACATTTATACATGTAGAATTTTTTCAAGCTAGTAAACTTGTATAAGATCACTTACTAATGTGTTAGTGCTTTAAATGATCAACATGGAATGAAAAACTCTCAAAACGCATTCAGAAATTAAATAAAAATAACAGTGGTTGGTAGTTATAGCTCACATTGTATGTTATTCATAAAATGCATGCATGGAGATAGAGAAGATGTCTGATTTTCTTATCATGGTTTAAAAACATAGAATATAAAAAATACCATTGTAAACACTAAAACACCAACATTTTGTTTACAATGTTATTCATCCCTTTATGATAAGATAGCCTAGTGATAATAACATCACGTCAGATTATGTAATCTTCTTTTATCAACATTTATTCAGCATATAAATGTTTAAGTTTGCATAATATGCTTTAGTTGGTGATTTGTATTAAGAATGCCAAATAATTTATCAAGTATTTATAATGAAAAGTATATTCAGCAACTACTTGCTTGCAATGGCTTCAGAAAGGAGTTTGTTATTAACTGAAAGGAGACCCTTTGATTCCTCTTGGTGGCCTTAAAGGAACCGAGCAGGGCAAATTCCTAATGTCCACTCCATACATTCTTGTCGTTGCAGCTGTTATTACTATGTGATTATTCATATAGTATACGAATATGGATGGGCTGCTCACCAACATGCATTAGCCAGCACGGTGACTTTATTGGCTTTTTACCTCTGAGTTTAAGATCAAGAAACACCATGGTCTTTCTTCTCAGTGCCTGATAAGGCAGAATGAATGTTTGTGTAAATGATAAATATTTTTCCAATACATATATACATTTATGACAGACAAAAATAAAGCATGGCCCTTATTCCCAGGAGCCTGTAAATTCACTAACAAAAGCAGCGGTTGGTGGCCAAAGGTGGAGGGTGTAAAGAATCCCCTAATTGCGGACCCAGGGTGCCATTTGATGATGACATTTCATTTAGGTCCTTACAACTGCAGATCACTTTCAAGTGAAGGAAGATTGCAAGAATTAGAAGAAGAACTGTCTTATATTAAATGCGACATTATTGGACTTTGTGAAGTTAGAAGAAAAGGAGAATAAATAATTGATTTAAAAAGTGGACATATACTCTATTATAAAGGCACACAAATTGGAAATACAAGTGGAGTAGGATTCATTATAAATAAAAAGTGGAAGAACAATATTGTGAAGATTGATGGTGTATCAGACAGAGTGGCAAGATTAGTTATACAACTTAATAGCAGATACCAAATGCAGATAATTCAGGTTTATGCCCCAACAAGTTCTCATAGTGATGAAGTAGTAGAATATTTTTATATGGATGTACAAAAGGCTTTTGATCAGAGTAAACAATATTTTAAAATTGTTATGGGAGACTTTAATGCTAGAATTGGTAGACAAATGAAAGATGAAATTGCTGTAGGTAATTTTGGTTATGGTAATAGAAATGAGAGAGGACATAGACTTGTGGAGTTTGCAGAAAAAGAAAAACTTTATATTATGAATTCATTTTTTGAGAAAAATGTTAAAAGGAAATGGACATGGAAGCATGCAAATGAAGGTACAGCAGAGTTGGATTATATTTTGACTAACAGGAAATACATATTTCAAGATTGTAATGTTCTTAATAAAGTTAACACAGGAAGTGATCATCGATTAGTAAGGTGTAAGTTACGTGTTAATGTAAAACTAGAGAGACAAAAATTATTAAGAAAAACAATATTTACAGTTGATATTCCTAATATTCAGAAACATTCTAATGAATTTAAATGAGAACTTACAAATAGGTTTCAAGTGTTAGGAGATTTTGAACATGATTCAGATTTGAATGAAATTAATATGAAAATAACTGATACACTTTTAAAAACTGCAACAAACATAGCTGGTAGAAAAAAGCAGCAATTGACTAATAAAATTTCTACTGAGACTAGAGAATTTATGAAGAAAAGAAGGAATATGAAGATATATAAAAATGATGTATTAAAAAGAATTGAATATCTCGAATTTTGCAAAATGGTACGGAAAAGAGTTGAAAATGATATAAGAAATTATAACTGTGAAATAGCAAGGAAAGCTTTAGAAGAAAATAAAAGTCTCAAAAATGTTAAACAACATTTTGGTATTGGTAGGAAATTTATATCTGCAATAAGAAAAAAAGATGGAATTATTACTAAAAAGAGATATGACATCATGAAATTGGTAGAAGATTTTTATCAAGAATTATATAGTAATAAAGAACAAGTATCTCCTATATCTATTACATCTTCCGAATTGCCCAGAATTTTAAATGAAGAAGTGAGACATGCAATTAAGTGTATGAAGAAAGGCAAGGCTCCAGGAAATGATGGAATTATAATTGATATATTAAAAGAAGCAGGTGAAAAAATAGAAACAATTTTAGCAAAGTTATATACCAAATGTCTAAATGATAAAGGTGTACCAGATGATTGGATGAATGCAGTAATAATATTAATATTTAAAAAAGGAGATAAAGAAGATATTAGAAATTACAGACCTATCAGCCTTTTATCAGTTTTATATAAAATTTTTACCAAGATAATTACAACTCATCTACAGAGAACTTTGAATTTCCACCAACCAAGAGAACAAGCTGGATTTAAAAGTGGTTTTAGTACAATAGATCATATCCAGGTATTGAGAGAAGTCATAGAAAGGACAAACGAATATGAATTGTCATTATGTTTTGGATTGGTAGATTATGAAAAGGCATTCGATTCTATACACATTTCTTCAGTGATTAAAGCATTGGATCATCAAGGTATAGATCCAGGATATTGTCATATTTTAAAGAATATTTATAAAAATGCAACAGCAACAATTAGATTACATAATGATACTGGAAAAATCAACATGGAGAAAGGTGTAAGACAAGGTGACGCCATATCTCCAAAACTCTTTACAACAGTGCTGCAAAGAAGTATTTTGTGGATTAAAATGGGAAACTAAAGGAGTGAAAGTAAATGGAGAGTATTTAAGTCATTTAGATTTCGCAGATGATGTAGTTGTTTTTGCAAATAATGCTTCAGAGCTGCAGGAAATGTTGCAGGAGTTAGCAGATGAAAGTAGAAAAGTAGGACTAAAGATAAATGTTAAAAAGACTAAAGTAATGTTTAATCGATTTGCTCAAAATATGAAAATAAAGATTTATTATGAAGAATTAGAAGAAGTTAACAGTTACAAATACCTTGGTCAGATTATTAATACAGATGAAAACATAATGGAGGAAATTAATCATAGAATTAAACTTGGTTGGAGTGCTTTTGGTAGAAATAACTTGATACTAAAAGGAAATATGCCTATGTGTTTGAAAAGGATGGTTTTTAACAAATGTGTTTTATCAGTTCTTACTTATGGATCTGAGACATGGACACTTAATAGAAGAGCAAAACAGAGACTTCAGACCACTCAAAGGAGTACGGAGAGATGCATGTTGGGAGTAACAAGAAGAGATCGAAAATGCAATGTATGGGTAAGACAACAAACAGGTGTTACTGACCTTATTGAAAAAATTAAAAGATTGAAATGGAGTTGGGCTGGACATATTGCTAGAAGAGATGATAATAGATGGACAATTGAAATTTTAAACTGGATTTCAAGAGATTGTAAAAGACCCAGAAAGAGACCACATGTGAGATGGATGGATGAAATAAGAAAATGTGCAGGGGTGTTGTGGAGAAGAGAAGCTAAAGATCGGAGAAGATGGATTAAACTTGGAGAGACCTTCATCCTGCAGTGGATTGATAATGGTTGATGTTGATGATATTCAGCAACATTTAAGTAATATTAAAAGATAGCTGCATTTGTTAGTTAATTAGCATAAATGATGTTAGGGTGTGCAAGAGTACATCCTCATTGGTTTGTTTGCAGAAATCAAATGAAAAATGAGAAAATGTTAAAATGTTGAATACAATGTTATGTGAAAGAAAAAAATGCTATTATTTTTAAAAGATTTTCCTAAATTCTTTTCAAGAAATTCACTATTAGGTGATATTAATGGGGGAGTCTTGCATCATTGGGTGAAGATTCTAAAGCCCATGATCCATGAATTGCAGTCCAGTTCCATCATCATCATGAAATCCTGATAAAACTTCTAACAATTAGCAATACAAATTATTATTATTATTATTATTATTATTATTATTATTATTATTATTATTATTATTATTATTATTATTATTATTATTATTATTATTATTATTATTATTATTATTATTATTATTATTATTATTATTATTATTATTATTATTATTATTATTATTATTATTATTATTATTATTATTATTATTATTATTATTATTATTATTATTAGCTTTCAAAAAGGCATTTTATTGATTCTATAAAAGGTTACATTAAAAGTGGTTTACATAATTTTGGTATATACATTGATTTATTCTGTTACATAAAAAATGAATATTTGAATGATATAGTTCAATTTATGGCTTCTTGAGTTGTTTGAACTTTTGTGACTTGAATGAATCCTTAAAAAAATCATAATAGTTGATGTATAAGTTGCTTTTTGAGGTTTTTGCTGTTTATAGCTTGTATGCATATAATTAAAAATCTGAGAAGCTATTGAAAAAGTTTTTCTCTAGTATTTTTTGTCAGATACTTAGTGTTGTGTTATAGCATTGATTGTTCTTTTAGTAGTGACCATGTTGCAGCATATAAGTGGGGGTTTGTTATGATTTTATCTCGATTCCTTATTTGTGTTAATTTGTTGCGAAAGGTAGCTGGATGCCGCCTGGTGTTATTTCCTATTTTAAAAGTGCACCTTGTACACCAAAAAGCATATAGAATAAAAGTAGCTGCTCTAATGTTTGGTATTGATTTTGTTTTGTATGCAGCAATTATATTTTCAGTTGATGTGTTAGGTTTTCTGTAGGTGTCAAAAATTATTTTTCTTATGTGTTCGAGTGCTGTACATTGGTATAGCATGTGTTGTAAGGTTTCTTCTGATCGATGGCACAGTCTGCAAAAAGGATCTATTTTGAAGTACATTCTCTTGTGATGCAGAAAATAGGTTGTGGGCATGGCAACAAGACTTAATTTCAAAATAAAGTCAAAAAATTTTGGTTCCAGAGCCCATTTTTTAAATTCTTTTAGTAATCTTTTGTTGTTTATCCCTAACATTGGTGCTACATCATTAATGTTATTTATTTCATTTGTGAGATCATAGATATTCCAATATGAATATTTGTGTGTATATTGTTCAGGTATGTTTGCCGTAGTTTTTAATTCATAAATAATTGTTGATATGTATGACTGAGTTGGAGGTGGACGATCAGTTGGGATGATTTGCACAAGGTGTTTTAGTTTTGTGAATTGCTGTAAAGTGGTAATTATGAGATTCCTTTGTTTTTGGATGTGAAATATGTTAATATTGTGTAAACCTAGTCCATTTTTAATGAGTGGTTGAAATTGCTACTGTTTTTTTGGACCATAGTAGTTGATTGCAGATGGTTTTTATTTTTTATTTAAAAACTTTTGAGAAAGATATAATCTGTAAATAATAAACTATTTTTGTTATGATGAGCTGGTTTATCAGCTGTACTTTGGAATATATGGATAAATATGTTTTTGATAATGAGTTTACTATTTGTTTGGCCTCCTCCTTTAGTTTATTTTGTATGTGGCATCTCATTCCTGTAAGTCCCATATGGAAAGGAAAACCAAGAAAAGAAGTTGGTTTTGATTGGTATGTGTTTGTGCACAGCTTTCCTGTAAATAGTGACCATGCTGATGTTTTTGTGGGATTGAATTTCAATTTATATTGCTTAGTAAAGTCTTCAAGAATATTTTGTAGCTGGGCAAGTTGTTTTTTTGATGATAGGAAAACAGTAACATCATCCATATATGCTAAGCATGGTATATGTTCTGTAGTGCCTGGTATCTGTATTCCAGTAAAAGATTGTTCTATTTTTTGAATGAGAGGGTTAATGTATAGTATGAATAGTAATGTGCTGAGAGGTGATCCTTGAGATATTGATTGTGTAGGAGTAAATGATGGGGAGTTTCTTCCATTGATGGTTATATGGATTTCACGATTTAGAAGTAAGTTTGCTATTAGATATAGATGAGTTTTGGGTATATCAGTGTTATTGAGCATTTCTAGAAGTATAGGTATATCTATTGAATCAAATGCTGCCTCAATATCTAATTGTACAGCTATGGGGCCATATTTTTTTGTTTTCTTATTGATGCTAGGATTGTTTTAAAGAATAGAGCTGCTTGTATTGTTGATGAATTTTTTTTTTGCAAATTGGTATTTTGAAATAAGCATTGTTATGTGTGGCTCAATTTCTTGCTTTATGATTTTTCTATGATTTTAATCGGTAATGGCCCCATGGATATAGGTCGTATATTAGTTAGTGAGGGAGTAATGTGTTTTGTTTTGTTGAAAGGAACAATTGCAATTATTATTATTATTATTATTATTATTATTATTATTATTATTATTATTATTATTATTATTATTATTATTATTATTATTATTATTATTATTATTATTATTATTATTATTATTATTATTATTATTATTATTATTATTATTCAACTTTTATTGTTAAAAAAGTTTGCCTTGACAATAGTTTCATTGTTATTGGTATTATCTAAGTGTTGGCTGATTTATAATTATTATTATTAAATATAAAAAACAAACTTCATATTATTGTCTCAAAATAATATAAGAAATATAAACATAGAAATCTTATAAGTCATGATGTGAGCAAAGAAGTGATAGAACAATATTGCAATTGCTAATTAATACTTTGTAATAATAAATATGTTGGTTAAGATGCCCTCTTCCCCATTTTTTTTATTTAGAGCTCAGTATAAAATATTTTGTTGTTACTAATAGAATAAATTATCTTATAAACCAATGCAGAATTATCTTATTTTTGTAACCAGTAGGTGATTATTGTTGGTTATTCAAGACAACATTAACTATCACTGGTAAAGAAGAAAGAACAAAAACATTCTAAAACCTTATCTTTACAGCAATACTACTGCAGCAAAAAGTTCTCATTAACATGATCTTAAACTTTGATAAGCTTTTATAAAAAGTGGTTATGCTTTATGCAAGTAATTTCATACATCAATTAGTTCTTGGTATAATTGTGCAAACTGATGCAAATACATGTTTGGTAAAGTCATTTTTTATCCACGATTTTTGAAGGAGTATAGAACACTTCCAAAAAGTATCAGTTTAATAATTATGTTTTAAATGCTTTACAAATAAGTTGTAATTTATACGAGTTTAAATGCAATTCGGGTACTAACAGTAAAATATTTCACAACTATAAAGTGCCAAGTTTGATGACAAATCAAAATAGAAAAAAAAACAACACTTCATTTATGAGAATTTTGAGAGCATATTTCAGAAATAATGCAGCAGTTTACATACTATAACAAAAATGATGACATATGTAATGGACCTTATAAACTAAAAATAAAACATATGTCCAAAGAATACTCTGTTGAAAACACATCATAAATAGTATGTTTTATAACTAATTTTATGGATCTTTAATGAAACTTTACAAACATTGACCTGGAATTTTTTAATTTGTATAATAATAGGAATAGTTATTTCTCTTTTTCTTGTATATTTCATTTTTTTATACATATATGGATATGCTTTATGGAATACATTTTGTTTTTTTCTTAATTTAGATGAGAGCACAATTCAGTAAAAATTACCATAATTATAATAATTGTGCTCATCACCCTATGTGAACTCATCTTAATCAAAAAAGAAATTAAAAACTGCTTCATAAAGCATATACACATCTGTATGTAAAAGATTAAAAATGTTTTCAAAATAATGAATATAGCCATCACATTTTTAAAAACTGAAAAAAAAAATAAAATAAGAATGTCAATTATATATATATATATATATATATATATATATATTCTATTTAAGAAAAGTTTATCAACTTATATATATATATATATATATATATATATAAGTTGATAAACTTTTCTTAAAAGAATTGTAACAATTCTAAGTACTATGAACACTAAATAGGAAAATCTTTAGTGTAACACATCTTAAAACTTGACAATTTTAATATCAATGAATATCATATCTAAGACAGTAAATGTACTTAGAGCATGTTTTAAGGTACATCTATACTGAAGCTTTTTTAATTTCACATTTCTGGCACTTAGAATTAATAGGAATTTTGGAATATATTTCCCTTAAGAACAGTTCTAATAAATAATGATTAAACATAGCATACACTTATTTGTTATTTGCTTCAAGAAATGTAAATTTACCAAAGATTCATTGAATATAAACAGACTAACATTGAAAAAATTTTCATTGAAAATTCGATACTTACCAATAGACAATGATAATTAATCCTTCTATGTTATGAATTTTTTGGTAGTTTAGAAAAAAACTTTAATTACATTTCAAACTTTTAATTTTGATTAATAAATGTTCACAAGATTAAAAATAAAAACTATTCTTAAAAATAATATATATATATATATATATATATGTATTGGTATTAAAAGTTTTTAACACGGATGAACCCGCAAAATATGTATTATATATATATATCATCAACCATTATCGATCCAATGCAGGATGAAGGTCTCTCCAAGTTCAATCCATCTTTTCCTATCTTTAGCATCTCTTCTTCACATCACCCCTGCGCACTTTCTTATTTCATCCATCCATCTCGCATGTGGTCTCTTTCTGGGTCTTTTACAATCTTTTGCAATCCAATTTAAAATTTCAATTGTCCATCTGTTATCATCTTTTCTAACAATATGTCCAGCCCAACTCGACTTCAGTCTGTTAATTTTTTCAATGAGGTCAGTAACACCTGTTTGTTCTCTTACCCATGCATTGCGTTTTCGATCCCTTCTTGTTACTCCCAACATGCATCTCTCCATACTTCTTTGATTGGTCTGAAGTCTCTGTATTGCTCTTCTATTAAGTGTCCAAGTGTCAGTTCCATAAGTAAGAACTGGCAAAACACATTTATTAAAAACCTTCCTTTTCAAACACATAGGCATATTTCCTTTTAGTGTCAAGTTATTTCTACCAAAAGCACTCCAACCAAGTTTAATTCTATGATTAATTTCATCCATTATATTTTCATCTGTATTAATAATATGACCAAGGTATTTGTAACTGTTAACTTCTTCTAACTCATCATAATCAATCTTTATTTTCATATTTTGAGAAAATCTATTAAACATTACTTTAGTCTTTTTAACATTTATCTTTAGTCCTACTTTCATCTGATAACTCCTGCAACATTTCCTGTAGCTCTACAGCATTATTTGCAAAAACAACTACATCATCTGCAAAATCTAAATGACTTAAATAATCTCCATTTACTTTCACTCCTTTAGCTTCCCATTTTAATCCACAAAATACTTCCTGCAGAACTGCTGTAAAAAGTTTGGGAGTTATGGAGTCATCCTGTCTTACACACTTTTCAATGTTGATTTTCCTACTATCATTATGTAATCTAATTGTTGCTGTTGCATTTTTATAAATATTCTTCAAAATATGACAATATCCTGGATCTACACCTTGATGATTCAATGCTTTAATCACTGAGGTAATGTTTATAGAATCAAATGCCTTTTTGTAGTCTACAAATCCTAAGCATAATGGCAACTCATATTCATTTGTCCTTTCTATAATTTCTCTCAATACCTGGATATGATCTACTGTACTAAAACCACTTTTAAATCCAGCTTGTTCTCTTGGTTGGTGGAAATCCAGTGCTCTCCGTAGACGAGTTGTAATTATCTTAGTAAAAATTTTGTATAAAACTGGTAAAAGACTGATAGGTCTGTAATTTCTAATATCTTCTTTATCACCTTTTTAAAATATTAATATTAATACTGTATTCTTCCAATCATCTGGTACATCTTTATCATTTAGAGATTTGGTATATAACTTTGCTAAAAAAAATTCTATTTCTTCACCTGCTTCTTTTAATATATCAATTACAATTCCATCATTACCTGGAGCCTTCCCTTTCTTCATAAATTTCATTGCATATCTCACTTCCTCATTCAAAATTCTGGGCAATTCAGAAGATATATGTATAGGAGGCACTTGTTCTTTATTACTATATAATTCTTGATTGAAGTCTTCTACACATTTTATGATGTCATCTCTCTTTTTAGTAATAATGCCATCTTTTTTCTTATTGCAGATATAAATTTCCTATCAATACCAAAATGTTGTTTTACATTCTTTAGACTTCTACTTTTTTCTACAGCTTTCCTTGCTATTTTACATACACTTTCTTATATCATTTTCAACTCTTTTCTGTACCATTTTACAAAATTTGAGAAATTCAATTCTTTTTAATACATCATTTTTGTATATCTTTATATTCCTTCTTTTCTTCATAAATTCTCTAGTCTCAGTAAAATTTTTTGTAGTCAATTGCTGCTTTTTTCTACCAGCTATCTTTGTTGCAGTTTTTAAAAGTGTATCAGTTATTTTCATATTAATTTCATTCAAATCTGAATCATGTTCAAAATCTTCTAACACTTGAAACCTATTTGTAAGTTCTAATTTAAATTCATTAGAATGTTTCTGAAGATTAGGAATATCAACTGTAAATATTGTTTTTCTTAATAATTTTTGTCTCTCTACTTTTGCATTAACATGTATCTTACATCTTACTAATCGGTGATCACTTCCTGTTTTAAATTTATTAAGAACATTACAATCTTGAAATATGTATTTTCAGTTAGTCAAAATATAATCCAATTCTGCTGTAATTTCATTTGGATGCTTCCATGTCCATTTCCTTTTAACATTTTTCTCAAAAAAAGAATTCATAATATAAAGTTTTTCTTTTTCTGCAAACTCCACAAGTCTATGTCCTCTCTCATTTCTATTACCATAACCAAAATTACCTACAGCATTTCCATCTTTCATTTGTTCACCAATTCTAGCATTAAAGTCTCCCATAACAATTTTAAAATGTTGTTTACTCTGATCAAAAGCCTTTTGTATATCCATATAAAAATCTTCTATAACTTCCTCACTATGAGAACTTGTTGGGGCATAAACCTGAATTATCTGCATTTGGTATCTGCTATTAAGTTGTAAAACTAATCTTGCGACTCTGTCTAATACACCATAAATCTCCACAATGTTATTCTTCCATTTTTTATTTATAAAGAATCCTACTCCACTTGTATTTCCAATATTTGTGCTTTTATAGTAGAGTATATGTCCACTTTTTAAATCAATTGTTTCTTCACCTTTTCTTCTAACTTCACAAAGTCCAATAACGTCCCATTTAATATAAGACAGTTTTTTTTAATTCTTTCTATCTTCCTTCACTTGAAAGTGATCTGCAGTTGTTAGTACCTAAATAAAAAGTCATCATAAAATGGCAGCGTGAGTCCGCAATCAGTGGATTCTTAGCACCCCCCGCCTTCGGCCTCCAACCGCTGCCTTGGTCGGTGATTTTACAGCCTCCTGGGAATAAGGGCCATGATTTATTTTTGTCTGTCATGATTGTATATATTGAAAAAATATTCTTAAACTCGGAGGTAAAAAGCCAATAAACTCACCATGCTGGCTAATGCGTGTTGGTGAGCAGCCCATCCATGTTCGTATACTATATGAATAATCACATAGTAATAACAGCTGCAACGACAAGAATATATGGAGTGGTCATTAGGAATTTGCCCTGCTCGGTTCCTTTAAGGCCTCCAAGAGGTATCAAAGGGTCTCCTTTCAGTTAATAGCAAACTCCTTTCTGCAGCCATATATATATATATATATATATATATATTAGGCTAAATTAGAAATCAGAATAATGGCTTCTATAACAATTTATTTGAAATGAATTAAAATTAATTTGAACTCTATTTTTAAGATATATATAAATTTTTATCAAGGATGCACAAGACAGTAAAATTACCTTATAAAATTTAAAAGACCACTTGAAATTATTTTTAAAAATGACAAAAAGTAACAGCAATGTTAATTATACAGACAACTCTTTTTAGCACAATTTAATGATTTATGTTATTAAATTTGATTTGACTTGTATTAATTTAGAAAGATTTTCATATAAACTCAGAATCAAATTACTAAGTTTTTATACAATATAAATATTTTACAAATATTTTGCAAAAGTAATATAAATTATTATAAACAAACAACAAAAACATACAGTTTTTGTTTCCAAAGCTCACAAATGCAGAGAGTAATTTTATCACAAGGATTTTGACCAGCTTTAGCAAACATCTGGGGAATTTTTTGTGAATTAATAAATCAAAATATTTTTAATCCCTGTTGTTTATTAATCAATGAATTCAACAATAGCCAATATACAATACAGGCCGTTGCAAGTGAGTTTTTTAATGTAGGACATTAAAATATCATGAAATGTAGAATTAAAAAAATATATATGTTAAAATGACTTGATATATAGAATGTTTTAAAATATAATAAAACCTGATCACTAGCTATTGGAATAAAGAGATCAATCTGCATAATCTGTGGAAATATTGGCTTAAAACAATTAAAATCTATGAATAATATAATTTAATGATTATTCTTTATATAATAATGTTATATAACTCACATTTTATAAATAATGAGATAATTTGCACTGCACATATATTAATACATGTAAAGATAATCTTTTAGTAACTCTGAATAATGTTTGAAAATGACTGTTTATTAGAGTGATTCGGCTTTTGTCTGAAAATATGTTATGGTATCATTTTATTGTAATTATAAGTTGAACTATATCGTTTATGCAAAAGTGCATTTTTAATTAAATATTTTGTTTTTAAAAAGTCAAACTTTATTTAAATATTGTAAATATACTCTAGCATTAAATAACACCATGCATATTTGATTATGATGTGATTACTTTTACATATCAGACTATAATTCTCTGAAAATGAGAGAAGATTAATTGAATTTGAAGCATGATATTACTTCAATGTAAGTGTTATATTATTAATAGGTGAATACAATCAAAAATCTTAAATAAAAATTGGGATTTACTTTGAAATAATCTTGATTTTATATTATAAATAAAAAATATAATTAAAATGATTTTAAAAATTGGGGTTCAAAATTTTATAAATTTTAAACAAATCATACTATATCATTTGGTGCATGATATATCTCACAGTAAACACCTTAATTAAAAGACTTTAATACACTTTAGCAGTATGTTATTTACATAAATAAATGGAATCATGTTGTAAATGTAAGGATGATTTATATAAATCAATGATATGACCATTATTGAGTTCATTACTTTTCGTTGTAATGATGCACTATAATAAAAATTAAAACATTCATAGAACTAAGTCTTACTTAAAGTTACTTTTACCATTAAAGGTACTACAACTTTGTTCATGAAGTATTTAAAAAATAATATTTCTGTTTATAAGAAACTGATATAAAAGTAATCAAATATAATTAAGATAATAAGCTTAAAAGCAAATGTTAATAGATTAAAATATCTGATTACTGCTAGAAGGCTTGTGGTGATGTGTTTTGGATGTTATAACATTCATCATTACATGCTGAATGTGTAAAACATGTTAAATTTAATGTAAGAATCTCAAATACAAACTATTAGTAATGACATTCAAATTGACAACATGGGTCAATATGTTATGTAGCATTTTATTTTATGTCATTCTCACTTTTTTACACATGCAGCTAGCCTGACCAGTAATAGTACTAGCATGTGGGTCAAGAGTATTAAAAATTGTATGAGTCAGGAGGATTTGAATGACGCCTCATTACTAAGTATATGGAATTTCTACTAACTGATACTTCCATTATAGCATTGCCTTAAATTATATATATTTAAGAATGTAAAGATTTTATGTTTGACTCCTATGCTAGCATTTGTCAGTGGTTTTGCCAACAGGACCTGAACAAGGGTGGAGAATAATATACCTGGAACATTGTTTAATCTGCTAACCTGTATTGTCCATATGTGTCATATTACTAATAGTTGTTTATATTTAAAATGTTTAAATAAAGTTTAAAATTTTCTAGACATTCGACATTTGATGGTAGATAATATAAATAGCCAAAAATGTTATAACATCTAATTTTCAGTAATATTTTTTTAAAAAAAAAACATTAAAATTTTTAAAGAAATATTTTCCTTCTGATCCATGCACTAAAAAGTAAAAAATATTTTTATTTTCAATTGTTATGAATAAAAGTTTTGAGTGGTCACATTTAAAAATTGTATTAATAGCAACATCAGATCAATTCCAAATAATCTTCAAATGACAAAAATTCAATTAAACAGGTGACTCTCAAAAGAGATCAGAGAAATCCATCAATAATAATAAAAATTCTGCAAAAAAACTTTCCATGACTTTATTTGAAAAAACTGAAGATTATTTATTTTTAATGTAGTCCATGTTTTGCTTTTTCATGCATGCAAAGAAATAAAAGGATATTTTAAGATTTAATTTTTTTATTTTTGTAGTTTTTTATAATTTTAGAAAATAAAAGTGAAAACAATTTGAATACAATGCTTTTACTGCTAAATAAAAGAACTCTAAATGGCAGTAATAAATTATAAAAAAATAAAAATTTATTTTTTTCTAAAATATGTTTTTGCTAAAATTGTTTGCAAACTCTAAAAAATATCTAGTCATCAGAAATTCATAAAATTAAAAAGTTTTAACCAAATCAAAAATTGCAGAGTGTGTAAAAATATAGTTATAATATTTTTTAAATATATAGACAGACAAAATATAAATTAAAAAGTATAAAAAATATTTTTTTTCTAACAAATTAAAAGTTAAACAATTGCAAATCATTACATCATATTATTAATACAGTTAAAATGTGGAATTAATTATAGAATTAAATTGAAATGCTATGCTTTTGTTACAAGTAATGATCTTATAATAAAATAATTTTTATTATGCTTTTAAAAATGGAAGTTTTAAAAATCTTTGCCTTACCATTTTTTACTTATAATTTTAAAAAGTTCAGATTTCAAAATAAATTATGAAGAAAAAAATTAGAATTGTATAGATAGAGAACATTCATATATCTGTAAAATTATTGAAACAATTAAAAAATAAAATGAATCTGGCATGAAATAATAAATTGGTATCTACAACATTATTAAAAAGCATAGAAAAAAACATTTGTGATATAGAAGATACAATGGATAGACACAACTAGAGTAAACCTAAAGATACTGTCATCTTGAAGGAGATTAATAATGATGGCAATAGAACTTATCTAAGATATAAACTTGAAACATATGTAGAAGTACAGGATTCTTTGCACTGTATTATATTCAGGATTGATCAATTATAATATTTTATAGTGAATATAAGCCTTAACAATAATGTTTTTATGTTATTGCTTATACACAAAAAGAGAAAGTAGAAAGAAAAACTATTGTTTATCTTTTGATTTTTGAAAAAAAACGTATTTATAATACTTTATATCCATGATGTATTAAATGCAATATTAATATCATCTATATTATTTATAATTTTTACAATGCCTTTTTGCAACCCATTATTGACAGTTTCAATTTCTTTAGTATTCTTCTCCAGATCCTCTACTTATATTTAAAATAAATATAAGATTTTGGGTTGATATAATCAGGAAAATTGGAAGTAATTAAATGGTGTTGGTTTTGTAAATAAAGATGGCCAGTATAATACGTGGAATGTAAAGGTTATGCAATAAGGACTTATTACATTTCCCAGATATCTTCTACATTAAGTTAGCTAAAGTAAGAAATATATCAGCATTATCATTTAAAAGTCAATTAGCATTTAGAACATTAATAGTAAACATAAACATTATACTTGGTGACAATGTCATTAGTTTTCAATAGGCAAAATCCAATATTAGTTATTTATGTTGGAGGTTTAATAAATATTTACTTAGTTTACTTAAATAAAAAAATACTTACAAATTATTTCTCTTTTAGAACAAAGAAAAATTATTGTCCAAACACAGTCAAAAATAGATGTTGTTAAGAGGAATAACAAATAAATTCAAACAATTGTACTTTTTAAGTCAACAGAACATTCAGTATTAAAGATATATGGATTCAAAAAAATGAAACCATAAAATGTTAAAATACAAGGTGTTTCAAATTAAAGGAAAAGATCATGTGAATCTTTTTTAACACGTGTTTGTTCTTAATGAGTTATATGAAAATTAATATATAGTCACCATATTGAAAAATGGAGATAATTTTCAGGATGATTTGCTATTACATTTTATGTGTGTGATGTGTGGTAAAGTTATTTAAATTCATACTTATATATGTCTTATGTATATTTATATCTTTTATTTAGGGTGATTCCGGAAGTCCTCTAGCGATTAATATCAATAATCGTTGGATTGCTATGGGTATTACATCACGTGGATCATTGTTATGCATGGAATCACCTTTTCCTGCATTTTATGTACAAATTTCTCGCTATATTGATTGGATTGCTAATATAATAAATTCAAATAGCTCGTAAAAGTATTATTGTGTACAGTTATTTAGTAATCCTTTTTTAAAGTCCACTTCAAGGTTACAGAAAAGGTAACTTGTTTCTTGAGTAACTGATGTATTTATTACGATCTCAGTAATTGGGTCAATTAAATCTGGTATTTAAGATATTTTGCAATTGGACATAGGATCAGGCTAACTAATGCATAATTTTTCAACCTCTAGTATTTCTGGATGATAAGGATTGTTTTTGTATAAAAAAAATAATATATTTGGTTGATCATTATTAATAATTTAAGAGAACATACAGAAACTTCTGGTTATTTAGTGAAAATAAATAGTTCATAAGATTGGGTTGTAATAATATTTGATGGGGTTTTGGGTTAATTTTTGTATGCACTTCATTGTACTTTATTTTTTTCTTATCATCTTCACAGACTTTTCATCATCTTCTCCAGGTTCAGGGTCAATATCCTCATAATCATTTTCTTGTGATGATTGTATTGATTCAGAGTTTTTACTTTAGTACATTTACTATTTTTTTGTTTAATATTCTATAATGGATTGTTTTTACTAATAAGTTTTTTTACTAATAATTCAATTTCTTTTTTCACTGTTCTTTCTGAATGTTTTTCCAGAGTTTCAGTTTCTGAGTATCTGATTCAGAAAGAGTACTGTAATAAACTCAGTATTTATATTCAAACTCTAATGGCACAAACGTTATTTTTTATGTTCTAAACTTTTTATCCAATCTTTTTTGTTGTTAGCAAAAACTTATCATCAATATTTAATTTTGTCAGTATCTTTCGTTTGACAGTTTATACTGACATTAGACCTAGAGATTATTTGAAATTATTTAATTTATTGTTGATGGGGCATTAATTGACTATTTGTTTTTTTACTTCAATAGGGGTCATGCAAAATCTAGAAATGTTCACTTTATAATAATTATTTAAATTCAAAATTATTTAATATTTAAATGTTATATCATTGAAATATAGAAAATATCTACAAATTTTTTTAACTATGTTTATTTTAACATTTCCTTTCAACTTTATCTATAAATGCGCACACACTACTATGCTGTTACATGACATAATGGAAATTATCCTAGGCATCACTACTCAGTTTGAATGTTGTAACTCATCTAAAAGATAAATCAGGATAAAATAGCTAATTTTATCAATTGTAGTTGTTAAACAAAATTAAAAATGGTGGTAGATATCAGTTATATTTTTAATCCCACATTTGGATAATGATCTCAGTCAATGTTGGGCGAGCTTGGTCAAAGTATAGCATTTTATATAACCTAAAAACTTTAAGCATCACTTTTCACAGAAAGATGTTCTACAAGATTCTGATGGAAACATGCACCCAAAACTCTCCTACAGGTTATTTCAAATGCTAGCTTTATTACTTTACTTTTGAAAGTGAATAGTCTAACTTTAATAAGTACACCCATCATTCATATTAACTACGGAGTGAAGTGAGTAAAATCTTGAAACCAGTTCTTTATTAAATATAAAAGAAGCTTATTTAATCAATCTTTATTACAAATATTAAAAAAATAAAAAAAATATTATAATAAAGATAGTACAAAAGGAGAAAAGAATGTAATCTATAATACATTATCATACTATTAGTGAAAGCGTTATATTGTATAATTCATTTCTGCACAATAAGAGAATATCCCTCCCTTGCATTGGATTTTTATTGTATGAATTTATACACATATAAAGTAATAAACACAATAAATATAGATATATAATGCTCATGGTGATCAATGATATTACCCTAGGAAAAAATATTGGTGAGATGCATTATATTTCAATTCAGTTTTTTACACATTAACACGTACAAAAATTATATATATATATATATATATATATATATATATATATATATTTATATATATATATATATATATATATATATATATATATATATCTGACTCTATATGTATATATACATTTATATATATTATAATCCTTTCTTCTCCTTAAAATGTATTATGAGTGAAACAAAACAATAGAGCAAACACAACATATAAGAACAGAGCTGGCTTGGATAGCAAGAGTATAGAGCATAGTAAATAAGTCGAGTATAAATATAGCATGAATATATGAGTAGATTATGAATAGGAGAGGTTACAGTACACTACAGATATTGCAGTACATTAACTTTAGGTCCCTTTTATTCTGACATTACATAAAGCATTTTAATTATACTAACTTTCAATATCTGAATGATAATAATGTTAGAGGACATCTCTTTAATTTACAGTTACATTAAGTGATTAATAATCAGAATATTATCTGTCTAGTGAATGATCTTGAAATTAGCAGTATGAAATGAATGACAAATGAGTAAAAAGTTACAGGATTGAAAAGGGTAATAAAGAACAAATAATAATTAATTAACGTAAATAAATGATGAATAAACCTAAGAATGAGGAAAAGAAAAAGGGAATATGTTAAAATAATGAGTAGATAATTTAATAATGAAATGGAAATCAATGAAGGGTGAATAAACTGTACTAGGGTAATAAAATGACATGATGATGATGATGATGATGATGATGAAGTTAAAAAATAAATATGGAAAAAATATGATGTTAATATTGGTGATGATGAATGGAAATCTGAAATATTAGTTTGATACTATTAAAATAAAGGAATGCTTCTAAGTTTAAGTAATTAAAGAAGAAGGTTTAAATTTGTTTAATTTAAATTAATTAATAATAAAAAAATAAGAGACCAAGGTAATATATATACGAAATGACTTAAGAAATAAATCTGACAAACAAAATCAAAGTTTGAAATTATTAATCAATAATTTAAATTCTCGGGGTTCATACGATTTTAGAATCTAATGATTTTATAATGTATATCAGGATTAGCAAGAGGAATTTTACTGTTATCCAAACATAAAATAAATTAGACTACAGAAAAGGAATTACAAAAAATATTTGTCTTTTTTACTAGTAGTAACAAAGATAAAATCGAAACTTTATAATAATTCAACAAAATCATCAATACTAATATAATCTGCTTAACGATTAGATAATGTTAACGTATTTTGATCACAATTTTTATAATAATAAGGCAATGTAACATCATCTGAAATCAATTCAAATTTGACCCCTCAGAAGAGTAGCCAGATTTACTGAATGATGACATTTAACAACTCATAGAAATATTATTCTTTAAAATCAATTATTTGATTTTTAATATATCGTTTTAAATAACATCTGTGCATAATATCAACAATATTTTACTCAATCAATATTATAATTGTATATACTCTTAACATAAGAGTTTAGTAAAAATGATTAATGTTATGCTGAACATATAATAAAACCATGAACATAAAGTAATGATAACGGTGATAGTTGTAATACTACATATAGATATGGTAATAGTAATAACAACTGGATACATTTCAAAAACAAATTTAATTTATAATATTTACGCATAAAAATATATATTCTTTATTAATGTTATTAAAAAAGTACATAAAAGAAAATTTATTTATCATTATTCTAAAATTAACAGAAAAAGATCTCCTTGGTTCTAATCGAAATTATAATAAATTACCATATTTACACCCATTTTTTAATTTAAATTTTGTTGCACATTATACATTTACTATATTTTGTTTACATGCACATGCTTATAGAACTTATTCATAATCCCAAAGTTCCTATCTAAAGAATGGTCAGCTGACAATACTTAATACTAGGCAATGTAATATAACAAATATTCTCTAAAGCATTAATATAATATTTATTTTGTCATATTAAAAAGATTATAGGACTTCCTAATTTTATTTATCCAAGATGTTGGACTGGTAATATTATTTTAATCTGTTTAAAATAAATCAATATCACTGTAAATCTACACTTGATTCAATAATATCATATTATAAAACTTTTCTCTAATGCTATTAAAACTTTTGGTATATAAGTGTTTAACAAATACAACATCTGAGATCACTTTTAGTAGCTAATATATTAGTACAATAATTTATTAATTAATAAAGGTATTACTATTTACTATCATCCATTGTTTAATCGTTTGGTTCACATCTCTAATTCATATTTTTTCAAGGATGATTTCATTGTCACTAAATATTAAATAGTTAAGATTTAATGGTTTGAAACTTATTGCGATATGCAATATATACAGAAGTATAATGGGGATGAGCTAAGGCAAATATATAAATAAGCAACATCGACCATGGTCATTCTATGACTTCAAATGGTCACAAATCCCAGTGCCAGTATTTGGGAACACCTATAAGGATATGGGGGGGGTGTTTATTCCTTTGTTTAAGAAAATACACAACATCTTTTCTAACAATATAGGTCTTGATTTGCTCAAAAGTCCATGGGCATCATATGTGAATCATCAATGATGATGACTTACACTTTCACACAGGTTAAGGATAAAAGTAGGGTTCATGTGAGATGATATGGATATAAATACCAATAAATATAACAATGCATAATATCATAATTATCTAACATGGCAACAACTAAATGTCAAAAATAAATATCTACCTTATAAGTGTGAACACCAAACAAATGGAATATAATCATTAATTAATACATAGAAATTAAAATAGTAATTATCAATTCAAAAACAATCTGCAACTGGATTAATTATTAGCAGTACTTGGTTACATAATACAGTGTACAACAATATTAAATATGCTTAAATTTGATCAAAATCACATTTTACCTTTCATGATTATTTAGTAATTGCAGCATTACAAATAAAACATTAAACACAAAATATAATAACAATAAATTGGGATGTGAAAAATTCCCTAAAATACAGTAATTATGAGTAAGCTATCTAATCATGGTAGTGATGATTTTACTGCAAAAGACAATTTCTTATTTGGTTTAGGGGTTATGGTGGTCTGAATAAATGTCTTTGGCTCCAGGTGGCATTGACTATATCCATTGGAGCCAAAACGTGATCTTTATTTATAATTTTTAGCATTTTATTCATAAAGATAGACTCGAGTTTTCATGATGTTGGATTAAAAAAAAATGACATCTTAAGTACCAAAGAGTTATAATAATGAAGATGAAAAACCTTTTAATGGGAAAAATTCCTTTTTGAATAATTTCTATTAAAATGACAAATGTAGGTTTGAAATTATGAGTGAGTGTGGATATAAAGACTTTCAGCTCAAACTTTGTTACAGTTCACGATTTAAAAAACATTTCAGAGTTCTTTTTTGTACTTCTTTTTCCATAATGTATAGTCTCTTGTTTGTATGGTGGTGCAGTGGTATATAAAATGTTGCATTGTTTCATCATTTCTACAACATAAGCAACAGGTGGCTTGAATGTTAGTAAATTTCTTTTTATTAAAAAGAAAATCACTTGTTGGTAAAGTATTTGAGTTAATTTTAATGATGACATCTAGGTAATTAGGTTCTAAATATCAAAATTTAAATTTTTTGAATCAGAAATTTGTTTGGTAACATAAGTGTGCTTTCTGGTGGTTCAAGCAGATCTAGGTTAGTATCAATGTTGCATGTATCCCAGGACTTTATTTTTGTTGCAAATATATCTTCAGGTAATTTGTCCTAAAATTTGTGTTGAACTGGGTTGTTGATGAATTTATTGTTGATAGGAAGACTTCTACTACTATTCTACTACTACTTACTACTACTACTATTACTTTTACTACCTCTACTACCACTATCTTTACCAATACCATCACCACTATCACCACCACAACCACCATCATCACTATCTCCACCTCTACCACCACTAGCATCTTTTCCACCATTACCACCATTGCCATTCTTGCCACCACTATCGCCACTACCACCACTATCACTGCCACAGCCTCTGACACTGCCACTCCCATTGACACTGCCAATCCTGCTACTACTACAACTACTACTAGTACTACTACTAATACTATTACTAACTAGATATACTTATAGTGTAAAAATTATTTTATTAGTATATGTTTATGTTTTAATTGTTACATCATTTTTACTATTACTTCTGTAGATTGTACAAAGACTGACTGCATCATGTTCTATTAGATGTTCTGTGAGGGATAATGTTCAGTGTTAGACACTAAAAACCTGATTTAGCAGGAGTGTGAATAGTTCTAATGTTGAGTGCCCAAAGCTTTTGTGAGTTCAGTTCGTTAAAATCTATTATGATCTAATGTTATGCTGATTATGATTTTTAATAGTATTGGAGAATGGAATATGTCTCCAGGTGAAAGATATGTGGCATATTTAAGAAAAAAACATTTAAAAAAAAAATAAGTGGAAAAATTCACTAGCAAATAGATAATGTAAATTAATATATTTGAGGTATTATAAAATAGATAAAGCTGATAGATAATAGAGAAATTATTTCAGGTGAACATCTTTCTGGCTGAATTTAACATTACATCAATTTTAAAATAATGAAAGTGTAAAATTCGTTATTTGTCCTCAGGGATGAATACTCAAAACCATAATATTAAAATTATAAGGTAGTTTTAAAAGGTTTTCAGCCACTGGAAGCATTAGTAGACTTTATTACTTTTTAAAGTAGGTCTGAGAAACAGTGTTTCCAAACATTTAAAGCAGAGGATAAATGGGTATGAATACTTAAGTTTGGATTGTAGTGAGGTTTTTGATCTTAAAATTTTTTGCCTGCAATATAGAAATAAATTTTCCTTATTAACTTAAAAAAGACCATTTGACTCCTTTCGGAGGCTTAAAAGACCTGAACAGGAAAAAATTTCTAATTCCCACTCTATATGTTTAGGTTCTTGCAGCTGTTATTAGTATGTGATTATTCTTATAGTTTACAAACATGGATGGATGCTCACCAATATGCATTAGACTGCATGGTGAATTTTTTTATCTCTGAGTTTAAGTTGAAGAATCATCAAGATTATTTTTTCAGTTGCCGGAAAAGAGAGAGAGAATGTGTGTTACTGAAAAAATGTCCAATACATATATACAATCAT
Source organism: Epiperipatus broadwayi (assembly GCA_028023455.1). NCBI lineage: Eukaryota > Metazoa > Onychophora > Udeonychophora > Euonychophora > Peripatidae > Epiperipatus > Epiperipatus broadwayi. The sequence goes on along the minus strand of JAQFVV010006816.1, from coordinate 248,934 downwards.
AACAGACAAGAAAATCATGGCCATTATTGCCAGGAAGGTGTAGTCACCAGGTAAGTTAGTAACCAGTGACCAAAGGTGAAAAATGCTAAGAATCCCCTGATTCCAGATGAAGTCAGGCATTTGATTATGACTTTTAATTTTAAGTATTTACAACTACAGATCGTTTTCAAGTGAAGGATGATTGCAAGAATTGAATGAAGAGCTGTCATATTAAATACACATTTTTGGACTTTCTGAAATTAAAAGAAAAGATGAAGAGACAATTGATTTTAAATATAGACATGTACTTTACTACAAAGGCACAAATATTGGAAATACAAGTGGATTAGGTATGATTCATTACAAATAAAAATTGTAAGAATGTCATTGTGGAAATTATGGTGTATCAGTCGGAGTGTCAAGATTAGTTATTCAACTTCATAGCAGATACCAAGTGCAGATATTTCAGATTTATATGCTGACAAGTTATACTGATGAAATGGTAGAAGATTTTTATATGGATGTACAAAAGGCTATTGATCAGGCTAAATAACATTTTAAAATTGTTATAAGAAACTTTAATGCTCGAATTGGTAAATAAATGAAAGATGAAAATGATGTAGGTAAATTTGGTTATGGTGATAGAACTGAGAAAAGACAAAGAGTAGTCGAGTTTGCAGAAAAAAAAAACTTTATATTATGATTTTTTTTGAAAAAAATGTTAAGAAACTGGGTATGGAAGCATCCAAATGAAGATATAACAGAATTGGATTACATTTTGACAAACAAAAAATATTTATTTTAAAATTGTAATGTTCTTAATAAATTTAACATAGGAAGTGATCATTTATTATTATGACGTAAGATACAAGTTAATGCAAAACTAGAGAGATTAAAATAATTAAAAAAAATTTACAGTAGATATTCTTAATCTTCAGAAATATTCTAATGAATTTAAATTAAAACTTGGCAATCAGTTTCAAATATTACTAGATTTTGAACATGATTCAGATTTAAATGAAATTAATAAGAAAGTAAGTAATACACTTTTAAAAACTAGCAAAGATAGATGTTAAAAAAGCAGCAATTGATCAATATAATTTCCACTGAAATTAGGGAATTAAGGAAGAAGACAAAAGATATGATATATAAAAATGCTGCATTAAAAAAGTTTGAATATCTTCAATTTTGTAAAATGGTATAAAAAGTTGATAATGACCTAAAAATAAAATTGTGAGCTAGCAAGAAAAGCTGTAGAAGAGAATAAAATTTCTAGAGTGTAAAACAAGCTTTTGGTATTGGTAGAAAACTTATACCTGCAATAAAAAGATGAGATTATTACTAAAACAAGAGATAACATCACAAATTGAGTAGAAGACTTCTACAAATAATTATATTAAATAAAAAACAATTACCTCTTAAATCTATTAAATTATTTGAATTGCCTAGAATTTGAAATTTATAAAGAAAGGAAAAGTTTTAAGTAATGATGGAAAAATAAATGATATATTTAAAGAAATAGGTGAAGAAATAAATAAAAAAAATGGAAAAGTTATATACAAAATATTTAAATGATAAAGATATACCAAATAATTGGAAGAATGCCAGATTAATATTAATATTTTAAAAAGGTGATAATTAAGATATTAGAAATTACAGACCTATCAGAATTGAATTAGTTTTATACAGAATTTATACTAAGATAATGAAAACTTATCTACAGAGTGCATTGCATTTTATCCAACCAAAATTACAAACTGGATTTAAAAATGGTTTTAGTACTGACCAATAATATTGTGAGCATTTCATCAGTGACTAAAGCATTTGATCATCAAGGTATAGACCAATTATATTGTCATGTTATGAAAAATATTTATAAAAATGCAACAGCAACAATTATTTTACATAATAATACTAAAAAGGTTAACATTGAAAGAGATGTAAGATAGGGTGATTCCATTTGTCCAAAATGTTTATTGATGTACTGTAAAAAGTGTTTTGTGGATTAAAATGGGAAGCTAAATAAATGTAAGTAAATAGAGATTGTTTAAGTCATTTAAATTTTTCAGGTGATATAGTTGTTTATTTGCAAATAATGCTTTAGAGCTTCAAAAAATATTGCAGGAGTTATGAGATTAATGTAAGAAAGTAGGAGTAAAGATAAATGTTAAAAATACTAAAGTAATGTTCAATGAATTTTCTCAAAAAATTAAAAATAAAGATTGATTATGATGTGATAAAAAAATTAACTACTACAAATATCTTGATCGGATTTTACTACAGTCCTAAACATAATGGTTAAAATTAACCATGGAATTAAACTTGGTTATGGTTCTTTTGGTATAAATTACTCCCTATTAAAAAGAAATATGCCTATGCATTTGAAAAATGTTTTTAAGAAATGCTTTTTTACCAGTTTTTGCTTATGGATTTGAGACTTGGACACTTACTAGAAGAGCAATTTAGAGACTTTAAATCACTCAAAAAAGTATAATGAGTTACATTTTAGGAGAATAAAAAAAGATAGAAAAAGCAATATATAAGTAAGAGAAAAAACAGTTGTGATTGATATTGTTGAAAGAATTAGAAGATGAAGTGGAGGTGATCTGGACATATTTCTAGAAGAGATGATAAATAGATAAACAATTGGAGGATTAAATTGGATTCCAAGAGATTGTAAAAGACCCAGACACATGATATGCTTAGACAAAATACAAAAGTTTGCAGAACTAATGTGGAGAAAAGTGACTCAAGATTGAAGAAGTTCTATTGAACTTGGAGAGATCATCCTGCAGTGGATTGATAATGGTTGACAATTTTGATGGGAATGATAGAAGATAAACTAAATACTTTTGTCTGTGAATATGTCAGAATAGAGAAGTTTGCTTCTGCCTTCCCATGATTTGTTCTCAGAAGTGTCCAAAAGGTAGAATTTAGCAGACATCTGTTGGACAAGCTTCAATCAACTCCACACGCCAACTTTTCAACCATCCATCCACTTGAAAATCTGATGATGGAATGCTCAAAGGCCACTCTGAGGACCAACTGATGATTTCTGGTTTAGCATGAAATATGTATATTGGTGATTATTTATCTTTTTAACACATATGTGTTCAAGTGTATCAGTGTTATGAGATAGTGTGGAGAGTGGTGGGTCAAGCGGAAGTCTGTGCTTATATATATAAAATTATACATATATAAACACAGGTATGTTTTAGTTATTACATAAGTAATAATGTCTGATCATCCCTTATATATGTATTAAATGGATTATGTCCTGTACATGAGGGGTCAGATTGACCTTAGCTTAACATGAGCATGACAAGAATTTCAGCCTCAGGGTGGCCTTTGAATATTCCATCATCAGATTTTCAAATGGATGGATGGTTGAAGAGTTGAAGGGTGGAGAAGATTGAAACCTGTCCATTAAAGTATGAGCTTTGGCTATCTACTACATATCTGAGCACTTATAGCATATATGTGTAGAGATGGTAATCTGAGCCAACTGATGATTGATGGTTTAGCATGAAATACGTATATTGGCAATTATTTATCTTTTCAACATATATGTGTTCAAGTGTATCAGTATTATGAGATAGCATGGAGAGTGTTGGGTCATGTGAAATTCTGTGCTTATATACCCTATATATTATTCCATTTGTTAAATAATTATTATTTTATCTTTAGTATATCATTGATTTATTTGTTGGAACTATTATAAAGACATAAAAAATATATAAATTAACTTGGTTTTAACTAAGTATTTTAAAAAGTTTTTTTTCTGCAATATGCCCTTAAAACAAATTACATTTTAGTTCTTATTTCAGATTCCTTTCAAAGACTAAATTGTATTAGAAGCAAAATCTGAATTTTTTATTGTGATCTTCATATTGTTGTTTATATAAAGAATTACACACATCACTTTAAAAAATTGAATGAATAATACATTGCATTAACTGAACTGATATGGACACATCATATATATATATATATAGAGAGAGAGAGAGAGACAGACAGAGAGAGAGAGAGAGAGAAACAATAAGTAAAATTAATAAAAAAATTAAAACATGGGCAAATTTATATCAGCATTTCACTAATGTAATTTTTAAGATCATTACTTAGATATTGTAACTAATATATAACTCAAATTTATCTCATTTATTAAAAAATCATTTGTTTTTTTAAGAATTCATGCATGAACTACAGTCCCTAATAATATGTTTTCTTTTAATTTCAACAGCATAATATTTTAACATCAAATAATAACGACTTTAAATTTCCTCTTTAAAAAAAATTAAAAAAAACATTTATTTGTTTGAGAAAAAGTTGATTACATTTATTTATATCGTTAATATTATTTTAAAAGACTTGCAATTTTAAATTCAAACAATAGTTTTAAATTTTCAAAAACCTAAACATACATGCACACATTCTCAGACATGAATGCAATTTGTTATTTCTGTAAACATATTGCTTTTAAAATATACAGTGAGACAAATCATTACTATCTTTTGTTAAAATACATGTGTTTACATTTATTAATAATTTTATAATGAAAAATTAATTTGAATGTTGTGAGTTTGCTTATTTAAATTTCCAAAAGAAATAAAGAAAACTTAATCGTGAATTATTTTAAAATGATAAAATATAAAAAAAAATGATGAATTGCACAACTTATTTAATAAACATTAGTTGTTTTTAATGAAAATACATGGAGTCATATAATTTTTATAAATACAAAAATTTAACATATAAGTATTAATCTTTTTTGCATTCCCATCATTTTTTATCCTCTACATCATATAAATATTTTAAGTATTTTTATTAATTTCTTATATGACTGTGATATCAAATATAAATTTTAAATGCTGTTTAAGATTAATATATATATGTCAACAGATGGCGTTCTACCAAAAACACCATCAAGCGTATGTTTCCATAAACGTCAGAGTATGCATTCACTATCTCTAACTTTAATCCCACTTTCAGATCATGATTTCAAGCTATTTGCTATCATCAGTGAAATACAGGAATTTTAGAAACTAGATCTAAAACACAAACTCTGAGCATTTATGAAACAGTTTATGAAACGCCATCTGTTGACATAAATACAAGCGTCAGCAAGTTTTTAACTTGTTTTTTGTTTTTCATAAATGTACCTTTTTGGTCTTTCTAGCAATAATATATATTGCAGAGGCTTCTACTATGTGGTGATGCTGAATTAGATCAGACCCATGTAGCTATCTGGCTTGCTATGCTGATTTTGAAGACATTACGTGTCTAAAAGATTTACGCTTGCAAGTTGAATAGAAACTGTTTCATAAACGCTCAGAGTTTGTGTTTTAGATCTAGTTTCTAAAATTCCTGTCTTTCACTGATGATAGCAAATAGCTTGAAATCATGACCTGAAAGTGGAATTAAAGTTAGAAATAGTGAATGCATACTCTGACGTTTGTGGAAACATACACTTGATGGTGTTTTTGGTAGAATGCCATCTGTTGATATAAATACAAGCGTTAGCAAGTTTTTAACTTGTTTTTTGTTTTTCATATATATATATCACCGGATGATTAGATGAAACATGTCTCATTTATTATATATGAGTTACTTTTTAAATGATATATTTAATATTATATATTTTTACTTAGTGATTGTTATTTTATATATTTGCCATATATTCAATTGCGCTGATGTATTCTTGCACTTTCTTCTGTAATTGTTTAGGACGATCGTTTTAATAAAAAAAAAATCCAATTCTGCTATTTTCTTATTACCATATTGTTGAATGACTAGAGGAGATATGTATCCCTTAATATATCAGTTTTTCAGTTAAAAATCACTAAATCCTTAAAGTTATAATAGCATTACTCTTTAACAGTCTGTTTAATGTTATATATATCCGAAATTGGTGAAGTACATGCAAGAAATAAAAAGCAAATGTCAAGTTTAATGTTAAAACTATTCTAATCACAATTCAAAGTCTATCAACATTGTCATTTTCAATTGCCATTATATAAATATTTATTCATCATTATATGTAATCACAAAAAAATAATTCAGTCTGAGTTCTTATCTGTAAATGTAATCTGTAGTAAAACAATGATTATAAAGCCTACTGTGCCTTGTCATAAAATGAATCTCTAAAATCATATCATATATATCAACAACCTGTTAATTGAATTAATTTCAAATGATGTCATGCAAAATTCTAATCATAAAAATAATAAAATTCTGCAATCCTACAGACATAGATGTGCAAGTATAAAAAATCTACCACTTAGAAAATAACATTGGCTTATAAAAAGATGATTATATTGAAAACTATTAAAATTGTTTATTATGATTAGATACATACATGGTATAAAAAATAAAGGTGTAGTATAAGATGATTAATGAACAACCAAATTTATATACTATATAAATATGTAGTACTTTTTTAACATTAAATATTATAAATTATTTTAAGATAATATGTAATTGAAATGATTTTCAGTAATATTCATGCATTTTTTTGAAGATTGTCAAAGAGTATGGAAATCACGTATTATATTCAACCATAATCATGCAATGACATGCAAGAGTGGCCTCAAAATTTAAAAGTAAATCTATTATAAAATGATTATTTTAAAATATGGAAATAATTTTGTACATGTTTAAAATTTGAGTAGTTTTTCAAATGTCATAAATAGTGAAAATTAATTAGTTCTAAACATTTATTATTTAATTCTAACCCTGGATGCATTAGAAGTATACAATCCAAAGGAGGGACAGGAGGGGCAGCTGTTGTAGACCTTACAATATTAGGAACCTCAACATGGTAGCTCAATATGCTAAACAAAAATTATAGAAGGCAAAGTGACATCATGGCTCATAGAATGGCCTTAATTTTACAGTTAAATCGCCCAAAAATATTTGAGAAAAACATTTCCAAACAAAAATAGCACAAATCGATAACATATTCCAGTTTAGGGATGAGGTGCCAATTTGACAACCCTGTGATGAAAGTGACTGCATTGTTCAGTGATGGACAAAACTAATAGTCACAGTTCTTTGTCAGTCACGTCTGTGCTAACAATGTTTTATAATACTATCAGTGCTAGAGTGAATCCACCCTATCTGGATCAGATCTCTTTGCTTGTTTCTTTGACTCATAACTAATTGCTCCCAAAGTCCTGTTTTTGTTCCTGAAAGTAAAAAAAATTCATTTCTTATCTCTTACATTTCACATTATTATTTTAAATTTTGAAGAGTCTCTAAAATAGTAGTTGTCCTGGGCCTCATATTTTCTCTGAAGCACACTGCATTTGTGTATATATTGTTGAAATATTTTAATATTTTAAAACAAAACACCAAAAGTAACATAACAATAATATATGCTTAAAGTAATTATTATAAAAATATACATATCATTACAGTCAATTCTTAAAAATCAACTGATAGAATATCATCAACCTATTGGCAAAGCATTATTCTATTTATCATCTGAATGTTATTTTGACAACAGATTGAAGATATTTCAATGTTTTATTTTAAGCATTGGCTGTGGTGATGTGATTTACATATGATAAAACAATTGACTGTGTACACTTATGATTTATATATACAAAAGGCATATTTTGTGGGTTCATCCCTGATAAAAAAATTTAAATAAAGATATACCAATGTTTCAAATTGATCACACAAGTCATCTACTGAGTGATAAAAGGTAGAAAGATGGTTGTAAACACACTACAACAACTGATTTGAAAAAAAAGTGTTAAAGTTCCACCAGTAGCAAACATATTACATTAAGAAGGCTTTTTAGAAAAATCTCTTCAAATAGAAAAAGTTTGAATGTATCTTCTCGCTTATTGATAGAATCTTGTATTTTAAGTACCTCAATGTTTTTTTTAATTTTTCCCTGGTAGAGATTATCACATCAGGATATGATTCTGGTACTAGAAAAATCAATTATATGAACTAAATCTATAGCATGGAGTGAGAGTGCTGATGATGATAAGTGTTCTTTATCTTCATTAGCATACTCATCTCTCCTAACACTAATGTTATTACTCATACCTATGAAAGAAGCTTTACAATTTTCGCATGAGATTTGATAAACACTGTGAAATTCAAGAGGGATTGAATTTGTAGGGTTGGTTATTATATTGCTAATCTTTTTATAAGTATAAAATGCTGTATTTATATTATAGCGTTTTAATATACATCCAAAACTGTCTGTAGTTACTTTTACATATGGAACACAAATCCTAGTAGCTGATTTAACTTTTTTATATGTCATAGCATCATCCAGGAAGCGAACCCACTAATCCAGGACAATTGCTTGTAAGGCACTGTGCTGACCACTTGACTACCAATGCTTGACACTTGACCAGCAACTTTTGTTGTTTCCTATTTTGTCAATTTGGGGCTTGATATAAGGGTTTTTTAATAAATTTATAAGTATAAATATTTCCTATTAAGCATATTTAATATAATTTTTTTTTCAGATGTGACTTGTCTGAAACGTTAATTGCTCTATTTAAAAAAGTTTTGGCTAGGAAACTATCTGAGTTGGGTGATGATTAGAATGTAAATGTAAATATATGTTTGTGTGTGTATCCTTTCTGTAAATTGTAAAAGATAAACTATTTGGTGTTTTGGTGACTAGAACATCAAGAAATAGGAGTTTCCATTAGTCTCTGTTTCCATTGTAAATTTAATATGAAAATGCATATTATTTAAATGCAAGAAAAAATATTCTAATTTATTTTTTCCATGTTGTCATATGGCAAAAATGTCATCCATGTATCTGAGCCAAAAGAAAGGTTTTAACGGTGATAATTCTAAAGCACGAGTTTCTCTATTTACATTAAAAATTAGCTATAACATCTGAGAAAGGTAAACCCATAGAAGTACTATAACTTGTCTGTAATGCTGTCCATTTTATACAAAATGTGTTCAAGAGACAATGTTTAATCAAAGCAATAAGATGGTTTTATAAATTGCAATTTTGTGAAGATATATTTAGAGCTTCATCAGTTGGAATGTTTGTAAACAAAGACATGATATCAAAACTGACCAGAATGTCATTAGCATTAATTTTTAAATTATTTGAAACAAAAATAAAATGAAAAGAGTTTTTATATATGATTTAGCAGATGGAATTATAGGTTTAATGAAATCCTATAAATATCTAGTAAAATATGAGTTGGAGATCGTATTGCGCTTACTATTGAATGAAGAAAAGAGAGTATCTGGTTTATGAATTTTTGGAAGTCCATAAAATTTAGGACAGACACATGAGTTTTCGTGAGGAATATTTTATTTTTTATCTCTGTTACAACAGGCGATTTATTAATAATGGATTTTGTTGTTGTTTCCAAATACGTAGTATGATCTCTTTTTCATGGTTTACAAGTTTTATTATTAAGCAAATCTAAAATTTTATTATGGTAAATTAAATGATCCATAACAACATTAGCATTACCCTTATCATCTGAAAGTACAACAATTGGTTTGTTCGATTTTATAATAATTAATGCTTCTTTTTCTTTGAAATATTATTTTTAGGAAGCTTAGCTGTTTTAAAAATATTGTGAATCTCGGCACTAGCCAAATTGGCCTATGGAGAATCTATTTTATCAAGAGCTGATTCAACATTACAAACAAATTTCTCGAAATATATACGGATAAACGTTAATGCAAAATTAAAATCTTTTTCTAAAACCAAAATTTCAACTGTAGAGAGGGCTTTGTTAGATAAATTATAAAAGGATACATAATTTGGATACATAATGATTGGTGATTGTGTTCGAATTAGCATTTGTAATGTTTTTTGCTTTGCTGTTACAATTTCCGAATCTTTAATGGATGTAAAATTCGCAACACAATGAAAACTAGTCCACAGTAAAGGATGTATTTTATTATTAAGGAATAAATGTAAATCTAGCAACACTTTGTCAATTTTGTCTAGATGTTTCCAAGTTTCTTTAATAAAAGAATTTAAAATAATATTGCTTGTTCTCCTTACAATTTTACTAATATTATAATTTTTCTTATGAAACAAAATTTTACAACAAGTGGGTATAACTCTGTAATTTTTACACGCTAATAGAAAAAATAAATTACTAAGTAACTGAAATTTATATATATATATAAATATAGTACCCTCACCTCCAGGAAATATATAATTATAATCACTTGATCTAGATCAGATAAATAACAATGTTTGCCTAAATGTATTTAAATTAACAAAAACTATATTTTTTAAGAATATCAATGATTAAATTAATTTAATTAATAAATAATAATATAGTTCTGGTTTATAAAATGAAATAAATGAATATCTAATCAAATCGTGAGACTATGAAGTGAGTTTACAAGTGGCAGAGCGAATACATTAAGTTAATCTCCCACTGGATATCACCTTAAGGACATAAGAATACTATCCCTATTCCTATTACTTAAATATTACATTTCTAGTACTCTTACGTCTTCAATAAAAACTAATTAAGTAAATTACCTTTAACAAATTAATTTAAATGTCTTTCTCAAAACTAATTTAACTCAAATTATCTCAGGTTCTCTTAAAATAATGATAAATTAATTATAACTTTTGTAATCAAGTATGATAAGGGATTTAATATCACTCCTAACTACAATTTAATAATACTAATAATAACAAATAGTAATACTAATCTTTAATCTATAATTCACTCTCCTATCTTTCTATTTATAATGTTATTCTTGTATATCTTATAATAAAATGTAATATAATTTTCTATTATCCATATGGCATTTTAAAGAAATATATTTAGTATGATATTACAATTTGAGAATATATGGCAATCATTACTAAGATAATTTAATGTAAATCTTTGGTGATTATTCCATGACCATCATAATAATATCATAAGTAAAACTTCTTAAATAAAATATATCAATAAAATATAACTCCTAAATAAAATTTTATTTATGATGTGCAAATATTATGTCTTCATTATAATTATCTGTTATTATGTAATTGTGATGTGAAGAAAGTGATTCAACATCAAGACTTATAAAACAATTTAACAATTTTATTAGCAAACTTAACAATAAAATTATTTACATTATTTACATTCTAATAGAATTTTATTTATTCATATTCAGGCACTTTTTCAAGACAAATCAAATGACTTAAAATATAAGATACAGAACATTTCTTAAATAAAATATTTCTTATTTTTTTAAAAATATCATTATATAACTTTTTTATTACAGTTATTCGATATTGTTACTTTATAGGTTTTTTAAAAATATAGGTAATACTTTTACTATGAACTTATTCTTGTTATTTAGATTTAAAAAAATATTTATTATTCTGTATAGTCATTCTTCAATAATATTCATGTGAACAACTTTCATTCATAGCATACCATCAAACTAAGCTACTTACTAATTATTACTTTAATCTTTAAATATCATGTATGTATTAGTGTGTTGTTATATAATTATTTTTGTAAAACTTAAGACTATTTTCACTGATTCAACACAATTCAGTCTATTACCTTTAATCATAAATAAAAATATGCATTATAAGTAAGTCTTTTTAAAAAAATATTAATAATTAAGTAATATCATTATAAATTCTTTTAAATTATCAACTATTTATTTTGTTAAAAAAATAAATATTATTTTAAACTATAAAAGTTTTACGATTCTTTCACTGATGAAATTATGCTATAATTTTTTACACTTATTATAATCTAGGCAACATAACTTATCTTATCCAATTTAACGATTCTCTATTTCCAAACTTATTTATTATTTCCAATTTTAAAACAGCCATCTTTTACAATGTAATCCCATAAATTTCAATAACACATAACCTATTAGGCATATGGGGTAAACTATAACTTCAACTTAACACCTTTATCAACTAACCATCATGGGCACTATGTACATGAACTGAGGTATAACTTATTTGTTTAATAACCTCTTCTACCAAGTATAATGTCCAGGCTATTCATTCAGCACTATGGCACATTAAGCTTTAAAACATAGAAAACAAACACTGCCATGAATATTCACAAGATATAGGGCTACGTTAGCTATACTTGTATAAACATCAATATAGTATATTCTTCTTCTCATATAAATAAACCCTACATACAATATTATTCTGGTCTTATATAACCTAATACTAAGATATTAGCATTTAAAATTCACCAATTTACATCGCTAAATTCATCTTCTCATTTCTATAATAACAAATAAATTCATTTTTAGAATAACAGTCTAACTAACTAATAAGACAAGATTATTTCATTCTTTAATAGTTCTCAAACTTTAGCACAAACAATCAGAATCAGTGTCATATTTTAACACTTTATATTATTCAACAAAACATCTAATTCAGTTTTAATAGAATCATATACTTATATTTCTTTTATGTTTAAATATCTTTACGATATCAGTAAAATTATGCATATTTTTAAATAGCTAAATAAATGATAAATTATGTGTAGGTCTCATGTTTTATATACACATTCATCCACACAAAATAACAAAACACATTTTAAAACTATTAATAATTTACATTATTACCATAAGTAATTTTTATTGGCAATTACTTAGTGATGTCTTCTGGATTACGATCTAAATAAACATTTTATTATCATTTATTCCACATTATCACACTTTAAAATATACTAAGTTGAAGATTTTTTTTAATAAAATTTAATTACTAAGTTAGTAAATAATTTAATGTTTTCTGTTTATACCTTATATTTATACTATGAATAGATATTATTATAATTTTGTTAGTAAAAAATTAATTTTAAAACCGTATTTACAATAACTTTATTAGAATTTTTTATGATGAAATGTTCTTTTCTTGATAATATGTTCATTACAGGAAGTATCTTTTTTCCTGGTAAAAAAAAACATTAATAACAGACTTTTGTTGTCAATAATCATGCATGCTCCAGTTCTTAACATTGTAATGTATAATCCAAAATGACAGTTCAAGTTAAATACAGTACATTTACTTTTATTCTATAAGACTTACACTAATATAATTAATATTTTTCTTATCTCCAAAACTTTAAATCTTTAAACATGTATCGTTAGGTAAATATCTAATTTTAAATACACTTCATCAAGTTAATTTTCCAAATTCTTGTAACTTTTCCATATATATTGACGTTTACTATTTTCGGATACAACCAATACTTCTCCCAATATTTTCAAATAACTTAAATTATTTTCTCAAATAATTTAAATAAACTTTTGTATGTCCCACATACCTTAATGACTAAATTGTAATATTTTTTGAAATATGATATAAGTCACATACTTGCAAATGATTTTCATTTTTATATTTCCAAAAAAAATTCCAGTTTAAAAATATTTCCAATATTTCTTCAGAAAGAAATATCTCCACATTCTCAAATAATTGTTTGGTCAAATTTAATTTTTTTTCTTTTAAAAGTATTTGTCCATTGTATTTTAAATAATTTTTTTTCCTAAAAATATATTATATCATTTCACTTTATATCTTTTAGTGAAATTTTTTTTTATAAATATATTTTCTCCATGACGTTCTTTTTATAAAATTTAGTCGTAAATCACTATGACTTATCAACACTGGGAAAATTATATAATTTATATGATAATAACATTTGAATACTTCCATTAATTTTTTTTTTATATTTAGTGATGACTTCTTCATGTTTAATTTGATGACAAATTGAATGAAAACAAATCAGCGAAGTAAGGAAATATTTAATTTTTAGCCCTCTTTCTCCATATCATGATCTTGTAATAATAAACTGCTGTATTTTTATAAAAATTGAAGCTAAATCAAATGGATTATTACACTACTAAATACTTTACCAAAATTGTAGAAATACTAACAATGTTATAATAGTATGTCGGTGAATGAGATAACAGCTCAATAATCGTCTGTGAAAATTTAAACCGCTCTTAAATACTCCAGCTGATTCCAATTTTGATTGGACCATTAAACAATCCTGACCTCAAATTATAAGGGACCATGAACATTGGTTTAAAGTTAAAGTTAATAATAATTTACTAATTATTAATTTTTATTATGTTATTCAATTCTTACTTAAATTTTCACATTTTATTTACACTTACTAAAGACTATAAAATAATTTTTAAAAATCACATTTTAATATTTCTTACCATTTCTACTTTTATTTTGAACTTAACGTATTTATTTTCAACAAAAAACATAAATCTGATTTTATTTATTATATTCACTTTTAAAATACAATTTAACATTTATAACAGATAATATTATTCTATTTTCAAACACAAGTATGTGTCACATGATTTACAAAACTAAATAAGGCACTAATAATTTAAAGACTAAAATAATAATTTAATTTATAAAATGTTACATAATCACTATTATAGCATAATTTTAAAATAATCATTTTAATATTATAAAACCAAAAAATTACTCTTTTCTCCCACATTATTATTTTTTAATCAAATGATTTTAAAAATATAGCCATTAAATACAATTATTATTACTAAATCTATTTGTTTAACTTTAAAGCATTACTTTTAAAATTTACCCTAATTATTCTTTATAAGACTTATTAAATCAGTATTTATTATGGCCAGTTCTCCCAACCATACAATCTTATATTGATTTTTAGTTAACTGTTTTACAAATACCAACCTAATATTATACATAAATTATTTTACTTGCCTTAACTAAATTATTCAATGATTATTAACACATAACTTACATCATCCCTTACCCAATTTCAAAATTTTAAATTTTGCAGTAGATTATTAGAAATAATCCATTCTAACCTAAACAAAAGGATGCAATATATAATGTCCATTAATTAAAGCAAAATTGTAATTATAATAAAAATAATAAATTTTATGGCAAACTATTCTAAACATTTTTTAAATCTGCTTTAATGTTAGCAGCATGTCTATTAATAGCATTTTATTTTTATTTATAAAAATTACCTTCTTAATTTATCTTTCATTATGGTTTTTCTCTTTATAAAATTTTTTCACATTTTCAAAATCAAATTTAAATTTATATTAACATGTTTTTTCATGATCAAAGAAAATTGAAAATGATATTATATCTCTATTATTTTTACATTTTACACACTGATATAATAATTCGTGCTCTCAGTCTTTTCACTCAAAAAATTGATATATAACATTACTTTTCTGCTTGATAGGTATGACATCCTTAGAATTATTGACTAACATATTAATATTGTTTGGAACATAGAATGAAACTATAAACACATTCTTATATATATTCTTAATAAATTTCACTTGTGGATTTTAAATAATTGGAATCGATATCCATTGTTTACTAATAATCTTCATTTTTTAAAAATCATTATAACTTTTTTTAATTGATATAAAATATTGCTCATTTTATAACCAACATCAAGCATTTTCTTGGCAAACATCTCAATATTTTTCAGTTTATCATTTTGGTAATGACATAATATTTCATTACGAAACAAAAAAGATTTTAAACTTGCCATCTTATGCATAATTGTTACTTTTGATTTACAATTTATATATTTTCTATTTTGCTGTGGTTTAATTATTAATTTATAACTTAATATTCTGTTATCTATTGTAATAATTAAATCCAAATATTTAATAATTTTGTTCTGTTTTTTTACAGTAGTTTATTTCAAGCCATTCAACCTATTTAATTCCTCTAGAAGTAGATTTACAATATTTGTATTTTCACAAACAAATACATCATCCACATATCTTTTGTAAATTGTAATATCTCCAAAAGTACACATATTTAAAGTATCACTCTCATATGTAGAACACAAAATTGCAAACTTGTGCAACTACTGCCAGTTTCATAGGTCAACCTTTAGACATTTTATTATATTGATCTTCAAAAAATGCAACCATGCTCTCATTAAAAGATTTTAAAAAATCAACAATAAACTTTAGCATATATTTACAAATAACTTTACTTTTTAATGCATGCAATTTTTTTATGGAATTTATTCTGTCAATAAATTCATACATTTCTGTTTTATTCAATGAAGCAATAACATCATTTTCATTAATCACCAAATTTTTAATACTATTTACAAAGTCAAACAATAAATTGATAGTATTTTCTCCATATCCTGAAAACTCTTTTAAAAGCTTACCAATATATTTAGAAGTCTGATACATGAATGTACCACCAAAATCTATCATAATTCGCAAAGGATTATCTTCTTTATGCAATTTTATAGTTTCAAAAATAGAAGGAGATACAGCACAAGAAGGATATATATATATGCATCATATATATAAATTTTCTGTATGTCCTTATAAAAATAGAAGGAGATACAGCACAAGAAGGATATATATATATGCATCATTACTTAAATTTTCTAAAGGTTGGCCTATGGGTCTGCCTGTAGTTGCACAAGTTTGCCATTTCGTGTTATTTACATATGAGAGTGGAATTTTAAATATGTGTAATTTTGGAGATATAAAAATTTCCAACAGATATGTACATGATGATTTTGTTTGTGGAAACATTAATACTATAAATTTGTTTGTAGAGAAATTAAATAAGTTGAATGGCATAAAATGGACTATTGAACAGAAACAGAACAAAAATATTAAATATTTTGATTTAATTATTACAAGAGTTAACAGTATATTAAATTATAAATTAGAAATTAAGACACTGCAAAAATGGGATATATACATTGGATATCAAAAGTACCAATTATGCATAAGCTGGCAAGTTTTAGATTTTTTTTTTGTTTTGTAATGAAAACTTTTGTCATTACCAAAGTGATATACTGAAAAATATTGAGATATTAGTCAAGGAATTGCTTGATGTTGTTCATAAAAAAGGGCAATTCACAATGAATTTTTCAAAATCAATTGCTCATTTTCTTGATGTTGAAGTTATTTACACAATAAAGTTCTTATTACTACTGTATATAGGAAACCAACTGATAATAACCGTTATCTACATTTTTATAGTAACCATCCGAAACATTTAAAGGCTAATATTTCTTATAGTCAATTTTTAAAAATGAAGAGGATTTGTAATGATGAGAAATTTCTTCAACAAAATAATAGTATTTTATTTAATAGATTGGTCAATCTGAGGTATCCTAAGACATTGTTGGATAATGCAGTAAGGACATCTTCTTTAATTGATAGAAAGAAACTTCTTTTATCTAAAAAGAGTAAAAAAACAATTAGATGTTCCACCATTGGTTCTTACTTTTAATAGAGATTTACCTAATATTAACCGGATAATGGCGAAATATTTTAACATATTACACACCACAGATTACTTAAAATCTATTTTTCTGATCCACCTAAGGTTGTATATCGAAAACATAGATCACTTAGAGATATAATTGTTAAAACAAATTTTATTTGTAGTTCTGTACAGAAAAAAGGATGTTCTTCATGTAAGGATAAAAGATGTTTTACATGTAAACATATTGTTGTGATAAAAATGGTCTTTAGTACTAAGAATCAATGTTACATGTAAAAGTGTTAATTTGATATATTTGATAGAGTGTAGTAGATGTTTAAACCAGTATATAGGTGATTCAGCAAATAGTTTACATGTCAGAATGACTAATCATAGATTTGACATTTTGCATAAGAATAAAGATAGACCAGTTTCAAAACATTTTAACTTACCAAATCATTCAATTGATGATTTAAGAGTAGTAATTCTTCAAGAAGGTTTTTCTTCTACAAGGGAGAGGAAACAAAAGGAAAGTTTTTTTTTATTTTTAAATTCAAGACCTTAGAACCACATGGATTGAATTTAAACACTGGAACTATTACATCCCTGGGTTACCTGGTCTCCTAAATGATTTTTTATATGTGAAAATTTTCTTATATAAGATTTTTTTATGTAAAGATTGGTTATATGGATGTTTAATATCTGTGTTTAATTGGTATATAGATAAATAATTAATTATTATAAATTATTGTACTATGCACTAACTATAATTTTTGTTTAAAATGTTTAAGTATTTTAGTTTTTAATGAATATTAATGGGAGCATAGTTATTTTTTGTATGTGAACATAATCTATTTTTTTATGTATGCACATATGTACATTTTAATTTTAGATTATTTATTTATTTATTTATTTCAATTTAAATAGAATTTAAACTTGATTAGGAGGAAATGTAGTTTTTTTTTCTTTTTTTGTTTGAATTTTGTCATTGATTGGGTAGATATTCTGTGTTAGTTTTTGTGACCAATCTGGGGAGTTTTTGTTAAATTTTTAATCTTTTACCAAATCTGTAATTTTTGATTATCGCCATTTTACTATGTATTTTTTCTTTATGATGAAAACCAGTCCTCTGGTTGAAATATAATATTATTTATTGGATTTATAAGTGTTTTTTTTTTTTGTTTATATATATATTGTACCCTTTTGTTTAGGTTAAAGTAGATTTTTTCTAACAATGTACTGAAAAATTTTAAATTTTAAAGTTAAGTAAGGGATTATATATGCTATGTGTTAATAATGTTTGAATAATTTAGTTAAGGCAAGTAAAATAAGTAATGTATAATATTGTGTTGGTATTTATAAGATAGTAGTTAGATAAAAGTCATTATAAGATTGTATGATTGGGAGAACTGGCCAGAATAAATATTCATTTAATAAATCTTATAAGTAAATGATTATGGTAAATTTTGAAAGTAATACTTTAAAGTTAAATGAATAGATTATTTAATAATAATAATTGTATTTAGTAGTTATATGTTAAATTATTTAATTAGAAAAAATAATGTAGGGAGAAAAGTGTATTTTTGATCTTATAATATTAAAATAATTATTTTAAAATTGTGCTATCATATTGACTTATGTAATATTTTATAAATTAAAATATTTATTTAGTTTCATTTAAATTACTAGCATCTCATTTAGTTTTATAAATCACATGACGCACACCTGGGTTTGAAAATAAAATATTATCTGTTATAAATATTAGATTAAGTTTTAAAAATAGATTTAATAGATGAAATTAGATTTATGTTTTTTTTTGTTGAAAATAAATACGCTTTGTTTAAAATAAAGGTAGAAATGGTGATAAATATTAAAATACGATTTTTAAAAGTTATTTTGAAGTAGTTAATCAGTGTAAATAAAATGTGAAAAATAATCAAGAATTAAATAATATAATAAAAATAAATATTTAATAAATTATTATTAGTTTTAAATTTAACCTGGCGTTCGATTCCAAGGATTGTAAAGCAAGCAAAACGTATTTTGGATAGCAATAAAAGAGCTGAAGCAGGAATTCCAGGGTCAGTGTTATCCTATTTTACCGTGATACCATCATCAGAGTTTCACAACCTCGGTAAATTAATTAATAGCTTAATAGTTAATTTTATCATTTTTTTAAAATTCTAAAACTACAGTAATTTGTTATAAGATCATGATATAAAAACGAGTGGCTAAAGAAATAAATATTTCCTGCTAGCTGATCTATTTTCATTCAATTTATCATCAACTTAGACATGGAGGAGTCATCAGTGGACTTAAATTTATGTAGGAAAATATCAAATTGTTATTGTTTTATTAGGCACATAATTTTGCCTATGTTAAGCATTCATGCTGACGTAATAGTCAATTTAATACACATAAATTTGCGGAAAAGATTCAAATATGCTCGTCAGAGAGGGAGAGGAAAACATGAAATTTTTATTCTGAAAGCTATGTTAAAATATAATAGTTTTTTTTTTTTTTTTTTTAAAAAAAAAAGCAACCTGTTAATGTGAAATAACCATTATTTAAGACGTTAAAATATTTATTTGTAAAGAAATATTACAATTGATTTGTGAAAAATATAAGTTTTAAAAAAGTTAAAAAAAAGAAGATTATTAGTATAATAATTAATATTATATTGGAAAGTCTTTAAAATAATAGTGTATTGTATGCAGGACATACAAAATATATTCGGAAAAATATTTATAAGAATATTTAAAACTACAAGAATACGTACTATCAAATGTTGTGTTGTACTTAAGAACTTTGACCTATAGGAAATTTACCTGAAAAAATCGAAGTTTTTTAGAAAAGATATGTCGTATTAAAAGATTAAAAAATGTATTTAATAATTACTGTCAGAAATAAAAGAAGAACCTGAACTAATTGTATGGCAATAGGAGATTTCACAAGTCGACTTACTGCTGTTTGTTTTCTTTATTCTTAAAAGAATCGTTGGACATGTCATAAAAGGGAAATTATCGGAGCACGTGTAATTTTGTTTGCGTTAAAGGAAGATGTTTTTGTCAACAAATGCTGCAGTATGAAAAGGGCATTTTCCATAAGTTTTGTGTAAATATGAATTTTAAATTTTATTTTTACTAACTTTTCAGAATATTTAAAAGTAGAAAAATGGAGGAACATAAAAACACTAAATTATTTACTAACTTAGAAATTAGTTATTATAAAATAAAAAAGTCTTTAATAATTTAAAAAAAATATAATAATATTTTAAAGTATGATATGGAATGAGCGATATTTAAATAATGTTTTATTTAGTTCGTGATCCAGAGATATTAATAGAATAATCGACAAGGAATACATATTATTGATGGTAACAATTATAAAAGTATTGATTATTTTGCTATGTATTAATTTAGTGTATATCTTAGTGTGGATGTACAAAATGATTATGAAAAACACAATATGTACACATAGTTTTAATTCGTTTATTCATGTTATAAAATATGCATACTTTTAATAATAAGTACATTTTAATATAAGGGAAATATAAGTATATGATTCTATTATAACGGAATTTGATGTTTATTTTAAGTGATCAAAATAATATACCGGAATATCGATACTGATTGTATTTATGTGTAAATTTACTAATGGATAAAATAATCTTTTCTTATAGATTGGTTAGATAGTTATTTCAGACATGAATTTATTTATTATTATAATAATGTAAGAATAAATTTTAGCGATGTAAGCTTGGTAATAAGTTAAATAGAACTGAGATAATATTTTTATGTAAGATTTGTTTATATTGGAATAAGTTAGATGATAGTGATTATTGTGCAAGTATAGATAACTTAGCCCTATAACTTGTATTTGTTCATGGTAGTGTTATTTTCTGTATGTTGATGTTGTAATGTTCCATAGAGCTGAATAAATAGCTTGGACATTATGTTTACTGGTAAAGGTGATGAACTAAAATAGTCATACCTTATTTATAATACACTGTGACCATGATGGTTATTTAATAGAAGTGCTATTAAATTAAAATCTGATTTATTCCATATACTTACATGTATTTACTATCAATATTGCTTAAATAGTATTGTAAAGGCTAGTATTTTAAAATATAAAATGATGAATAGGTTTAAAATGCAGAATTGTTGTTAAAAGATAAGAAGGGTTATATTGTTTAAAAGTAAAGATGATTGAAGGTAAAGAATACAAGATGATAACTTGCTAATAAAGAATCATAAACCTTTATGTTTGGGACTCATTATTATTTATTACAAATAAATAAATAATGAATTAAATTTGTTTTATAAAAAAATATTATTTAATCATTAAATTTTAAAGAAATTTAATATTAATGCATATTTTTACAAGTAAGAGAAATATACATAAATCATATTTGAAGAATGCAAGTGATCATAATTTTATATTATTATTATTTTAGAATAATACACATCAATGTTTATATTTATTTGACATCATATTTAGGAATAATAAGCATTTAAATTAATGAGTATATTATTAATTAATATTATTTACACTATGCGTAAGTTAAGAATAATCATAAGATATAATAAAAGTGTTTTTTAAAACTAAATAGTAAAAGAAAAATCAAAAGTGAATTAATAATTTAAACAACACTTTTGTAATATAATAATTTTTAAAATTAATGGAGGCCATAAAGATGTTATGGTAATATATCAGTAATAAGAATTTGATAAAGCAATTTTTTTTGTATGTAATATTTTTATGTAATTTTTTTTTTTTTTTTGTAAAATTAACTAAAAGAGAGTAAGACAATGTGCATTCATATTGTACATACTGTATATAATTTATTGTTAAAGTGTATTAATAAATTTGTTAAGTTTTGTTATAAATCTTGGTGTTGACTCAATTTCTTCACATCACAATTACATAATCACAGATAATTATAATGAAGACATAATATTTGCACATCATAAATAAAAGTGCTATTTAAGAATTATAATGTCTTTTATTGATATATTTTATTTAAGAAGTTTTATTTATTACATTATTCTAAAGTTCATGGAATAATTACCAAAGATGTACATTAAAGTATTTTAGTAATGATTGCCACATATTCTCATATTATAATATCATATCATACATGTTTATTTAAGATGCCATATGGATAATAGAAAATTATATGACATTGTTATTATTTGTTATACATAAGTAATGTTACTAGTAGAAAAGATATAAGATTAAACTATAGATTAAAGATTAGTATGAGTAGTATTGTTATTATAATTATTATTATTTAGTTGTAGTTAGGAATGCTATTAAATCCCTTATTATACCTAATTACAAGAATTATAATTAGTTTAGAAATAATTTAAAAGAACCTGAGATAATTTGAGCTAAATCAATTTTACCAAAATATTTAGATTAATTTATTAAGAGTCATTTACTTAATTAATTTTGATTAAAGACATAAAAGTACTATAAATGTGGTATTTAAGTAATAAGAGTAGGTTTAGTATTCTTATGCCGTTAAGGCGATATCCAGTGGGATGTTGGCTTAATGTATTCGCTTTGCCATTTGTAAACTCACTTCATAGTCTCATGATTTGATTAGATAGTCATTTATTTAATTTTATAATACAGAACAATATTATTATTTATTAGTTAAGCTAATTTGATAGTTGATATTATTAAAGAATATAGTTATTGTTGATTTAGATACATTTTAGATGAACATAATTATTTATCTGAGCTAGATCCATTTATTATAATTACATATTTCCTGGAAGTGAGGGTACAATATATATATAATGGTTGAAGTGGATAATGAGGTTTTACATTATCTGCCGTACAGTGCAACACCAGGCTATTTGAACCTGGAAAATTTATATAGTAGGCAGATACACACTGTTAAAGATTCAACAATTACATACGTGTTTTATTATGACCATCAGCCCATTCCACTAGCTTGAGGAGATGCAGTGATTTATAAAATATAAATTCTTATTAAAATATATTTTCAATATTAAAAAAATAAAAGAAGTCACTGCCCGTAATAACACACACAAACATTTATTAAACATATATAAATTTTAGAATTATTATTTTAGTCTAACTTTATTTTAGATTTTAATTTACAATTTAACTTTTATTTTAGAAGATTGCACAGATGAATTTAGTAGTATTTTATTAGTCTCGAGTATTGATAGACTACAGAGATTGCAATTGAAAAGAAGGTATTTTATCTCTTATTTAACTTTAGGTCAAAATTTTGCAGTCAAACAAATGTTAATCTATCTGATATATTGAAGCACATGATCTGATGCTCAGATCCTGCTTCACAGCCCACATCCAATCTCCTACCACCTAACTGTATTCAAACCTGCCTTTACGCATGTGTATACATAGCTAATAATATATATATTTCTTTTGGTTAGTATTATAACATAAATCACATTAACATGTATGTATTTTAATTTAAAAATATTTTATTTAATAATATTCTCATGTATATACAGGCATAAATAATAAATATCTATATATTTCAGTGTAGGAGATTGTGAATAAATTAATAGTTATATATATATATATATATATATATATATATATATATATATATATATATATATATATATATATATATATATATATATATATATATATATATATAGGTATTATATATGAAACTTATTATTTTTTCATATATAATTTTGTAGCCAGAAATGATGCAATCATGTTAAAAAGTCTATTGAAAAACAATTACCCAGATGACCCCATAGATTAAAGTAAAAGATTACGAATTGGTAATAATAAAATAAACCCATTAGTGGAAATTGTCCATGCTAGCTTGTTTTAAAATTATACAATATATTTTAAAACAATTGTTTGAGAAACTGATAACAAACTTGCATTGTTTCAAGCATCTTACTAGATAAGAGTATCCGGTCAAACTATTCCATATGAAACTTAAGTGCTTAAACCACCTAAGGTCCAGCAGTAGTTGCTAAGTTACAGCTTCAAAATAAAAGTATATATACTGCTGGATTTCAATCCACAAAAAGGAAGAGACCACTAAATAACTATGTCATTATACATATCCCACACCAGTTTTAATTCTCACACAATGTGTCATGAGTAGGGGAAATTTCACCTTTTCCCTCCATTTTAATATGCTGTTCCCATGAACAATGCTCTGCATCTTGTATCAATGAACTTTAAGTATTTTTCCAGTGAAAATGAAATGCTAATTTTCAAATAGTACTGTTACCCTAGATCTAGTGAAACAATACCGATGGACTGACTCCTAGTGAAATCTCTCTTTTAAAAAGCAAGGTAAAAGAACTTTAACCACTTATAATATGTAAATCCTGCCTTTTCTGTAATATTTATATTTTAATCACCTATTTTAAATGTCTTCAAAATATGTATTCGTATAACTCTATATAACTAATCTATATTAAACCTCGTATAAAATGTTTTTTCTTTTCTTTTATTTCCAAGTGGCAAATAATTTTCATTAAGATTTATGTATTTATATTTTTAAAAAAATGCCAATGGTATTCTAAAATCGCAAGCATATAATTCATTTTCGTTTCCCCACCCATCATTTACCAGGTAAATCATATATAATTTGATCAAAACAAGTCTTATTCGACTTGCCCAAGGGCTCGTGATTTTAGATAAATAAACTAATTATATTTTTATGTTTACTGTAGAAAAACAGATTGACATCTGTTTTTTTTTACAATTTTCTTCTTAAATAATGCTCTATCCTTTATTCTTAAATTATATTATATATGTAAAACCCATTTTAGCTATTACCACCACCCACTTATTTTGTAATAATTTATATATTTTCACAAGGGCATTGATTAACCAAAATTGAGATTTATTAAATGTATGGGAAGTAATGAATAATATTAAGTAACATAATGTAAAGTGGAGGGGGATCTTAAGATCTTAGTTTTATATTTAAGTATAATTATTATCCATGTTTACTTAATGAAGCCATATCAATACGCCAAATATTTCATAATTTATGGGCAATAAATATGTTTAGATGATCTTTAATCTTTAGAATTATATTGATATTATATTATTAAGCATTACTTGCATAAACGCCATTTCATTATAATATATATATATATATATATATATATATATATATATATATATATATATATATATATATATATATATATATATATATATATATATAAAACCCAATAAAAAGCAAAAAATAACAAAAAAAAAAAAAAAAAAAAACCCCAATTATATATATATATGTTCATGCTTCTTTCTCACATGGAGGCATTCATGAAGTCGAGCCCATCATCGTTTTCTATGTCCTTAAACCAGGCTGTAAAACCACCCTGGGGACATACTTGGTCATATGTGCATACTTTATATAGGGAGCGATCTGGGAAACCAGCCCAAGAAAGTCATTGCTAACCATTCTTTGTCATCCATGATTCACCTGTACTTCATGCCAGGGAATCTTGGACTCTTTCGTTCATCAAACCGACCCTGCCTACGTTTGCAAAAGTAATCAGTCTTTTTCGTTATAAAAAATTAATGAAGCACACTCCAGGATCCATAATTGGACCAACCCAATCAGCCGCCATGCACACACCACCTTTCAGTGTCTTATTAGATGACCAGAAATAGTCATAAGCCGTACTGAGATGATTTATTTAAACAGACATATTTCCAGTAGCTTAATATATGTATTAATGCGATAGATTTTGTATCGTTTATATAATTATTCATTACCCACCCCACACATTAATTATCTTAATATTGAATGTAACCAAATAAAATATCTGCTTGTAAAATTATTATCATTTTAAATTAAGTAAATTCTCTTCTTGTCTCTGGGGGTGTAATAGTATTCTAGTAATGTATTCCAATAGTTGTAATTCATTAAATCACACATATATATTATTGGCATAGCTGCAAATCTCATGTTATCATTAAATATGAATCAAACACACACACACACACACACATATATATATATATATATATATATAATACTTACAAGGCTCATGACAGGTAAATAACCAGACATAATTTTGTTATTAATAAATCTTAAATATATATATCAAATTCGAAACATTGTTTTCTTTTAGTTAATATATTAAGTTATTATTTAAGCTCAAATATGACTAGATGATCTCCGCTCAATACATAATTAATATTCTAGGTCATGAGCCTTCATTGCTCATAAAATATAGCTAGTTATTAAGTTAATCTATCATATAAGTTTAGCCTAGAGTCTTTTTGTATCTCCGATGACCGATGCCGGTGGTGAGAAGTAAATTAAGTCGATGTCACCGGGATTGTTGTTTATAATGTTATAGATCTGGGAAATAGGCAAATAGGGCAGAGTTCATGAGTGTTCCTGACCGGTGTATCTTGCGCATGATTGCGAGGTTCTTTTACCTAGATGCTAGATCTTGTTACATAAACATACAAATCTGACCGGCACAATATTGATATATTCAATGCAGCATGAATATGACAGCACAATACCATACTGTCAGAAATGCACATCGGAACATCATGGTTATAGAAACAAAATTGTCTCTCATCCAGTACAGGAATGTTAAATTTGTCTGGCAAGAAAAACAATAAAAAAGAACACTGCAAAGGAAGAGATTGTGGTCATTTTTGTTGTTTTAATATCCCATTCCATAGGCAACAGAGCAGGAAATATATCATCTGTCTCCAGTGGTCAATAAAAAAATGGCTTATTTTGCTTAAGTGTGGCATATAATGTGATCATGCACATAGTGGATGTTCATCTTAAATTTACTAATTACACCAATACATCCAATCCATTGACCCCAATTTAACTGCAAATCAAATAACCTAAGATTTATCCTTCCTTAAACTAACATAGCTTTATGAATCTATGCAGCCATTCAAACCTGAATTAAATTTAACATGATTTAATTAAAAATTTAGCTTAACAGAAAAAAATCATAATAAACACTTAAAAGAATGAAAAAAATAAATTAATGGAAATGATTTTTTTTTTAAAAAATACATTCAATAAAATTGATTAATAAATAATTTAGTCAGATAGAAAATTCTATTTCTATCAAACACTGAAAAAGTTTGGAATTAAAGTTTTTACTGTTCTAAAATACTCGAAAGTTTTAGAATTAATGTTCATTAGTTATATATACATAGTTCTTACAGTTTTAAAAAGTGCAATTTGGAATCCAGCATTAATCCCCCCAATGTCATGGGGATACCAGTATGATGTTGGCAGTTTTATTGATTCATCCAGAGGTCCTTTAGTTTAGCTGGTATTTTATTTCCAGGCCCCGAGGTCCTATAGTCTGCAATATAGGAAAAGGATTGTCTATTTCTATTTCTCTTTTTTTAAAAAAAACTAAAGAGATTGAAAAGTGCAACTTTTTAATCTTTTCTCTTTTGATTCTCTCTGCACTAACACCAATACCACACCTCTTCTTTCACATCTCCTTTTCTCAATTTATTTCCAAACTTTTGCTTTCATATTAAACTTTTGGATAGAGTGGACATTACATCATGATGATGATGAACCGTTCATTGAGTTCCATTTCCTGAGAGATTTTGTTTATTGGCTATTCTGTTCCTATTGTTTTTTCTCTCCTATCTGACCTTTAATTATACATTGTGAAATGCCCAAGGTTTAGTTTACTTTAACAAATTGAAAATAATCATTTCCATTTTACACAAAAGCAATAATTAAATTATTGTACATTCTTTTTATCTTTAAATCTTTTAAGTTTTTTCTATAAATTGTTTTAAAATACTTTTTCTTTTTTAATAGTTTTCTTTTAATAATTTTTCATCTGTATAATTTTATATATACAAGTTTAGATGACTTTTAACTTTTAATTTTTAATTCTTAAAAAAAAAGTTTTTATTTGCAAACTTATTTTTAATATCGATTTTTTTAAAAAAATAATGTAACGGTGTGTGTGCCCTTACCATATATGTATATATATATATAACAAAATAAATGTCTGCTAATATCAATAATACAATAACGAAACTTAAATATATTCCAAACAACGGTAAATAATTTATAATACAATATAAATAAAAGCTCAATAAAAACTCATAAAGAAATATTTTTGATTATATTCATAATCATTTTCAATTCAACTTTAAAAATGGAAAGTTGAGTCAAAAATGATTATGAATATAATCGAAAATATTTCTTTATGAGTTTTTATTGAGTTTTTATTTATATTGTATTATAAATTGTTTACCGTTGTTTGGAATATATTTAAGTTTCGTTATTATATATATATATATTAACCAACTCATTATTCTTAAAATTATTGGCCATCATGTTAACTTTTTCATATTGTAAATAATTTTGACCTATTCCTGAACCAGAATATACATGTCAATATGTTATATTTACATATTTTGACATTGCTTGGGTTTTCAGTAATTTAACATTATATCCCATTAAGGTATTTCTTTGTGCTTTCTTACTACCACTATGTAATTTATTTACTATCACTATTGTGAATTTGCTCAAAAAAATATTTTGTACTTTCAGTGCCAAAGCCTTTTGAAGACTACTTGAAGGAATAATTGGTTCTAAAGCAAGGGTTTTATTCATTAATATCTTAGTATTTGATACAGCCGAAGTTAGCGATGAAGGTTATTTGAAATCTGAAGTCAAATCAGACTGATAAGAAAATGACTGATTAATTTTTTTTGTATTATCTTCTGAAAGAATAGACTGACTTGGTTCACAATAATCTATTATCATTTATGGAACCTTATTTGTAATTTCAGTAAAAGAAATTGTAAAGATTTTATCACATACTTTTACTGTAGTTTGTAAAAGAGATTGGAGTTGAAGAAATGTTTGAAGAGCTTGAGTTTTATTGTTAAAACTGATCCTATTGCTACATTTTTTTTTCTTTTTTTCTCATGTTTGTGTTTTCTATATTAATTTTTAGATAGAAGATTCCTCTGTTAAGCTTTGAGGAAATTGTTTTACCATTTTAAATTAAACTTTAATTTTGTCACTTTGTAACTTTTGTTTTAATATTGCTATTAAATTTAGGTTATGATATTTTAAAATTTTTATATTTCATTGTTTTTGAATGTAATTCTTCCCATTGACAACACTACAACTAAAACTGCACATAAATTTAAGAGTAAGTTATGGCAGTAAAGCTTTTTTCTATTTATTACTGTATATAATTATAATTCCAAAATCAATATGGACAAAGGACAACCACTGTCAGATCTTCAGAAAAGGCATTAACAATCAAATCTCAATTAATATTAACAATGTCAAATATGTATTTTTCATTAAAAACAACTGAAATTGTTATTCACACAAAAAAGGCAAAAATGGGGTCGATGTATTTCAACCTTTTTCATGACTTTCCTTGAACATGAAGTCAGAAAGTCACAAGAGTTGTACCTCAGCCAATGAAATTAAATAATTTGAAAGCACTCTAGGTCCAATATCAGAATAAGTTATGCAGAAAATACTGAAAATGCAAAACTAAGAAATGATGTTGAAGTTTTTACTAAACTAAAAAATGATAGATCTAAAGATTAAAAATTTGCTTCTTTTATTGAATATATAAGAGAGAAAGACTTCCAAATACAATTAATGAATTCATTACATACTTATATGCTATGCCCTATACCAGGGGTGGCCAATTGTTGTGTTCATAAGATCTATTTTTTTATTTTTAAATTGTGCTCCAATTAACTTAATTTCTTAGGCGATTGATTTGTTGTCATAGACATAGTCTAAGTGGAAGGAGGTGTGAAATACATACTATTTTTATTTATTTACTTAGTAAAAATAACAATTAATTAATGGGCCAAAAAACTCATGTCCAGAGGAATTAAAGCAACATGGGTAATTATTACCAATATTTATTAATTCAAATAAGCTACATTAAATCAAGATTAAAAAATTATTTTCAATATTGATATGACTTAGTCGACTTCACCTATCTAGAATTAAAAAAAAATTAGAACAAAATCAAAAATAACAAAAAAAACTTGAAAATATTTATATAAATTGTATCACTCATTACCCGATAGCTATTTCCAAATTGGCATCGCGATAGACCATAAATGGCTTTGCGATCGACCGATAGATCATGATCGACTTGTTACACACCCCTTCTCTATACTCATGCTCGCCAAACTAGCTTTGTTCTTATATGTTGCATTTTCTCTATTATTTTGTTTCAGTCATAATATATTGTCAGGTGAAGAAGGGATTACAATATATATATATAAATGTATGTATGCATACAGAGTTAGATAAAGATGTATATAAACTTTTGTGCTTGTTAATGTATAAAAAACTGAATTGTACTATAATGTACTTTACTGATATTTTTTCCTAGTGTAAAATCACTGATCATCATGGGGATTGTATATCTATATTTCTTGTGTTTATTATTTTATATGTGTATAAATTCATACAATAAAAAACTTATAAAAAGGAGAGATGTTCTCTTATTGAACATAAATAAATTATACAAAAAGGGGAGTTCATTTATTATGTGGTAATGTATTATAGATTACATTCATTTCTCCTTTGTACTATCTTTATTATAATTACTTTTTATATTTTAATATTTCTAATCAAGATTAATTAAATAAGCTTTTTGTTATATCTAATAAAGAACTGGTGTTCAATGTTTTACTCACCTCACTCAATAATTAATATGAATAATATGTGTATTTATTATAAGATAGACTATTCACTTTCAGAAGTAGAGTAATAAAGCTAGCATTTGAAATGCATGTTTCTATAAGAATCCTGTAAGACATCGTTCTGTGAAAAGAGATGCTTAAAGTTTTTAGGCTTTATAAAATGCTATTATTTGACAAAACTTGCCTTACCTTGACTGATATCATTACCCAAAAAGCGAGATTAAACATATAACTGATAGTTATTATCATGTTTAATAATTACAGTTGATTAAATTAGCTATTTAACACTGGTTTATCTCTTAGATGAGTTGAGGTGATGTGATGTATTTTGGCTTCTCCTAAACCAAAGTCAAGAATATCTCAAAAATTATGCCCAGATAAACCTGTTAGCCACTTTATTTTCCATTTCCCCCTCTAAGTTTTCTCAAATTCTGCCCCACCCCATTTCCAAAACATAATCTTTGTCAACTCTATGCAGGGTTCAAACTGAGTAGTGAAGCATAGGATTGTTCCCATCATGCCATGCAACAACATAGTAATGTGTGCTCATTTATATATAAAGTTGAAAGAAAAAGTTAAAACAAACACAGTTAAATTTTTTTGCAGATATTTTCTATATTTCAATGATACACCAGTTAAATATTAAATAATTTTGAATTTAAAAAAATATTATAAAGTGAACATTTCTAAATTTTGCATGACCCCTTGAAATAAAAAAAAAAACAAATAGTCATTTAACGCTCCAACAACAATAAAAGAAATAATTTCAAACTATAAACTTTAGATCTAATGTCGGTATGAACTGTCAAAAAAAGATTCTGACAAAATTAAATATTTATGCTGAAGTTTTTGCTAACAACAAAAGAGGTTGGATAAAAGGTTTAAAATATATAAAAAAAACTTTTGAATATAAATGATGAAGTTATTACATTACTCTTTTCGAATCAGCTACACAGAAACTGAAACTCTTGTAATAACATTCAGAAAGAACAGCAAATAGAAGAAAATATAAATACATCTGAAGTAATCTTTTTACCTGCAATCAGAAACTGAACTTATTAGTGAAAATAACTATTATAGGATATTAAACTAAGAAAAAAATAGAAAATATATTAAAGTAAAAAGTTTGAATCAATACAATCATCACAAGAAAATGATTATTGGTCTATTGACCCTGAACCTGGAGAAGCAGATGAAGAAAAGTCTGTGAAGATGATAAGAAAAAATATGAAGTTCAATGAAGTGTATCCAAAAATTAACCCAAAACCCCAATCAAATATTATTACAACCCAATCTTATAAACTATTTATTTTCACTAAATAAACAGAAGTTTCTGTATATTCTCTTAAATTATTAATAATGATCAAACAAAGATACATTTTAAACAAAAACAATCCTTATCATCCAAAAATACTAGAGATTGGAAAATTATGCATTAGTTAGCGTCATCCTATTTCAAATTGCAAAGAGCTTAAACACCAGATTTAACTGACACAAATACTGAGATAGGAATAAATACATCAGTTACTCAAGAAACAATTTAATTTTTCTGTAACATTGAAGTGGACTGTTAAAAAACAATTATGAAATAATTTTACACAATAAGAGTTCTATGAGCTATTTGAATTTATTGTATTTCCAATCCAATCAATATAGTGAGAAATTTGTACACATAATGCAGGAAAAGGTGAATACTTGCATAAAGGAGATCCAAATGATGCAATACCCATAGCAATCCAACGATTATTGATATTAATCACTAGAGGACTTCCGGAATCACCCTAAATAAAAGATATAAATATACATAAGATACACAGAAGTATGAATTTAAATAATTTTATCACACATCATACATATAAAATGTAATAGCAAATCATCCTGAAAATTCCCTCTGCTTCTCCACATAATGACTATATATTAATATTCACATAACTCATTATGAAGAAACAGTTGTTAAAAAATCTTCACATGATCTTTTTTTTAATTTGAAACACTTTGTGTTTTAACATTTTAAGGTTTCAATTTTTAAGTCCATCTAATTTTTATATTGAATTTTCTGTTGACTTAAAAATAACAATTGTGTGAATTTATTTGTTATTTCTCTTAACATCTATTTTGACTGTGTTTTGATAATGACACTTCTTTATCTTTAAAGAGCTGTAATTCAAATGTATCTATTATTTAGATAAACTAGGTTTATATTTGTAAAGCTTCCAATATAAATAACTATTATTGGATTTTGCTTATTGAAAACTAATGACATTTTCACCAATTATAATGTTTATTATGTTTATCAGTAATGTTCTAAATGCTAATTGACTTTTAAATGCTTATGTTGATATATTTCTTACTTTAGCTAGCTTAATGTAGAAGAGAACTGGGACATGTATTAAGTTTATATTACATAACCTTTATATTCCACATATTATACTAGCCAGCTTTATTTACTAAACCATCACCATTTACTTACTTCCATTTTTCCTGATTACATCAACTGAAAAACTTGTAATTTTTTTAAATGTAAGTAGAAGGTCTGGAGAAGAATGCTTAGGAAATTGAAACTGTTAATAGTGGCTTGTAAAAAAGCATTGTAAAAATCATAAATAATATGGAATATTTTAGTATTACACTTAATTCATCGTGGATGTAATGTATTATAATTACTTTTTTTTTTCAAAAATCAAAAGATAAACAATAGTTATTCTTTCTACCCTCTCTTACTTATTAAAAGCAATAATATAAAAACATTAGTTTATTAATATTACAGTTTATAAAAACATAGCAGTATATAAAATAAATGTCTTATTTACATATGTTTACTTTAATAAGAATGACATATCGTAAATTCTAGATATTTTGCAAGCATCATTCATTCAGGCATAGTAAAAAGTAATTTAAAGTGATTTAATATCATCATGCTCTCATTTCCAAATACTTATGATTTGATCATACATAAACATTTGGGTCAAAAAGATAAATGGTTTCATTCTATCTTTTCACAATGACTTTATCTTGTGTTTGGAAAGTGAGAGTATTCATTTTTTGTTAATCTACAAAGTACATGTGCATTAGCTTATTGGCTTATTAATACTACAATAAAATATAATTGATAATCCTGAATATAATTCAGTGTGAGGATCCTGTACTTCTACATGTGTTTCAACTTTATATCTTAGGTAAGTTCTATTATCATTATTATTATTATCTTTATTTCCATCATTATTAAGCTCCTTCAGAATGACAGCATCATTAGGTTTACTGTATTTGTCCCAATCAATTTTATCTTCTATCTCACAGTTGGGTTTTTTCGACGCTTTTTAATAATGTCTTAGAATTTAATTTATTTTTTCATTCCTGGTTCATTTTGTTTTTTAATTGTTTGAATAATTTTATTGATTTATGAATGTTCTCTATCTATACATTTCTCATATGCTTCTTCATAATTTGTTTTAAGACCTGAACTTCTTGAAACTATAAGTAAGAAATTGTAAGGCAAAGATTTTTAAAACTGCCATTTTTAAAAAAGCATAATTAAGATTATTTTATTATAAGATTACTACTTGTAACAAAAGCATATCGTTTCAATTTAATTGTGTAATTAATTCCACATTTTCTACTGTATTAATAAAATGATGTAATGATGTGTAACTGTTTAACTTTAAATTTGTTAGAAAAACTTTATTTTTTATACTTTCTAATTTATACTTTGTTTGTCTATATATTTAAAAAAATGTTATAACTAAATTTCTACACACTCTGCAATTTCTAATTTGGTTAGAAATTTTTAATTTTATAGAATTTTTGATAACTACATATTTTTTTAGAGTTTGCAAACAATTTTAGCAAAGTCATATTTAAAAAAAATATTACTCTTTTATAATTTGTTACTGCCATATAGAGTTCTTATATTTAGCAGTAAAAACATTGTATTTAAATTGTTTTAATTTTCAATTTCTAAAATTATAAAAACCTCAAAAATAAAGAAAATCAAATTTTAAAAAATACTTTTATTTCTTTGCATGCATGAAAAAACAAAACATGGACTACATTAAAAATAAATAATTTTCAGTTTTTTCAAATAATGTCATGGGAAGTTTTTGTTCAGAATTTGTATCATCATTGATCTATTTCTCAGATCTCTTTTGAGAGTCACCTGTTTTATTCTATTTTTGTCATTTGAAGATCATTTGGAATTGGTCTGATGAATAGCATGGCATTAATACAATTTTAATATGACCACTCAACACATTTATTCATGACAATTGAAAATAAAAATATTCTTTACTTTTTAGTGCATTGATCAGAAAAAAAATATTTCCTTAAATCTTTTAATGATTTTTGATAGAAAAACTACTGAAAGTTAGATGTTATAACATTTTGGGCTATTTATATTATCTACCATCGAATGTCTAATATTTTGCAAATTTTGAACTTTATTTAAACATTTTAAATATAACTATTAGTAATCTGACACATATGGACAACACAATTTAGTAGATTACACAATATTCCACATCATATTATTTACCACCCTTTGTTTAGATCTTGTTGGTCTTACCATTGACAAATGCTAGCATAGGAGTCAAACATAAAATCTTTACATTCTTAAATATATATAATTTTAAGGCAATGCTATAATGGAAGTATCAGTTAGTAGAAATTTGATATACTTAATTATGAGGGGTCATTCAAATCCTCCTGATTCATCCATTTTACAATACTCTTGACTCACATGTTAGTACTATTACTGGTCAGGCCATCTGCATGTGAAGCAAAGTGGAGAATGATATGAGATGAACTGTTATAGAACATACTGACCCATGTTATCAATTTGAGTGTCATTACTAATTATTTGTGTTTGAAATGCTTACATAAAGTTTAACATTTTCTATACATTCAACATTTAATGATGGAAATAGTACCATGTTATAATAACTAAAACACATGTCAACACAAACCAACTGGCAATAATGAGATACTTTAATCTTTTAGCATTTACATTTAAACTTATTATCTTTATTTTATTTAATTAAATTTACATCATTTTTTTTTAAACAGAAATATTATTTTTAAATACAACATCATGAACAAAATTGTAGTATCTTTAATGTTAAAAGTAAGTTTAAATAAGAGTTAGTTCTATGAATGTTTTAATTTTTATTATAGTGGATCATTACAATAAAAAGTAATGAAAGCAATAATAAGAAAATCATTGATTTATGGAACTCATGGTTACATTTACCATATGATTCCATTTATTTATGTGAATAACATGCTGCTATAGTGTATTTATGTCTTTTAATTAATAGAAGGTGATGTTTGATGTGAAATATAAATCATGGGTTGTTTTCTCATCCCTGGTGTTCACCTCAGGATGTCACTATTTCTAGGTCAAATCCTAAAAATATACCATTTCCCTGGCCTTCACCCAACAAAAAAGGAATTTTTCTACATTATAAATGCAGAAAAGAGTCCTCACATTATGTTGGATGGAGGAGGAGGTGGAAGTGACAGAAGCCAAAACAAAGAGACTTCTTTCTATGATAAAACACAAAAAGAGTTCCTGATGGCTGCCGGTTATGGCTTTTTTCTATGCTAAAAACAAAGAGAAAGAAATGCCTTGATCAGCTGCCATAGTAGTCGATTTTGTTCATCATTTTCTCATAATAGTAGAATATCTATTCTCTCTGTAGTTTTGGTTGAGAGTGTGTGTATTTGAAGCAGTCATAGTTTTTTAAAATTTGATAAGACATCTATTTTTTTAATGTGTTGTAACTTACTTTACTGTTGTAAGTTTAGTAATAATGTCCTGAAGATTCCATTACGAAGGGGTAACCCTCAAAAATTGCTTTTAAGGGTGCCGAACAAAAAAATTTCAAGGATCACGCAAAAGTACCATTTTCACGAAAATTCGTCCATGACTAGTTACTTTTACTATATATATATATATATGCACGAACAAAAACAACCCAGTGTCTAATTATTAGGAATTACTTGTTTGAAAAATAAAATTAGTCGGGTATTTTTTTTTTTTTGTTACATTTATTATTTCAAAATAAGATTAGTTTTTATATCTACATACTAACAATAACAACCCAGTTCCTGATTAATTACTGTCTTTAAAAAAAAACAAATTCAATGGGGTTTGGATATTTTTAATGGAGTATTTGAATTATGGTTTGTTTGTTTTTACATACATACACAAGATTTACCAAAAAAAAAAAGAAACCTACTTTCTGATTAATTACTGTCGAAAGAAATGCAAATTAGTCGGCTATCATTTTTAAATTTAGTATTTCAATAATGGTACCCTTTTTATATAAACAGACTTAACAAAAACAATCCACTTTCTGATTCATTACTTCCCCCCCCCAAAAAAAAAAAAACGGAAGTTAGTCGGGTATCATTTTTCAATCGAGTCTTTCGATGACAGTCCTTACTAATAGTAGTAGGGTATCAATTCTAAATTGTAGTATATAAATGACATTACTTTTGATAGATTTAGAATTACGTCTTACTTTTTTAATAATATAATTGATTTACTCTTGATCAAAAATACTGTAACTTTAAAAAAGACAAATGTAAAGTCCAAAAAATGAGAAAAAGCCCTGTAACTTTAAAGACATACACACACAAACTAAAAAACAATCTAAGATTAATAAACATTGACTTATTATGTCTTGCTTTGGAATCAAATTATTGATTTACTCTTGCAAAAAAAATAACGTAACTTTAAAAAGACACACCCAAAGTCCAAAAAAAAATAATTAAAAAAAGCACTGTAACTTTAAAGACACACACACAAACTCAAAAACAAGATAATATTAATAAACATTTACTTATTACATCTTGATTTTGAATAAAATTATTGATTTACTCTTGCAAAAAAAAAGACCGTAACTTTAAAAAGACACACGTAAAGTCAAAAAAAAAATTAGAAAAACACCATAACTTTAAAGACACACACACACAAACTCAAAAACAATATAAGATTAATAAACATTTACAAAAATGAAAAAAACTAACATCATATAATAGTATTAGTTAGTAGAATATTTTATTACAAATCTACGAAATCAGATCTTTTTAGATCAAATCGATCATTTAATTGTGGCCCGGAATTGTTGTATGTAAATGTTTTTGATTAGCATCCACACCATCCTGTGGTAAACACCAAGGATAAAAAAACAACCAAATCATGCACCAAATGATTTACTATGATTTGTTTAAAATTTATAAAATCTTGAGCCCCAATTTTTAAAATTATTTCAATTAGATTTTTTTATTTACAATATATCTTAATTTTTATTTAAGATTTTCGAATGTATTCAATTATTAATAATATTACAAGTCATCAGGTTTAATTATATTTTTGAAACATTGTGTATATCAAGACATTTTAATGAATAAAAATTTTTAATGCTACAATTCAGGATATTTTAATGCCTCAGATTTAAAAACTCACTTGCAACAATTCATATTGCTTATTGGCTACTTTTGAATTCATTGATTAATAACAACTGGAATTAAAAAATATTTTGATTTATTAATTCACAAAACATTCTTTAGATATCATTAATATTTAGAAAAATCTATTACTAAATCTGGTCAGTTTCCTTGTGATCAAATTATTCGCTGCATTTGTGAGTTCTTCATTGGAAACAAAAACTGTATGTTTTTGTAGTTTGTTTATATACTTTATATTTTTTTTTTGCAAAATATTTGTAAATATTCATATTTTATAAAACCTTAGTAATTTCAGTCTGATTTTATATGAAAATCTTTCTAAATCAATACAAGTCAAAACAAATATAATAAATGTACATCATTAAATTGGGCTTTTGCTGAAAGAAAAGTTGCCTATATAATTAACATTGCTGTTATTTTTTGTCATTTTTAACAAAAATTATAAGTGGAATTTTAAATTTTATAAAGTAATTTTACTGTCTTATGCATCTTTGACAAAAATTCATTTATATATATATATATTGTAACAGTCAAAACACATGTATCTCGTTAACATATTGCAGAATTCGACCACCACACAAAATACTGAGTTCGAACATAGTTTATTGGTTCCACAATACAATCTACGGAATAACGCCTCTGATGCGACATAAGTAAACACTTCTTTAGGCACGGTGGTCAGGGAGATGCACGAGATTCATGGGTATTGTTTCCGAGTTGGCCAACAATCAAACGAATATTAACTAACACATATAATCGAGAAAATATATATAATGGGCATCGAATAAATGAAAACTTAACTACAGACGTATAGTTAAAATTATTTATTTACATTTTTAATAAAAGACAACATTAGTAAGGTTATTGATCATATTTTTAAATTAAGAGTTTCAATATCTAATTGGCAATATTATATATAGAAAATACATTTCTTTATTAGGAGCATTTATTGATAGGAAGGCGTAATCCAGCTACCCAGGGTTCTCGAGTGAGTATTTCTAATGCGGTGCTGAAGGAATTTATACTTTGCACTGCCAGAGTCATCAGTAACGGCGGACAACATTTATTTAATAAAAATCTTTATTTTACGACTAGGGGCAAACATTTATTTGAGAGTATATGACGAAGATAATGCCGAGGTGGAGTGTGGAGAGGGAATAATAAACTAATATAAAAGAACACGTGGTACGCTTTAGAAGGGCGATGTAAAATGGCACCGCTAAAACTGCGCCGTGAATAAAGTGTAAGGGTATAGGGTTCGGGGTCTCTGCCTCGACCCGAAGAGGTAAGGTGTCACATGAGCATAACCAGGGACAAGCGGTCCGTGTCGCAATTGCCAGCTGGCGCTGCATGCGTGCCGCAAGCCCTACAGGAACATTGATCATGTCCGCTATGAGGACGACTGGGGTTAATTCAGACATGGAGAATCGGAGGTTCATCTGGCGTGAAATGAGCCATCGGGCTTCAAACCGTAACACATGTATAATACCTAAAAGATTGCGGTAATATTTGACTAGATTTCAAACTCGGCCCAACATTATCAACTTTGACTGAAAGAAAATTGGTGACTCTCAAAGAAATGAAATTTACATAATTATTCATTGACATTTAATAATATCTAAAAAATATTCTAGCTAGTATGCCAGCTATTACAGGTAGTCGCCCTCCATTACAATAACTGATTCTTTGAATGCGTGTCGATTTATATGAAATTTAAGTTATCTATAAAAGCAATATTAATGACAATCATCTCACGCCTTCACTGTTAGATTATGGATTTAGCTTTAAAACTAAGACAATTATGAGAAGGTGATATTTCAATGATCATTATAAATAAAATGTGGATTTAAGAAATACACACCTAAGAAGTGATAGAGGGAGGGTAAGCTAGATTATGCGAGAAGTTTACAGATTACATGAATTCTTAAATTTTAGTTTCACAAATTTACAATTTTTTTACATTTAGAAGTTATACAAATAATAGGAGATGAGCTATAGCTTATTATTACTAGAGTACTCTATAATTTTGGAATACATAAACACAGGTACCTGTTTTATAAGTTGTTTTCGTCCATTGGTTTAATAGCAGATTGTTCGTAATTAGAAATTTTCTTTCTTGTCCTGGGCATGTTGTTTTATTGATTTTTAACAGCAGCGGCTTTCTTGTTTATTTCAGGCAGCAGATCATTTTGGTGTTTTAAGGGAAGGTGAAGCTCAGCATATAGTGGGCCATCTTCCATGGGGAATAATTTCGGGCTTTCTCTGTTATCTTTTTTGATTAATTTATTTAAGATATTTTAGACGCCTCCACGGAAAGCAAAATTTAAGTCCAAATCTTTAGCAAGTCTAAGATGGCCTCCCTTTCTTATCTTAATCTTTTTACTTTTTCTCTTGAGATATTTTTAGGTTTTATTAATCTTGCCCTCAGGATAATCAATGCTCTGCTGGTTTTAATTAGAAAGAAATTTGCTGTCTATTGTTTGTTTTTCTTTACATTCGTTAATTACATTTTTCTAGGAATTTTGCTATAATTAATTTATTATCTATCACTGACCGATGATTTTACATTTTCAAAGACAAAAGGGAATAAAATTATTTTAACTTTAATTAATTAATGCATCAGATTTTGTTAGACTTATTATTTAATGAAATTTAAACTAAGCAACAAGTACGAACTTTATAAAATTCAAAATAAATGATTAATATTACACAAAATTTATTTAGCTAAAAGAATCTAAATTATATTATTTTATCCGTATTTATTGCCTTTAATTTGAGATCGAAATGTGTGCGTGTTTATGTTGAATTCTACATATATTTATACA
The DNA here is from genome assembly GCA_028023455.1 of Epiperipatus broadwayi. Lineage (NCBI taxonomy): Eukaryota > Metazoa > Onychophora > Udeonychophora > Euonychophora > Peripatidae > Epiperipatus > Epiperipatus broadwayi. Next base: position 207,729 of record JAQFVV010006816.1, on the reverse strand, counting down.
TTTTGAATATTGTTACACACACAATTCGATACCAAAAAGTTTAAATTTGGGTGGGATCGACCGGTCAGTGAGAGACGACAGAAAAAGGTAAAACTTGAGATTCGAATACGAATCTCACTGTTTCAATATATATATATTCAACAGTTAATATATTATTTTTAAGAATAGTTTTTATTTTTAACCTTGAGAACATTTATTAATTAAAATTAAAAGTTTAATTAATTAATTAATTAATTAAAAAAATCCACTGTACTGGTCAAAATAGTATGCTCACTTAACAAGATTCAAATCCTAAGCAAAAGTACCTTGAATCCAATCATGCTCAAGATACACAGGTCTGGAGCAATCAGGAATTCTAACCTATTTGCCTATTCTTTGAATCTCTGACCCAATGAACAACAATTCTGATGACACAGTAAAATTATTTTAAATCTGTGCCCAGAAGCAATGCAAAAGAGCATAAGATCAGACTGATGATGATAATTGAGGTCGGAGTAGCCCAGTTATTACATTATTATAGTTATTTATTAATGCTAAGCTCTTAGCTAAAGAAAATAGTTCCAAATATTAACTAGAAAATAATAATTCAAAAACAAACCAGGATTTACATGAAATAGATATATTTATTAAATATTATCAAACATATATATATTACAAAAGATTTAGGAAACGTATGTATATTTTACCAAATAGTTTCACGCTTGGGACAATATTATTTATTTACAAGACTTGGGAATTTGTTGTATAAAATCCCCTCTATCACTCATTTAATAAATATAATTTTATAGATACAATTTTATAGTGTTTTATAACTTATGTGGAGTTAATAAGATAATTAAAGAAAACTTTTGCTATGGAGCATTGTGGATGCCGAAATTAAATATAAAAGATCGTGACAGTTTTAACAGTAAATGATTTATTTGATAACAGGCAAAATATATGATTTCAATCATGTATTTCTTTGGAGAACCATTATTTATACTTTTATTCGCATTGTTTGGAAAAGACGTCTTTTAGAAATAAGAAACAAACAATGTGCTTTATTTATGAGATTACATGATATAATAAACAATTTACGTTTGTCTACGTCTATGGGAATCGATAACGGTTTTTCAAAGAAAGCTTTTTAACTCTGAACTGAACGTAATTTTATGAAATGAATCATTATATTTAACATATCATTGCAACTTACTAAAGGTTAGGTGGATGGCGATTAAATTAAAGGCAAGAGTAACGGTACTAGCATACAATAACGAAATAAAACCTCATGGCGATTGTGGATATTTTATCATTTTAAAAGAATATTTGAAACAGACTTAGACTGGATATGTCTGCACATTCTGGCGGAGCGATATTGAAAGAGGGTCTGGGTTTGAAAGCCCAGAATCTTGATGCACTGTTTTCTGCAGCACATAATATCACAACCCTCATAAACTTTACGTTCACAGGAAGTAGTGTTCCTAATTATTAACGATTTTAAAGGTAGGATGGGAGCTTGAGATGTTCCCAATGACTAAATATTCGAGAAATGGAGAAGATAAAATATCAGAATAAAGTGGATGGTATGCCAGCAACGTTATTGGACATGAATATAATTTTATAACATAATTTTCATATAATATTATTTTAGAACTTGGAAATTGTCTAACCCCTTGTGCAATAATCTGTTTTTCAACTCTGAGTCATTTAACAAATCATAATGAATAATAACTTTTATTTATATTACTAAGCTAATAAAATTTATATTTGAATTTGATTCCCATATACGTATTAATTAAAGAATTTAGCCCTCCAGGCAATGGTAAGAAAAGGTGGAATTCTATATTAAGTGTCGTAATCTTTATAAAGGCAACTAAACAATAAAATAATCATCCAAACAATAAAATAAGCATCCATGATAAAATAGCGAACGATTTCTATTTTAAATAAACAAATGAATATAATTTTACTAATGAATTTAATTAAAGTTGCAAAATTGATTGACACAGACATATTAAAGAAAATAATACATATATCAAACAAAATAAGTTGTATACATTTAATAGATACGCATAAAGTTATATAAACATAAATTAAGCATAAAAGCAAACATATATTTTGAATTATATAAGTATTAATAAAGGATTATAGAGAGAGAGTTTACAAGCAAAACTAGCAAAACATCATAAATGGATCTATAAATTAATTTAGCTACAAATTGTAAATCACCTGAGAATGTTCATATTACAGCAGCTCTAAATTACGTGATTTTACTTAAGATATCAGCATAGTGGCAGGTAGGTTGGTAAATCTATGTCATCTCTTATAGCAGTAAGCACTTTCACAATCTTAGTTATGATATTCATTTCTATTAAAATGATTTCACAACTAAGATATCAAAAATGCATAACTCAAGTTTTAAGATGTGGTTGTGTTCTGATCTATCATGTTACCCACTTGATGGTGCTATTACTAGCTAAATTGCTAAAAATGTGCTGTTTGTGCAGCCACAGACAAGCAGATAGATTTTATTCTATGATAAAACACAGAAAGAGTATTCATTTACTCAGCTTCCAGCTATGGGAATCATAGTTCGATAGAAATGCTGGCTTGGGAATGTTATAGCAATCTGTTTTTGCTTAGTATCAATGGAATCAAGTGGTTGACACTATAGATCAGAACACAACGTAATATGTTTTACACTGAAGATTTTCTTTTTTAGTGTTCATATTGCTTAGAATTATTACAATTTTTTAAGAAAAGTTTATCAACTTATGTATATAATTGAGAATCTTATTTTATTACTTTCTTTCAGTTTTCAAAAATTTGATGGCTATATTCACTATTTATAAACAATTTTAATCTTTTAAATACATATGTGTATATGCTTTATGAAGCAGTTTTTAATTCCTTTTTTGATTAAGATGAGTTCACATTGGGTGATGAGCACAATTATTATAATTATGGTGATTTTTACTGATTTGTGCTCTCATCTAAATTAAGAAAAAAAAAGCCATTTCATAAAACATATCCATATATGTATACAAAAAATGAAATGTACAAGAAAGAAAAAAATAAGTATTCCTATAATTATACAATATAAAAAATTCCAGGTCAAAGTTTGTTAGATTTCCTTAAAGATCCATAAAATTAGTTATATAATATACCATTTATGATGTGTTTTCAGACAGAGTATCCAATGGACATGTTTTAGTTTTAGTTAATATGGTCGATTAAATATGTGATCATTTTTGTTGTAGTATATAAACTGGTGCATTATTTCTAAAATATGCTATCAAAATTCTCATAAATGATTTGCTTTTTTCGATATGTCATCAAACTTGGCACATTATAGTTGGAAAATTTTAAATGTTGGTAACTGAATTGCACTTAAATTAGTATAAATTACAAATTATTTGTACAGCATTTTCAAATATAATCATAAAACTGATAATTTTTGGAAGTGTTCTATACTGTTTTTGTATTGATTGATTATTTTCACAGGTCCTGTAAAAATAATGGATGAAAAAAGTGCTTTACCAAACATAAATTTGCAGCAGTTTGCAAATTATACCAAAAGTTAATAGATGTATGCACCTCCATGCAATGAAGCACAACCACATTTGATAATAGCTTATCCAAATTTATGATCATGTTAATGAGAACTTTTCATTTCAGTACTATTGCTGTAGAGATAGCGTTTTAGAGTGTTTTTGTTCACTCTAAATGACCAGTGATAATTAATGTTATCTTGAATTTCCAACAATATTCACCTACTGTTTACAAAAAATAAGATACTTCTGCATTGGTTTATCAGATAAATTATTCTATAAGAAACAACAAAATATTTTATACTGAGCTGCAAATAAAAAATTGGGGTAGGGGGTATATTAACCATTATATTTATTAATCTAAAGTTTTAATTAGCAATTGCAATATTGTTCTATCACTTCTTTGCTCACATCATGACTTATAAGATTTCTATGTTTATGTTTCTTATATAATTTTGAGACAATAATATCAATCAAGATATGATTAGTAATAATACATATTTTAACAAATTATAGTGACATTATATCGAAGATTACACAAACGTTAAAATATGACAAAACATTAAATATTAATACCAACTTTTCTATATAAAGCATCTTCAATCTAAATATATTTAAATAATATTGAATTACAACTAATATTTTAAAACTTAATATTTTTTTAAAAAATACTACTACTTATGAAACGTTAAATGTGTATTTTATTTTTAGTAATAATATTATTAAAATAATTTTGTAATGTATAAGTAACTTCTTAAAATAAAACATATCTCACTGATACACTAGAACTCATATATGTTGAAAAAATAAATAATCACCAATATATGTATTTCAAGCTAAACCAGAAATCATCAGTTGGTCCAGATTACCATCTCTACAGATATATGATATAAGTGTTCATATATATATATGTATTAAGATAGCCAAACCTTATACTTCAATAAACAGGCTTCTATCTACACCACACTCCAACTCTTCTACCATCCATCCAATAGAAAATCTGATGATGGAATGCCCAAAGGCCACACTGAGACCAAGATTCTTGTCACACTCATGTTGACCTAAGGCCAATCTGACCCCGCATGTACAGGACATAATCCATTTAATACATATACAGGAGATGAACAGACATTTCTATTATGAAATAACTGAAACACACAGGCTTATTATATACTGTGTTTATATATGTAATATATAGGGTATATGATCACAGACTTTCACATGACTGACCACTCTTCCCACTATCTCATAAATACTGATACACTAAAACACATATATGTTGAAAAGATAAATAATCACCAATATACATATTTCATGTTAAACAAGCAATCATCAGTTGGTCCAGATTATCATCTCTACACATATATGATATAAGTGCTCAGATATATAATTAAGATAGTCAAACCTTATAATATAATGGACAGGCTTCAATCTACTCCACAGTCCAACTCTTAAACCATCCATCAAATTGAAAATGTTATGATAGATCACTCAAAGGCCACCCTGAGGCCAAGATTCTTGTCACACCCATGTTGACCTAAGACCAATCTGAGCCCTCATGTACAGGACACAGACCATTTAATACATATACAAGTGATGGAAAGACATCTCTATTATAAAATAACTGAAACACACAGGCTTGTTATATACCTGTGTTTATATATGTCATATATATTTTTGTATATGAGCACAGACATTCACATGACCCACCACTCTCTGCACTATCTCATAACACTGATACACTTGAACACATATATGTTGAAAAGAAAAATAATCACCAATATAAATATTTCATGCTAAACCAGCAATCATCAGTTGGTCCAGAATACCATCTCTACACATATATGATATAATTTCTCTGATATATATTAAGATAGCCAAAACTTATGCTTTAATGGGCAGGTTTCAATCTACTCCACACTCCAAAACTTCAACCTCCTTTTAACAATAAAAGTGGAATAATATTGATAATAACAATGATAATGATGATAATGATGGTGATGATGATGATAATAATAATAATAATAATAATAATAATAATAATAATAATAATAATAATAATAATAATAATATAGGCACTATTGCACTATTGCAAGGGCTTTCAAGAGTCATGCCTTCATCTTCATAGCTCTAAGTGAAGTAATTATATGCAAATTATGCAAAGGTCAAAAGCTAATTACTCCATATTTTTGACATCGTGAAGCATTGATTGCGGTTGATGACATTGCAATCTATCACAATGAAGCAGACCTCCTTAACTTTTTTTTACACTGTGCCTTTATTATTATTATTATTATTATTATTATTATTATTATTATTATTATTATTATTATTATTATTATTATTATTATTATTATTATTATTATTATTATTATTATTATTATTATTATTATTATTATTATTATTATTATTATTATTATTATTATTATTATTATTATTATTATTATTATTATTATTATTATTATTATTATTATTATTATTATTATAACAAAAAGTCAGATGTCATATGATTTATATATAGCTAGCACTTACAGATATGTAAAATTAAGAGCATGCTAATAGCTCTAAACAAGCTTTTTTATGATAAATGCTACTACAATAGAAGGCATTCAAATAATAATAATAATAATAATAATAATAATAATAATAATAATGATGATGATGATGATGATGATGATGATGATGATGATGATAATAATAATAATAATAACTATAATAATAATAATAATAATAATAATAATAATAATAATAATAAAGGTCCATATGATCACAAGAAAGTCAACATGCTCTAGTTTTTCATGTCCAAAGGTTTTCAAAGTTTAAATCTGGCATTATAAAAACTTTATCCTGATATCCCTTTTTCAATTTCCAATGAGTTAATAATTGTTTAATACTTTTGTATTGCATTTTTCATTCAAAATTTAATTAAAATCAAGTTACCCAACAATAATTTTTAATAAATATTAAACAAACACACACACATATATATATATATATTACAAAAATTAAGGAAATGTATGTATATTTTACCAACTAGTTTCACGCTTGGTACAATATTGTTTATTTACAAGACTTGGGAATTTGTTGTATAAAATCCCCTCTATCATTCATTTAATAAATATAATTTTACAGATACAATTTTATAGTGTTTTATAACTTATGCGGAGTTAATAAGCTGATTAAAAAAAAACTTTTGCTACGGAGCGTTGCCGAAATTAAATATAAAGATTGTGACAGTTTTAACAGTAAATGATTTATTTGATAACGGGCAAACTATATGATTTCAATCATGTATTTTTTTAGGAGAACCATTATTTATACTTTTATTCACATTGTTTGGAAAAAAATGTCTTTTAGAAATAAACAAACAATGTGCTTTATTTACAAGAGTAAGTTATGCAATCATTAATATAAATTAGATTTACGTCTATAGAAATCGATAACGGTTTTTAAAAGGAAGCATCTTAACTCAATGAACTAAATGTATTTTTACGAAATGAATCATTATCTTTAACATATCATTGCAACTTACTAAAGGTTAGGCGGACGGTAACGGTACTAGCATACAATAACAAAATAAAGCCTCATGGCGATTGTGGATATTTTATCATTTTATAAGAGTATTTGAAACGAAGTAAGATTGGATATGTCGGTGCATTCTGGTGGAGCGATATCAAAAGAGAGGTTGAGTTTGAGACCTCAGATCATTATGTACTGCCATCTGCATCACATAATCCTCATAAACCTTACATTCCACAGAGAGTAGTGTCTCTGAATGAACAATTTTGGAAAGTAGGATGGGAGCTTAATACTTCTGACGCCCCAATGACATAGCAATCAAGAAATGGAAAGATAATATGGAGACAAAGTAGTCACCTGACCAAATGCTTACCGCCAACATTGTCAGCACAGAGTTTCAAAATCCAAAGTTCAGTCAAACGTGGGCCAATTTTTAATTTTATTAATTGCAAAGTCAGATTTTCGTTTTGGAAAAAAAAATCAGTTACAAATCTCTGCAAGTAATTCACTTACTAAATATCAAGTTAACTAGCTTTGTTTTTTTATGCTTAAGAAGAATTCACAATCTTAGTCTAATTCAAGATAATAATATACATTTAATCAGTTGATTATTACATTTTTATTCAAATTTCCAATCTATATCAAGTTAACTAACGATAATTAAAAAAAAGCCATTGCATGACCAGTGTTTACCCATGATAATACCAACATACAGTTTCAAAGTCCAAAGATAAGTCAGGCATATGTTTATTTTTAACGTTGTTGTAGCAATGTCTACTCTTTGTTTAGTAATAAAAATTCGATTTCAAGTTCCCAGCAATTAGTTATTTGCTCACAATTGAGTTAACAAGCTCTGGATGTTTATAATTATAAAGTAGTCAAAACTTTAGGATAGAAAAAAAAAAAACCATATACTTCTTTCAATTTCCAATCAGTTGATAACTGTTTTCCAATTTTCTGTTCAAATCATCAACTGTCATCAAGTTACTAGAAAATTTCAAAAAACATGTCACTTCTAATAGCAATGCTGAGTCTAACTACCTGCCTAGAATTTGCCTGCATACTATCCATGAATCTCAAACTTAAATCATATGAAAAGCCTAATTTGGCCACCAACTCTAACACAGCCAGACCCAGAGTCAGAAGCCAACCAACCACAAACACTAACTCAACAGTTGCAAACAGTTCGAGCATAGGTGTACCACCAGCAACCTCTGGATGCATATAAATTTTATTCTTAAACTTCATCTAAAGCATTACTTAGCTCTGGCCTCTAGCACACAGAATCAGAGTCTGACCAGCCTACCACAAAGTAAAACTTAAGAATTGCAATGAATTCTGATATAGCTGTACCACCCCACACATCTGCAACAATCATCTATTCAAATGCACCAGAAAATAGGCATGGCAATTTCACCATGCCTCCCACCCACACCAACACCCTCCCCAACCCACATTTCCAATGAAATCAAGAGAAAGCCTGGTAACCCAAGGAAGATACCCTAAAAAATAAAAATTCTGACATTGATTAAACAACACCAGGCCACACTTCACAGATAATTGCCACACTACCATGAAAATTTCTAGTTACATCTATGTTACGAAGGCAACTCAACCACATATTGTACCGGTCAAAAAGAAGCCAACACATCAACAAACCCAAACTCAAAGTCGGATTCAAACTCAGGTGGTTCAAACTGAATTCAAACCCAACTCACGAGCTCAGATCAAATCAATGGATGACATATATTGACGGTACATGACTATGCGCCAAGGAACTAGCTCAACGGATGATGATGATTAATGAGACTCCTGATCTAACTCTAATAAAGTATAATAAAATAACTAACAATCTTTATAAGTCAACTCATATATATATATGTTCGGGTTGCCAATACAGACAGTGAGCATTAATATTAAAATAATTTGAATAAAAAAGAAAGTTAAAAAAAAACAAATGTGTTAATAAAATGTTTAATAATAATTATAATTTTGTTCAACTTTTAGATTGTGATTATATAGATTACCTCTAGTCTTTAAACGGAATTTATATTTACAACAAGAATGGCAGTTCTTATTATATGCCAATACTATTACGCAATATTATATGATAAATATATGTCTATGCCCCCGACAAGAAAATAAAGGTAGATAAAGGTATTTGGCTATGACTGAAATTATTATTCTGATTCTAAAGGAAAGAATGTGAGATTTATTTTCACATTTGCAAATCAATTCACAAAGAACAAGATACGTATTTAGGGCATAACTTTAATATTTAATAAAAAACTTATTTAATTATAAATAAATATTAATTTGCTCGACTTTAATAAAATCAATTCATCACGATTTACGAGCATGAGAGCGGGCTTTACTGGAACTGAGAAATAAACGGTACTGACGACTTATGAGCTATAAGAATAAATGTGAAAAATAATGGCTTGTCTATGATTTGAGGAAATAGCAGGGCTGCTTGTATTTGACAAGTCTTCAATGCCCTATATGAAGGATCCATAGAACACAGGGAAAACCAGGTCGGGTCGTAGCCTCGAACCTTTGGTGTTCCAAATATAAAACGAGCAAGTGGAGGAAGTGCTTTCTTCCTAGATAATTAAACTAATAGAAATATCACTGAGGACAAGCCTATGAAACAGGAGATGGCTCGCGTCAGCAACGTTCGGAAAATGATGACTTGGTAATCATCGTATTTAAATAATAATACCCAATTTATATAAAGAGTGCTCTACGTGATGACCTGATCAAGTTAAATTAAAGTCAAACGTGCTTTAATCAAAAAGTATTTAATGCAATTAGAAATTATATTAATTATGCCCTAAATCCCATGCCCTTCCTGAATATTACTAGAAAGTATAAAATTTGAATTAGAATATATATATTCATTTAATTCCTTTATCAACCTTTTTGTGAAACAATAAATTAATGTGAATAAATAACTATTATAAATTCAGTAAAGTGGCCGGGAGCATAGGTTAAAATTGAGCTAATAATTTGTTGTTATTAGCCATTAATAAAATAGCAAAAATTGTACAAATCATTCAACTCGATAATTAATAGAACTGTATCAAAATAGTTCTAGTGGGTAAGAATTACTGTAAAAATAAATATAATATTATTTAACAAGGCAAATGCAACGAAGGAAATTATTATCGAGTTGAAGTTATTATTGGCATATAATAAAAAAAAATAAACAACATTAATAAATCACACAATAAATATATATATATAATATAATAAATGAACCGCCATCGTAAGAAAAGAGAAAGTTAAATATTAAATTTAAAGACTAGAGATTAAGATAGAGACTTACTACATAATTTAAAATAACATTAACAAAAAGACAATTTTACAGTAGATAGCTTAAAGATGTTTTAACTTAAAGTTCAGAACTGGCCAGGTTCAAGAGGAAATATATTACCATTTCTTCATGGTTGACTTCTGAGTTTCCACAAGGCAGAGTCCAGTTGGATGAAACGTATGCGCGCATTTTGAAAATTAGGTGAATAGCATTTTGATGGATTTCTCTAAGGTTTTGGCAGCTTACGATTGGTATATATATTTTTATATTGCAGCCACATTAAAGATTTTCAGGGGACTTAAGGAACCGTAGTCAGACTCTTGAAGTTAAGCCCCCCCCCCCACCATGGTAGAAACACTATTTTACTTCATAATTTAACTGGGCGGCTTCTTCTCTAATGAAATATATATGGCTTCTCTTAATGAGGAATAATAGCTGCTTGGAAACTTTTCCTGGGCTCTTTATACTGTATCTGATGCCTTTAGGCTAAATCAATCTTACAAAAAAATGTACTAGTTGTTTTTAGATACATTCCTTTGATAAGGCTTTCAAACTCATTAACTTGAATTCATTTTCTAATTAGAAAATGAATTTTTAATATCAGAAAATGATTTTAATTAGGACCGTCCTAACATTTTAAAGACTTATCTATTTCTAATTAATAAAAACTTTAACCATTGTTTTGGAAAGAGAAAATCTGAAAGCTTATCGAAAGAATGTGGCTTTTAATCACTAAAAATTTAACATATTATTTAAAAGTAAAATAAACATTCCGACGCAATGAAACTTTCGAACAATTATATATATTTAAACATTTATAAATATATATACACGCACAATCCACGCAGTTATAATATATATAAATTCATGAATAATTCTAACATGAATTTATTAATAGAAATGATTAGTTTAAATCTCAAATGAGTTAATTTTAACACACATTTATAATAGTTTTTCTTTAAGGAAACTAGCGTGGACTGAACGCATAAAGCCCCATTGCATCGGAAATTCAAAGTTAGTACAAGGGTTTAAAGTTGGCTACATGTGAAAGATCATGAAGCTAGGATCGAACTTAGATCCGACTGCTTCAATATAGAACTAAACTTGGATTGCATCTGTAGATACAGTAGTGCAGACCATGTAAAATGTATGCAATCTTGTGTAAACCAATAAAACAACTTTTAAATGTGTAAAACTACCCATGTAACCATAGCAATCTAAGCTATGTAAAACCATTCTAACTAATCCACAGCATAAATAAACTTTTACATACATAAACCTACACTTATGGAATGCTGATGAAACCACAGCAATCCAAGCCAAGTAAAAACCCTTGTAACTAATCCACAGCATGACAGTTTTTTTGTAATATCATGTAAAATAATAAATCAACTTTTAAATATGTAAATCTATATTTATGGATTCATGTAACCACAACATTCCAAGTTATGTAAAACCACGTAACTACTTCACAGCATGTAAAAATTTCTATAATCCTGTGTAAGACAATAAATCCATTTTTATATATGTAAACCTACAACTATGGATTGCCCATGTACACACAGCCATCCAAGCTATGTAAACTCATGTAACCCTTTTTAGACAAATAAAACCTATTATTGAAATATAATAATAATAATAATAATAATAACAACAACAACAACAACAACAACAACAACAACAACAACAACAACAATAATAATAATAATAATAATAATAATAATAATAATAATAATAATAATAATAATAATAATAATAATAATAATAATAATAATAATAATAATAATAATAATAATAATAATAATAATAATAATAATAATAATAATAATAATAATAATAATAATAATAATAATAATAATAATAATTATTACTTGTATTGCTGATTGTCAGAAGTTTTATCAAGATTTCATGATGATGATGGAACTGGACTGCAATTCATGGATCATGGGCTTTATAATCTTCACCATTGCTAATGTAACCAATCATGGAAGACTCTCCCATTAATATTATTTAATAGTGAATTTTTTGATATGACATTAGGAAAAAAATTTAAAATAATAGCAATTTTTTACATAACATTGTATTCAACATTTTAACATTTTGTCATTTTTCATTCGATTTCTTCAAAAAAACCAATGAGGATGTACTCTTACACACCCTAACATCATTTATGCTGACTATTAAATGTTGCTGAATATACTTTTCATTATAAATAATTCATAAATTATTTGGCATTCTTATTATAAATCACCAACTAAAGCATATTATGCAAATTTAAACATTTATATGTTGAATAAATATTGTTGATAAAACATGATTATGTAATCTGACTCCATTTTATTCTCTTATCACTAGGATATCTCGTCATGCTTTAGGGAAGGGGGACAAATAACCATGCAGATGAAATGTTGGTGTTTTAGTGTTTACTATGGTAGTTTTCATATTCTACTTATTTAACCAGTGGAAAAAAGTCAGACTCTTTTCTCTGTCTCCATGCATGCATTTTATGAATAACATATAACTTGAGCTAAAACTATCAAACACTTAAATCTTTATATAACTGCTGAATGAGTTTTGAAAATTTTTCATCCCATGTTGGACATTTAAAGCACTTACACATTAGTAAGGGATCTTGTCCAAGTTATTTGATACAATATGTATGTCTAATACAAAGTGATTTTTAATCAGGCTCTTAGCTTGAATATTACAAAAAATAAAAGATAATGCTACATGAATAAGTACATTAAAACAGCTTTTAATCCTAGTTTTTATTGTTCAAATGAGAAGCCACAATTGTTTATAAAGATTCAGAGTTTATAGCAGAATACAAATTAGTATTAAAGGAGCACATTAGATGGTGGATGGTTATAGTAACTATTTATTAAAAGAATTTATGTGTCATAAATAGGGAGTCATACTTTTTTAAATTCCTGAAATTAATTTGTCATTTTAACTATTCTCAAAATGAAATGCATAAGCCACTATAATTCCAACATGAGGAAGTTGATTAATGAATTCATCTTAATTACATAAAGTTTATATTTGTAACCCAATTAAAAAGCTAGGAAGAATCATGCATTTCTAGAAAGTAAGAAATAGAATATGGATGGAGCTGCTTGTCACATGATCATGAATCCAAATATTATTATCATTTAAATTATGTTGACCATGTTAGTGAAAAGGTCTACAATGTGCCACAGTCATCTCAGCAGGAGATAGTTTATAAAAGGAGTCATCATTTTGGAGATAAAAATGGCAAATGGATACCATCAGAGAAACTGCCATCCAGTCAATGCAAAGGAACTTACCTAAAGTAAAATGTAGTCAGATGTTCTTCAACATGAACTATAGTTTTCTAAAATAACAAGACCATACTGAATTAATATTTCATATTATGTTTTATAATTTTTCTTTTATTTTGATTGATATCTTTGTTTTGAACAGAGAGACAATTCATCCAATTGTTATTTAATCTATAGGAAAAGGTAATCATCAATTATAACATTATTCTTCATTTAATAATAAAATATAACTGCAGACTCCTGAGATTACTTGCTAATAGATGAAATGATCTATGGACATGAAAGGTGAGAGTTTGTTTTTATACAATACAAGGTGCTAACACTTAGACAATTACAGTATTTGATGTTCATGTTTGTGTTAAATTAACTTAATAATTAATTATGTATTATTTGAAATGGATGACAAAACTGTTATGGTCTGTTCTATCATAGATTTATATGACATCAGAATAGTGGGGCTTAGAGTCTAAAAGTAGCTCTCAAACGTATCACCAAACATAAACAGAGAAAATGAAAATTAATGAACAAATAATTACATGGATTTTTAGTTAGAAATGAGTTAAAAAAATGTTATACTGGAATGGGAAATTACTATCTTTAAGAGAAATCAAAGATATGGGTTAGTAAATAGTTGATGAATACAAATAAAGGATGATTATGCCTATACAATTATGAAATTAAACATACATTATTTTTGTGATAATCAATCATGAATAAATACCATCATCAACATTAATATGTTTTAAACATTCAATATTAAATTGGTTGTTCTTCATTTTATTTGTCTATTTTCCAATTAGTCACACAATACACAAATCCAATGCACATGATAGTCAAGAAATAATCATACCATGAAATAAAATAAATGTACATATTCCCTGAGTTTGAAATCTGTGGCAAAATGGGGATCAAGAAGAGGTGAAGTAATGGAAGTTATGTAGTGTGAATTCCATTCCACTGAATCAGTAATTGTTATAGAATCAATTCATAAAATTTAGATATCACATCAGAAAACTGACTTATTTTATCAGGTTTAATACCCTATTTTAAATACCCAATGAGTGACCATAGTATAATACACCTCTCAAAAAGAATAGTGCATCGTTTTAGATATGCCACACAAATCTGTTGGACTTTTAAATAAGAGAATAGCAGTATAGATTTCATCACACTATATATGGCATGACCATATGTGTGACATGAAATATGGTACATCCCATTACATATGGCATCCAATAATTGGGTTATTGTGTTCTCCTACTGCACAACTCTAATCCATTAAATATGAGTGTTCCATTATAATAAGTTTGTAAGTAAAAGTAGCAAATTCATTTTTTAGAAGATATAAAGATGTTCAATAATAAATCATACACTCTATAGTTTATTTATGATGTTGAGAATTTTCCCCCAAAAAAATTGAGTTTAAACATAATTAACTTGATAAAGATTAAATTTAAAAATAAATATTATGTGAAAGAAATATTTACCAAACAGAGACTTTTTCCAAACTTGAGCATGTAGCCAGCACAGAATTCGTTTTTCCGTGGTCTGATACTTATCAATCTGCTGACTACATTACACACCCTTGGATCAACAATTGGTAATTGAACTGTATTAAGACCAATACTAGTTTCACTCCACACTGAAAAAAAATTAAATGTAAGAAACAAAAAATATCTGGTTTTCTAATAAATTATTCTAACTTAATTTTGATGTATCAATCTTTTTGTATTCACAGCTTTCATATCAGGTATACAAATAGGTTAATATTTATTCTGTGAATAATGTTAATATGCTAATAGAAGAAAATATTACATTCTGTTAGACAATTAAATAATTTGCTGAGCATTGATTTCAATCCAGAAAAAAGGTCACATTGTATAACTTTAGCTTGTCAGTCCAATTGGGACTAATGTTTATTTTTATTTAATTCTAGCCCAGACATAAAATTTAAACTTGATATATATACATATAATTCGAGTTTGATTTTCAAGTGTCATATTCTGTGCATGCTCAATATGGACTCTAGCAATGTCAAATTAATACTTTAATGTATATTGCATCACTTATTAGGCAATAGATTATCATATTACTAACCAAGATTTAAACCCAGTTTTTAAATAATATATCAGCTTTCTTAATTAAATTTATATATTCAAATTTGAAAACAGGTTCTGTTACATATCAAAGTGGTTTCTTTTTTACAGCATAATGCTAAGTGCACTTTTAGTAAAGTTCACCAAAACTAATATTAAGGTAAACTGTACTAAAAACACAATTTACATTAGGTTATAAAAAAAACCACTTTAATATGCAAACAAATATTTATAAATTTCAATATCTAGCTGACCAAACATTTGCAAAAGAGAATTACAAATTCAAATGATAGAGAAAGTCAATATTATCATAACATGCACATCATCGAATAAAAACAATTTTATAAACTGATATTTTAATAAACTATCCACTAAATTTGTAAATTATTTTATTTTAAAAAATAATTATTTTATTAAACAACCAGTTAATGAGATTTCTCATAGCATATGTTTCATGATCTAAATATAACATCAGTTGGCAATAAATATTGTTAAGTTTGCTTTAAAAATGATGCAATAATTGACTTTAATAAAATACCATAAATTGTAAGTAAGCATTAACCAGTATTTGCTTATTTCATTAAATAAAACAAAAAATAATATAAAATGTTAAAAATAAAATGTTAATATCTAAAGCCATCAATCTTGTAGCTCTTCATTTCATGTTGATGATAATTATTATTTGTAGTAAAGTTTTTTGCAGTCATTTTTTCAAGAGTTTTTTTACTTCAGAAGGTCTATCTTTTTAAAAGAAAAAATATGGTTCTGAAAAAATTGTATATAAATTTATCCATTTTCTTATTATCTTTGTTATTATACATCTATTGTATTTTGATTGTAATTAGTAAAATAATATTAGATAGTATTATATATGTATGCATAAATTAAGCCATACGATATTGTATCCAAAAAAATAAATAACCAAATTGATATTTCTTAAAATGGTGTATGTAAATTAAATAATAAAATTTAAAATGTTTTTTATTATTAATAAAGAAATTATGTATATTCATTTCTCTAACATATAATACATATATATATATTGAAATGGTTGTCTTCAAGTCCCTCACCGTTTCACCAACCATCCTAATAACCCACTCATCTGTGCTAAGTTCAAACCTGTTTAATAAGTCTAAATTAAGATTTGTAAGCTAAAAATTGCAACCACGGCTATATAAACAGCATTATCTACGCACATACGAAAGAACGCTATAAGTGAATAGTATTGCCAGAGTTATAGCGTATAATTTTATCACGTAATATTTTTAAACAGTAATAATGTAGCATCAATTTATTAATTTATTACTTAAATTCGTATGTGGGAATATAATCCACCTATATTGAATATACATATATAGCATAGTGGCGTGATTAAAATATTTATTAAATTTTAAGTTTCATTTTTATTATAAACCAATTTAATGAAAAAACACATTGAAAGGGTGATTGATTGCAAATGCGCTGACAAGTTTCTTTTTAAAAAAGAAAAAAGATTTTTTTTTCTAAAAATAAAAGTATTTTCGGAGAATTAAAAGTTTAGTAAAGTTTTTGCTGTAAACAATTGTATCAGTATATGCCACACCTGCCTTAGGTTTCTAAAAAGAAAAGCCAATTTTAAAATAATCTAGCTAATTGATTCTAAATTATTTTGGAGACCTCGCTAATTAAAAATATGTTTACAGCAGGGATTTTACACATAAATTATAAAATCAGAATAAAATTCCTGACTAATTAAAAATAAAATCTAATATCGGATTAAACTGATTAAAATTCGATTTAATTAAAAGTTGATAATCAGAGAAAAGTTATAACACCTAAAAGGAATGTCAGCATGTTTTAAGTCAACCACTAATTTCATAAGCAAATTAAAAATTTTGTAATCTTGATGGAGATGAAATTCCAAGGTGTGTGGGCTGATAAGGGGATCATTTTAAAAAGACCATGTAAAGTGGAGGAGCCAGCTTAGATCTTTACTTTTTTGAAACCTTGACAGCTTTGAATCTTTGAAATCTTTACAGCTTGATTGCTACATCTGTGAAGTTTTGCCTTCTTTGATCATCATTAAGCTTTGGAATCGAGCGTGTATCCTGAACCAAAAGCAACCGTGAACATTTTGACATCCAGTTAAGACAATAATTTTTATATCTGTGCGAGAGAAAATGTCGGGCTAAAACAGGCAGCCTTGGCTGAGCTCCAGAGTGAAGGCGACGGGCCTTTACTTCCATCCAAAAACCACCATCACCAGTATGCCGCCATAACAGCTCCGCTTTAACCGTGGGAAGAAGATGATGCCGCAAGCCGCCACAAAGACTCCCGTAACTCCAGCTCAAGTACTACAAGATGACCGGTAACCTCACCATTTTTAACTGCAGTTCAATATATTAATTTTCCTTTAAGTCTAGACTTATAAAATGTATTTTAATTCTAAAATCTTGAATTCAAGTAAATTGCTAAATGTAAAATTTTATTCTTAAATTTAATTATATAATTCTGACCTACTTTCTAATGTTTCCTAACTAAATGATTTTAATAATTTTATTTTCAATTTTCTCACTGCAGTTGTGACTATGGTTTCTTTATTTTTTATTTTAAAATATAAATTATATGCTAATGCCTCGAAACAGCAGGCATTCAATATTAATAATAGAGAGAAGAGAGAATGACCCCTCTTCATTTAATAATTATTTATCGTAGCTTAATGCACGCTGTTTCGAAACCCTCTTAAATAACTGTTAAGAATTGGCTATGTGCTGATTATCATTTTGACCTTGATTATTTAATTATTTGTTGGCAATTTTAAAATGGGAATCTTGTTTTAACCCAAAGTAAATTTCAATTTAATTTTCACTAAGCAATATCCAAGCCTTGAATAAGTATATTTGTTATTTATTTCATTTTGTAAAAGCCCACCAAATATATTTTTTTCCTTTTTTTTTGTTTTTATTAATTAATCGCGTAATCAAATGTGTTATTTGAGATTGAAACTAGAAAGCAAAGAATATTTAAAAGTATGCCCACGTATAGCATATGATTATTAAAATGCTATATTAGAGTTGGCGCTAATGATTCCACTGATTAGCTATCGTTCTCGTGGCTAAATATTAAATTATTTCAACTCTTTTGCTTGGCGGATGTGATAATTTTATTATACATTTAAACTTTCTCATTATGTTGCATTTTTTCTTTAAGATGGGACTCGGAACGGCCATCCCACTTACACTCCTTGGGTCGCACACGAATAAGACCTGACGTCAAATTCCAGGCAATAGTGTTAGCTACCCCAACCCTCTTTAGCAGCATGGCGATCGGTCATAGAGCTCCGGTGTTGATCACAAAACCCTAAATATTAATCCATCCGCAGAGCAACATTTATTATAACTGTTTACCAGCGCTATAGCGCATTGGTTCTTTTGGTTTCCAACTCTTCCTCCCTTAAATTAAGTTTCAGCCATTGTCTGACATATTCAAGAGCTAGTTTCAGTCTCATGTACAATAGTTTGAAATAATAATATTATAGATAAATTTGACTTTAAATGTTTCACATATATGAGAAAACAAGGCTTCGTCTGATTGCTTAGCTGAAAACCATGGAATAAGAGGGATTATCATAATCTGCCCCATAGCTACAATGCAGTGACTGATCAATAAGATAATAAAGCAAATGATGAAAACAATATTTAACTTCATCAAATAAAATAACAAATGTAAAATAATTTTAATTGTAAGGAGAGAAGGTTAAAGCGCTCTCCAAAATGTTAGATGCTACGCGCATTTTAATTGTAAAATGCAAGAATAATATAGATAAAATCGTCAAATTTAATCTGCAAAAATAAACATACAATTTAATAAATTACTCTGATCTCGATCTTATTTATTTCAATCCAATTCAAAATTCTCTATATTATATATGTGATTTCTGATGCATTAATTAGTTTTAAATATATACAGTTAATAAATTCCATTTTTTTTGTTATGAGTCTCATTGCTTCTCCGTGACCTATGTTGGCCATGTGGAAAGAGGTATAGTATGTGTAAGTTCAAGGTAGTCATTCGTAGGGTCTTGAGTCTTGGAATCCTGGCTTACGAGTTGAAGTGCGGTCGGACTCGGGATGTTACAGTCCTAGTCTGGTCAGCTTCGGTCTTTTTTGCTTGGATTCTGAATTCTGTTACGCGAATGTACAAACTTGACTGTTACAATATATATATATATATATTGAATAGCCCACCTTCTATACGTCTAACTATCATGATGAATAGTTCATCTAAATTCCTTACCTTCCTTACTATCCATTCTTTAAAGGTGCTTGCTGCTCAGGTAAAGTGCAAAATATCATTGGCAGCAAACTACCAATAACATAAACACTTGGCTACTGGACACATACCAACCGAATAAACACTTTATTTATTTTTAAGGTAAACCCTTTAGGCACAAGTTAATAACATTCAAAATCAGCCTGTTTATCTAATTAGCTCTACATCCAGTACCTGAGCCTCCAACTAGCTCATCGGATTGTAACTACCTTTTAAGAAAAGTAAAACTCTGCTCTCTCTAATAATCCTGTCTTAATAATAATGACAACTTACAGAAGGAGAAAACATTAACATCTTTAACAACAAATCCTTACCTTTAAAAAATATAGTTTCTTTAGTTTTTAAATTTTAACTTAATTATTTCTTATTAATAATTAAATCTCTCCATTCCTGTCTTATTAAAATATTGTTCAACATAAATTTGTGTATTCAAAATATAAACATAAATATTTAAACGACATTTTAAGTATTTCCTTTTCTAAAAAAAACAAAAAAAAACAACAATCATTTTGCTTTATATGTTAAACACCCATACTTTTTTTTTAAATATATATTTTATTATATTAAATGACTCTTTTCATTTTAAATAAATAATTAAATACATTATATTACTCTTTTCATTTTAAAAAAATATTTTAATAAATTATATTAAATAAATATACTTGACATATTATATTAATATACACCCATACATACACACAATGTGTTTAAATGTAATTAAATACAGAAGCTGATATCATTTATATTTCCTAAATATTATTTTGAAACGTTTAAAGTTTTATTTATCATAGTTTATTTTTTTGTTTTGAAAGAAAATCAAGAATAAGAGAAGACTAAAATCAAAAGTTACCTAAGATTTGGAAAATTCGAAATGACATACACAGCACAATGTAGTTTCTCTAAAAGTTATTTATTACCGGTTAGTACTATCTTCAAGCAAAGATTCTTTGACTCTGCATTATAATACAACATTCGTGAATTCTTCAGCATCGACACTCCAGTACTTTATTGCTTTACTCAACCATGATTTACCTACTGAACTACCTTGCTGATGTCATTCACAGTGAGGTTACAGCTGATTGTACAATACAGTAATTTAACATGGCATCTTTTCGGTAGTCATAACAATTTATATAATTGTTATATCTGTAACTTCAAGAAATATTTTTATATATTTTTAAGATATCCAAAATAAATGCAATGTTGAAAGTTTTTAAAGCATCTTAACTATGGAATTTTTTTTATCTCCATCATTTATTGTCTCATGAAATCACCATCTTTTACTTTGCTCTGATTAGGCTTCTATTTTTTCTTCAAACCTTTTAGACATACACACACACATTTAATTGTTTTATTATAAAACAAAATGAAATTCTCTTTATTATTATTATTATTATTATTATTATTATTATTATTATTATTATTATTATTATTATTATTATTATTATTATTATTATTATTATTATTATTATTATTATTATTATTATTATTATTATTATTATTATTATTATTATTATTATTATTATTATTATTATTATTATTATTATTATTATTATTATTATTATTATTATTATTATTATTATTTGTTATTATTACAAATTAATCAAAATAATATTAAATCATTTTATTTATAAGCTTGATTTTTTTTTCTTCTTAAAAAAATTTTTCCTCTCTTCAAAAGCATTTATTATATATTTTCTTTAACAAAAAAAACCCTACTCTACTTTTTTTTTCTTTCAACTTTTAACTTTTATTCCCACTTTATTTTTTTAAAAGATGAAATTTATGAGATATTAATACTTTTAAATAACACTACAATTTAATAACAATGTACTTTGGTACAATATATAACAACACATGATCACCTTTTCTTATGTTGGCTCATGCAAATATCTCCATACACTATTGCTATTCAATGCAAACCATAAATTCTAGAAGGCTTGTGCATAAAATCACTATCTATTGCCTACTCATCTAATATCCCCAGACTAGTATCTGGCTTGTGGCCTTCATCAGTGAAGAACCTTTAACTTAAGAGCATTGCACCTAAAAATTAGGATCTAATGCAACCTTTCAGCAGCCATATTTTTTATCTACTTAACTACAATCTATGAGAATAAAATGAAAAACATAATATTTTCAACCTAAGCTCATTAGCTTATAGGTGTGAACTCAATTCAATATCCATATATTTTGGTGTCTTTAGTTTTTTACTAACCAGAACCACCATTATCCTATTAATTAGGATTTGTTTTAAACCACTAAATATCACATGACCACCATTTTTATGCTTGCTCATAACTCTTATTAAAACAGGCAAAACTCTCTATACAGTGTTACCACTCATTGCATGTGAGATTAATCAATGCTGTCATGTGAATTTAAAGAGTCCAAGTGTGGCATCATATACATTATTTATAAGATAAATATTATTCATAGGATAGTAAATCTTAATGCTTGGACAAGGAGTGGAGGGGTGATCAGATTTAAGGTCCAAATCCCTCATCTAAATCAACCTTGGTATAATTTGCCAAAACTCTGGATTTTGTTGTGTGAATAAACAAATATGACAGTTACATAGTCAACTTTTCCCCAGGTATGGGTGCCCAATTGTATGACATTCAATAACAATTCCAAGCCCTGAGCTGGCTTTTACAATGACACACACAAAAAAGAAAAAGGATATATATATATATATATATATATATATATCCTTTTTCTTTTAGATAAAATTTACACATACTATTGAAATAAAATATATATATATATATATATATATATATATATATATATATATTTTCTTTCAATAGTATGTGTAAATTTTTCTTCAAGTATGGATCACCCAAGAGAGGATCTTCAATTACTTTCCATGACTATGACACTGAACTAATTGCATATTGGAAATAACATACTAGTAAATGTTTTCCCCACATATGGACACCTAAGCATGAGACCTGTTGATAATTTTACACAACCCTGAATGGTGTGTTTTGTAGATGTAAAATTTTGTTGAAAATTTATCTCAACAGTATTATTATATACTTATAGCTTTTTCAGGTATAATGTGCTAATTGATGGGGTTTGAATAGAATTATTCTCTGGTATCCCTTGAAAAAAATATCAGTTTACTAGCATATGGATGTAAAATAATGTCTTATAGTTTGAGTGTTATAAACAAAATTTTTTATTGGAGTGGAAATTTAGTCATGAATGATTAGCAATCATAAATAAATAAAATTATAATTTGTTTTGTTATTGTTTATAAAAAAAATATTTGTTAATTGAAAGCTTAAACATGTAGAAACTAAAGGCTAAGTCTTACAAGTGAAGCAGGGACCTTCTTGGCTACATTTTTTTCAGGGGAAAATTACATGTTTTACATTTTGAGGGAGAAATGATTAAAATTGCATAGACAAATCGACATAAAAGGAGGAAAGTTGTAAATATGTAATTTCTAGATGGAAAAAAGGGGGGATGAGCAAATGCAGTATGCCTGAGATAACATGGGGACCTTGTTCAGGCCATCCACCATAAATTGGAGAAAAATATCTGGGAAATGGAAACCAAGCATCATCAGGCCATGAGGGAAATGCACAGAAAACACCAAGAAACTATGGCTGAGGTAGAAATGGGAAATAACTGGCTTATTTCTGAGCTTATATGCGAGTTGGTGGTGGAAAGAGTGAAAGATTTTGTCAAAAATAAGGGTGGAGTAATACAGCTTCTAGAAGGGGAACAATTAGTAGGAAAGTATGGCAATCTGAAGATTGGCAATATTGGGGTGAAAGTCACAGGCAAATCTAAAAGAGTCTCTTGTAAGAGAATTTAAATTGAGGGGCATAGGATACCTGAGCTGCAAGACCAATGGTCTTTCAAAAGAAAACAGCAGGTGTGGCTTCATATACAACAGTCATGCTGACCCACATTGGAAAATAGCTTTTGTTGTCTGGCTACTTTGGTGTACTGCAAGATGAGATGAGATGGTGAAGACTGCTACATAGTAACACACCAAGGCAACATGGTTGGAGTTTAGTGTCCTTGGAATTTTAAACTACTTAAGGACAAAACACCAGATCTCACCTAGACAGGATAATTTCTGATTGTCAGCACCCCGGATACTACTTAAGCAGAATGGTGTAAGATCATCCATAAATCTGTTCCCTTCTCCAATCACCTCAATAATCCCTAGTATATAGATAATGTTTATTCAATGAGAACAACTTACCTCTATATAATATTTGTTTGTTACTTGGTGAGATAAGTGACAGTATCTCATCTTAAAAAGTTAGGCAAGGTAAATTTGAATTATTTTTCATCACAACTTATATTGTTTTAAAGTGATAATTGTATTAAGAAGTGTACTTTAACCTTAAGCCAAATCATTTTTGTTTTTTGTAAGTTTGGGGATGTGAAACAGTATGTTCCTTCTCTTATAACTGTTTCACCCAATTTTCCTCACAGCTCTTTCTGTGTCAGATTTAAACCCTCTCTGACTACATGTATATAAACATTAACACAGTTATATATGTATCATCACACATGCCTAGGCAAACAAATGACTGTGATATGAAGTTATATATTACAGTGTATATATTTATTTTTAAAATATATTTTTTTATACATTTTGTTTTATTAAAAAAAGACTTAATTTTGAATTGCATCTGGGTTACACATGACCATGTTATATGTAGAGGGATATTGTTAAATGCTATAACATTTTTCAATTTTAACCTTAAATAAATCACAAAGTAAACTCTAACATTATGAGGTAATTTAAGTTATTTCTAAATAATAGTATTTTTCCAAAAAGGTATGATTTTAGTAAACAAGATATCTGAACTGAAATTATTGATGTTGTTAGGAATTTAAAAGGTCAAATTAAAAGAAAAAACATCCTATTAAAAAGTAACAGGAAAGTCTAAATGTATTGAGTTATAATATTTCAAAAGAATGCTAAGTGATTATCAAGAGGAAAAGAGTCTTGTTGACAGGAAAGTGGTCTAATTCATGAATTGTATAAAAGGCTATTTTTCTTGTTGCAGGGTGTTTTGACTCTGATATGTCTGGCTAGGCAATTCTTAGGTTTGTTATCTCTTCAGCAGGGGACAGCAATCTCTGTTCACCCATATGTGCCTGACATCATGATCATTATTGCAAAAAAGGAAACCTCCCAGCAGTGTACCACAAGTATAATAAAAAAAACATTTAAACAAGATAACCTATTTCAAAATGAAAACATATATGCCCTCTGTCTGAAGTACCTGCCTGCACTACAAGAAACAACCAAGAAGATCAATAAAAAAAAATTTCAAAGACTTCAGAGCTATAAATTAATCCTTAAATTTATAATCTTAATATTAAGCAACCTTATTTACTATAATTAACATTCAATCTTATTCCTAAAATCTTTTAGTTTAAGTCACCTTTATACTGTCAAATAATTTATTCTTCTAATCTGTAAATAATTTCAATAAATTGCGACTTAAATTTTATAAAACAACAGTCATGCCTGTATTTATTGTTTTATCTAAATTTATTATATGTGTTATAATATTCCCGCCATTCGAAAGTGTGAATATCAATCATTCACAAACTTTCAATGGAAACAATTAAAATTTTCATTTTAAATATTTTAAAAATGTGACTTTGCATATTAAATTACTGCTTTAAGATATATTGATAGACAATAATGAACACAATGTGCTCATTTGTTTTCATGATTTTTATATATATTATAATTGCATTATATTTCATAAGGGTTTGCTTAGTTAGTTATTATATCCTGTGAATTTTGATATCTGTTTGTTGGAAGTAATGAGAACTAGAGATGTTATTAAAGTGTAGTTGTTAATGTTTATTGATGCCCATCAAATATAAATTTTCTCCTTATTTACAATTATATATATATATATATATATATTGTAAATATATATATATATATATATATATATATATATTGCAACAGTCAGAATAGACTATCTCGCTAACACACTGCATAATTCAACTCCCAAACATGAAACTGATCACTCTAGGAGGGGTTGCCTTCTAGATATACTAAGTTCGAATCTATAGTCTAAATTCCACAGTGCCACCTACATGATAATGCCTCTGATGCTACTAATAATATATCCTTTTACCATTGCCTGGTGGTCAGGGAGAAGCAAAGAGACACTATACTAACATAAGTTTAGGTTTCTAGTTAATGTCTATGGATGGTACAAGAGGAATGTAGAAAATAGATATATAGACTGAGGCAGTGACAGGGATCATTAAAATAAAAGATCAAATTTAGTTTTAAAAGATTTCAAAGATTTATTCAGATAGAAAGAAATATATATAAAGCCACCGTCTTCATATATGAGACAGGGAAGCTTACTAAAATGGCTGTTAGCATAAAATTCCATAAAAATACATAAAAGGTTGTTGGGAATACATATTCTATCTCTTGGGCTAATATTGTATTATGATAATATGCTTAAAAGAGATGGGAACATGCACGTGGTGCTTTGAGTAACTTTGAAGTTTAATAAATCATTTCAATATTAAGGATTATAGAATATTTCTTGATTTCAAGAATAGCATGGACCAAAGATTACTAAAAGATAAAAGTGGGGATGTGATCAAAACATTTATTTTATAATTATAGTTAAAGTAATATTGGGAGGAAGGTATTGCTAATAATGAATTTATTAAATGATAGATGGTGTAATACATTTAAATCACAGATGCTTTGTAAAATATATAAGTAAAATACTAGTAAATATTTGAAATGACTACAGAGGGCATCTCACCACTGACCTGTAGAAATGTGTTATCATGGACAGTCAAAGTCTGGACTCACCTAAAACTTAGTAGCTGGGTGACAGCTGCGTCTAATTCCCAGGTGTGACATTCGAGTACACACAATGTCTGGGAACTGCAGGAAGTAAAAGGGGAATGGACTTGGCTGTTTAAAACATTTGGAGAGAAACAAAGCAGTCTCAGCAACCAATTTTTTCCAGCAATACTCAACTAGTGTATATAAAACATTCAAAATGGATTCACTTAGAGTAAAAAAATACCCAATCAAATTTCCATAAATTTATTTAAAAGGGTCCACCCATTCTCGATGTCAATTACAAACTTTGAAATTAAAGCAGAATATCTTAAAATAAAAAAATGCATGCTTGCGAGTTGCATAGATTTATTTACGCAATCATGCATTTGTGGCACATTTAATCATTGACCTCACACATACTCTCATATTAGGTTAATATAAATAAAATATAGATTTTAAACTATTTAATTATTATACATGTTAACAAAAATTAGAATATCCCTCGAACAAGTGATTCACAAAATAATAAAAATGGAAATTTTATAAATTTAAGATGCCTTAAAATCAGCATTTTGCTTTCAGCAAGGGAATAATTCACTCGGTCAAAGACAATTCTGACACACTATCATAATAAAATAAAAGAAAGACTAATAAATAAAAAATATTAACCCAAGGATAAAGAGCAAAATTATTGATTATTAAAACATTTTAAAGGAATACATAATAAAGTCAAGTAAAACAAAAGAAAACAATTTAAAATAGCTATAGCATGCTAGTTATAGGAATCACAAGAGCTCTTGGGTTAATGTTGTGTTACCTTTGGAGAAGCATTTGCAGGTAGATTGATGGTCAGCAGGCTTTATATGATTCAGCAGCAAAACCTGGTGTTGTTCTTATTTCAGAAGCAGCAGCAGTTTCAGGGTTCCTTATGTGACAGCTTTCAATGGTATAGAGCAGTAGCCGGCCATTCCCAAGGGAAAAATAGCCTTTTTGCTGGCCCTACTCTGTCATTTCAAAGTTAACAATTTTAAAAGTTGTGTGATTTATAGATGGGACTGTCGACACAGTAAATTGATTTGAAAATAAAAATTCGGTTTCAAATTTCAGTTTGTCGGCACATATTAGAAAGATATTAGAATCACTCTAATATTTGCTGGAAGACTTATATTAGAATTACTAGATATTAGAATTACTAGAATATTTGCTGGAATATTGCTAGAAATAATAATTGCTAGAATATTAGAACTTTGCTGAAATATTACTAGAATGAAAAACAAATGAAAACCATTTTTTATAGTCAAATTGCACAATACAACTGCCCTGTGGCATTTAAAAAATATTTTGGACTTTGCTTACTTATCAGCTGTAATCAATCCTGTCTGAAAGTCTAAAGGAATTCAAACAAAATTTTAATTAATTTCTATTGTTAATTTCCCTGTCAGCATTCAAATTACAAATTTGATTCAATTAAAACAACTTTTACTAATTGAAAGAAAAACCTTAAGTGGACAACTTCTGTATTTTTAAATAAGCTTCTATAACATTAAATAATTAAAACTATTGTTCCTACTAGCTTTCATTTATTTCAACAGAATATATTTGGCATGACTTTTATTATATCTAAAAGAAAATTATTTTACTCTTTATTTTTCAATATTTGAATATATTTACGAAATGAATATGAATTATATTTTAAATCAAAAATATATATATTATGACTGTAATATATTTTTGTAAACAGATTCAAATAAAATTATTTTAAATAACAAACCAAAATCTTAAAATAAGTTTTAAAATACATATCACAGTGAGTGTGCAATTACAACCTTTATAACCTACTTTTTAAATAAATCTAAATTATGTGAACATACACATAATTTATGACATTTTATTTATTGGTGTGCATTATACTCTTATATATAACATGAGCATTGTATTTGTGGTTTAAATTGGATTGGATTTTCTGTATATAACCACATTGCAGACACAATATGATACGTTGGTGTTAAAAAAAAAGGTACAAGGGTAGGAAAAGGTGAGAAATGGTAAAACAAAGAAATACAAAGCAGATCTTACTGTTTCACATTCCTTCAGTGATGGAACAAAAAAAATTGTAAAAAAAAAAGATCTTACAACAGGTGTCCATTTATGAAGCCTGCATAAAAAATTTTACAAGATAACCCATATAATATACAGTACATAAATACAATGATAAAACAAAACTGAATTATATACCCAGATCATAATAAAAATCTACCATTTATCTTGAACATTTTTTCTATTATCTCCCCCTTCAACAATTGTTTATCTAAGATTTTGATTTTGATAGTTTGAACATTGGTTTGAAATCAGATCTCCCTTTTCATTTATCCTATGAATGTGTCCATCTTTTTTTTAAAATCTACCATAATCCTCAGTCTGGTGGGTGATATACAAGGGGTTTTAGACTCTTAGTATTATATGTTCCTTTTATGGTCTCATTATCCGCCAATAAATATGCATTTGGCTGCATACCCATTTTATCACATATTGCACTTGAAACAGTGGAAAATACTTCTTGTATTTACAGTGGTCCTGGCTACTAGGCTTTGGGGTTCTAACCCATACATGATCCCTAACTTGAAATTGGTAGGACCTTGTTTCCTTTAATTTCTTTTTCTCTGTCCGGGCTTTCAGATGATGATGAACTGCTTGCCGGTACTCTTCTCTGTTAACTTCTTGATCATCCTTGGGCAGAGGTATTTTAATTAATGGTTTCTCTGGCTTACCAAAATGAAGACACATTGGTGATAGCCCTGTAGCCTCAATAATGGTTTCATTAATGTACTGAAAAATTTCTTCAGTTCAGTTGACCCAACCCCAGTGATCATCGTGGATATATGTCCAAAACAGCCAGTTAATTTCCCGCATGACCCTCTCACAGGTGTTGGATTGGAGTTTCTAATGGAAGTCATCACATGCCTGAGACCTTGGCCCTTTATTGAAGTATGTCATTCTCATGAAGTGAAAGCCTAGCCATCAGGAGATTAATGCTTTGGGCTTGCCGATGGTCACAAATTGCTTGTACTGTAATGCACTAATTGCACCTTTTGAATCTGACATTATGACTGGGTAGGCCCATGCATGTTTAGAAAATATGTCATAGTTGATATAAAGGTACCAAAATCTACAATAGGATGGTAGTGACCCATAGTGGTATACTGCCAATACCTTGTTGGGTCGCAATGAGATAATGATGGTGGGGTACTGCTGAAGATCTTATTTGGGGGTTTGCTTTTAGCACATGTAATAAATTTCTGAGGGTATGTAATATATCACTATACATCTGTAACCAATGAAACTGCCACTTCAGAGCTTCTTCGGTCTTTCTGAGACCATAATGTTTCACCAAGCTGTGCATATAAGTAATTAGTGGGTATCTAATTCAGGTGGTAAGAGAAATTTCCACAATCTATTCTCAGTTTGTTGCAACAAAAGTCCATTTTGCAATCTGTATCTCATCTATTCTTTACCAGTGGAACATTTTTGAGCAAGATTTCCTTGCCTTAAAACTTCTTGTATTAAATCTCTGAACTGGGGCTACTTTTTCTGCCAATACTGCAAATTCTTAAGTTTCTTTTCTATTTCCTGGTCCAACATGTGAGTCATGATTATTAATGGCTGGTCTCATATCATTGCAAAGATTAACTTCCACAGGGTGATGACTCAATACATTGGCCACAATATTTTCAGGGCCTGAGCAATAAATTATATTGTAGTGGAATTTCTGCAGTGACAAGCTCCATCATATAAGGCAATCATTGTTTAGATATATCTTATTCAGAAACTCCAAACTCCAGTGGTCCATAATTATAATTACTTCCAATCCCAGCAATATTTGCTTGAGTTAGTTGCATGCCCATACAAGTGACACTATAGCTTTTCTCTGCACCTCTTAATGTATGACTACCGAAGTACAAGACTTGATGTTGGCCTGCTTGATTAACCTGGAAAAGTACAACACCTAGACTTTTCTTGCTGCTGTCTGTCTGCAACTAGAATGGGTGAGTGAAATCAGGATAACATAACAGTCTGGAGAAAATTGTCCTTCATTTTCTTGTAATCTTGCTTGTGCTGTTCATTCCATTTCCATTGACGGTGATGCTTCAATAGTTCAGAAATGTGGAGATATCTTTCACAAAGCCTGGATAGAACTTATGGTAATAATTGCAGAGGCCTAAAAAGGATCTAATCTGCTTTCTATTGATAGGCCTCAGAAAGATTTTGATCACTTCTACATTATCCAGATGGGTCCAAATTCCTTGTCCATTTACAATATGTCCTAAAAATGCAACATTAAAGCAAAATGACTTTTTTTCTAGATTCCCAGTAATATTCTTTTGGGCACATTCAGAAAAGAACTGCTTCAGGTGCTCCAGGTAGTTGGGCAAAACAATGACCACATCATTAATATAGCACACACATTTTTTGTATCTTCAGATAGAATTTGGTCCAAGCACCTCATTACTCCAGCACTGGTGTTTATGAGCCTGAAAGGTACTCTCTTCAATAGATGCATTTGCCCATTGTAACAGAAGGCCATGTATTTTCTGTCTTGGGGGGTGTAATGTCATCTGTCAATTGCTAGCAGTTAAGTCCAATGTGGAAAAAATATTCTTCATAGATAATTTGAGGAAAACTTTCTGTACAGGTGGTGGTATATTTATTTCCGATATCATATTGTTGATGTTGAGCATTTTCACATCTAAACACAGTATTAGATACCCATTTTTCTTTTTCACAACTGCTAATGGGTTATTATAGGGCGATGATCCCTTCCCAATTACCCCCCCATGCAATCATCTGTTGGATCTGAGCACTCACTTCATCTTCACATTGTAAAAGAATGTGGTATGTCCAAACCTGGAAGTGGGTTTTTTCTGTCACACGAATTCAGTGGACATAACCTTCAATTTCTCCATGGTTTGGAGAGAAGATTTGCTGACTTGCCATCAATAGTTCATACAATTGGGACTGGTCTTCAATGGTTTCTAGTGATGATTCTTTGACCTTAACTTTGATGGTGTCTTCATCAATGGTAGCTTCCATACACTGTTCATGGACACTGGGTAAGACATTGGCTTCATTAAAACCTATCTTATCTTGCTGGACTATGATTGAATTCAGAGCATAGTCAGGGATACACTTATTCTGGGTCATAAAATCAGATCCAATTATAACATCATGGACCAATCCTTTTATAACTAAGAACATGTGCCCAATGGTTATTTTCCTGAAGATTATTTCTAACCATACTTGTTTTGTTTCAGTCTTGGTTCTTTTTCCATCAGTCAGTTTTATCTGGCTGGAACTGGATGGTAACCTGGGTATACATCCTCTCTGTTCTTCCATTTATAGCAACCATCTTTTTGAAATACAGGAAATCTGACTGCCAGGGTCAATGGGGGCAGGAATTTTAATGGCTCCCACTCCAATGTTTATTACTAGACATGGACCAATAGGAACTCGACAGGTGGGTCCTTTTCTTGTATAACCATTGACATGGGTTCATATCCCCTAAAAGTCTTCCTTTTGTTGGAAAATAAGAGTAGTGGGAATGTGCTAACAGGGTTCTTTTGGATCTCATATTTTGTCTGATCATATTTTATACTGATTGACTGTGGGGATTCCATGGGACGAAGTTGCAAGTTGTCAAAAATTCCCCCATGACTTCCACATCTTTGATCCTGCTGCTGATCATAAGCCATAGGATAAGTAATGGCATATTCTGTCGGATTGTATGGATGATGTAGGGATCTGCAAACATGAACGCAATCAGTGATCTAAATCGGTTTACCAGATGGATGAAAAATTGCATGCAAGTCTCTTTGATTGCTTCATACTTCTCCTAGCAAATCATATTCAGGATCCCACTCTGTCAATCATCACTTTAATAATACTTCAATAACATGTTACAGTAATTGGCAAAGTCACTTGGATTTTTAGTCAACATGCCCCACCAATCTTTTGCATAACCATATAAGTAATGGCTAGCAATCACAGTCTGTTTGTGACAGTTAATCTTATAAAGCTAGAAAAAAATCCTGCAAGCTATCCAAGTCTGGGAGAGGTTTTTTTCTATTTCTTCTCGAAATATATGAATAGTGATTATTTTATCAATCTGGGTTTGAATCCTGAGGTCTGAAATTAATGTACTGCAGGCTGCATCTTTTTTATTATTGTTGATTTGAAAAAATGGTTGATTGCTGTCAATGATCTGATTACTCTGATTTATAGTTCTGTCCTCTTTCCAGTTTTCTAGGTAGTGCTTTTCAATATTAAGTTCAAAACCCTTTTGTTCTTTTTTTACTTTGACAATTTTGTGGAAGATGAGTTGGGTTAACTCCTTACCTACCTCATTTTTTTGTGAGTTTCTTCCTCCCATCTGATTTATAGTTCTGTCCTCTTTCCAGTTTTCTAGGTAGTGCTTTTCATTCCTTACCTACTTCATTTTTTTGTGAGTTTCTTCCTCCCATCTGATTTATAGTTCTGTCCTCTTTCCAGTTTTCTAGGTAGTGCTTTTCAATATTAAGTTCAAAACCCTTTTGTTCTTTTTTTACTTTGACAAATTTTGTGGAAGATGAGTTGGGTTAACTCCTTACCTACCTCATTTTTTTGTGAGTTTCTTCCTCCCATCTGTGTGCTTTTCTTTCACTGTGTTTCCACAGCTCTACAATATTCAGTAAATGGCTCTCATTATCATCCAAGTTTTCCATGGCTATGGACAATTATCATGATCGATAATGATAAATTTTCCCCCGTTTTTGTGCTAACTATTTTATCCTAACCTTTTTTTAAACGAATTGGTGCACTTTTTTAAACACAATGTAAAGCAATTTTAAACTTTTGTTGTTATCTCTATTTTATTAATATCAAATAAACAGCACTGATTAAAAAAATGTTTTACAGTTGAACTCACACTAAATCTAATACAGTTAAAGTACTATTGTTATTATATTTAGTTCTAGTTTAACTCTGCAATTATTTTTACATTTAATTACAAATTTTATCAATGGCTAATCGGCTATCTTCCTCTCGGTTCTCTTTGGCCTACTTGCTGCTTTTACATTTATCACTAAATCCCCAACTACTGCCCTTTTTACTACTTCTACAATTTCTTGTTTAAATCTGCTGCTAACATATATATTTTACTTTCAATATAAATATAGAAAAAACTTCTTAAGTGCTACCTCTCAATTTATTTTGCTGCTAACTTATATATATATATATATATATATATATATATATAGCTATCTAAATATATATATATATATATATATATATATATATATATTTAGAAGCACACAATTTATTTGTATATATAAACATTCGCTAGATCCGGGTATAATAATTTCATTCTTAATTTTTTAAAATTAACATACATATACATTTTTACAGTATAATTATTGATCTGATTTATGTCTCATTATTTGGTCTAAGAAAAATGTATACACGTTGAAAAAAAAACATATTACATGCAAAAGAATTTAGCCTGGTGACACAATTTATTTTAGTAGTAACTCTGCTTAGTGAAGTCATTTCCAAATACCATACCACCAGTTTAAATTATCCATAGACTGTTAGCCTCACAAAATTTATTTTAAATTATTCCATTTAACTACGGGGCCCTTATTAAAACATTCACAATTTTTATTGATTGCAAAATTTTATTTATGATTACCTTCCTGAATTCCATACGATAACCTATTATATCTAGGTCATTACTGTACAAAATTATTTTATGCTATCTTGAATGTTAAGCCAATAAAATTTAATTTTGACAGAGAACAACACTTAAAATACACAGATTGTCACAGTATTACATCTGGAACAATATTTCAGAAATTTGCACCATGCACACTATAGCAAGTTTGGAAAGGTTTAGATTATACAGTATATGTAATTGAATGCCCGAGTCAAACAAAATATATGAAATATATACACAAAATAAACAATATAAATAAGATAGAGTTTGAAAATATTATATATATCAAAACATATGGGATTTGGGTGATGAAATACGAACAAAATCCTAAAATTAAGTTACAGGGATGTGGGTGTTTAAATAATTAAGACGTACAAAGAT
The DNA here is from genome assembly GCA_028023455.1 of Epiperipatus broadwayi. Lineage (NCBI taxonomy): Eukaryota > Metazoa > Onychophora > Udeonychophora > Euonychophora > Peripatidae > Epiperipatus > Epiperipatus broadwayi. The sequence continues at coordinate 172,713 of JAQFVV010006816.1, read as the reverse complement.
GTGGGTGTTTAAATAATTTAGGCCTCATGTTTGGGCAATACATGAACGCGGGAATAAAAAAATATACTATCTAATGGTCAGAATAATCTATTTCACTAACACACTGCAGTATTCAAACCCAAAACATGAAACTGTACACTCTAGGAAGGGGTTGCCTTCTAGATATACTAAGTTTGAATCTATAGTCTAAATTCTGAAGTGCCACCTATATGATATTGCCTCTGATGCTACTAATAATATATCCCTTTACTGGTGACTGGGGGTCAGGGAAAAACAAAGAGACTCTATACTAAGATAAGTTTGGTTTGCTAATTAACATTTATGGATGGTACAAAAGAAATGTAGAAAATAGAAATATAGACCAAGGCGGTGATAGGGATCATATAAAATAAAGATCAAAATTAGTTTTTAAAAGATTTCAAAGAATTATTTAGATAGAAAGATATATATATATATATATATATATATATATATATATATATATATATATATATATATATATATATATATATATATATATATATATATATATATATATATATATATATATATATATATATAAACATTACAAGCATAAAGCTAAACTAGTCAATATAAAATCAAAACTACCCCAAATCTAAAATTAAACCAGACCAGAATAAAAATAATATTAAAACACAACCTAAGGTTTCACTGCTACAAGCAGACTTCTCAAGTGTAAAGAAATAATAAAAAAACACAACTTATATATACTATTAAAAACTACCCACAAATCCATTCACTTCCCATCCACCCTTAATATTAAAAGAACTCTTAAATAAGTTAATTGCTTCAGAATCATAAATTTTCAATAATAAAGACTCTTTAATTCTTCTTTTGATTTCATTTCTCTCAAAGAAGACAACCTTAGCTTCATCAAAATCAATAGTGTGGCCTGTATCTTTTTCATGGACATACAAAGCAGAACTAAGATATCTATTTTTAACTCTACTTTTATGAACCTTTACTCTTTCATTTAAACTCAAACTACTCTGACCTATGTAAACCTTCTTACAAAATAAACAAGGAAAAAAATATACCACACCAGGAATAGTCTTTCTATCAAAAACTTCCTTTGTATTATTCAATAAATTATTCAATGTAACACCCCTTTTCCAAGCAATTTTTTTATTTCCAAACAATTTACTATTTCTACACACAATTTTATAAGAAGACAATTTAAATGGCAAAGAAATAAAATCATATTTTTCTTTAACCTTTACATCCTTACAAATATTACTATTAAATAAAATACTTTTAACAAATTTATCAGAGTATCCAACACTTAAATAATATTTATAAAATTGATATTTCTGAAACAAAGCTACCCCCTAGAATTATTTAATTTAATATTCCTATGACAATAATTCCTTAAAGCAGCTACTTTATGAGATACAGACTGATAGCTATCAGGTTTAATTATAGATCTTAATTCTTTACTTTTAACTAAATGACTGCACAATAAACAATTAGTTTCTATATTTCTAATCACCAAAAGATCTAAAAATTTTAACTTACCAAAATCTAACCCCCCTCCTTCTAACACAAATTTTATAGAAGGATCAAAACAATTAAACTCATTTACAAATTCCTTCACTTTACCATTCTCAACAACAAATAAACAATCATCAACATATCTGACAAATAATTTTACATATAAACAATTCTTTTTAATAATAATTTCCTCTTCCATAAAACTAATATAAACTGAACATACTAAAGGAGAAATAATATAACCTATTATCCACCCTTCCTTAATCTTATAAAAATTACCTTTATAAGTAAAATACATAGAATCTTCCAATAACAAAAGCAAATCTTTAATTACCTTAATTTTATTTTTTGATAAAGAACTTTTCTTAATCAATACAGACAAAAGAACATCAATACTGCTTAACCTATTAACAGAAAAATATTGAAAATATGTATCAGTCTGTTAATAGGTTAAGCAGTATTGATGTTCTTTTGTCTGTATTGATTAAGAAAAGTTCTTTATCAAAAAATAAAATTAAGGTAATTAAAGATTTGCTTTTGTTATTGGAAGATTCTATGTATTTTACTTATAAAGGTAATTTTTATAAGATTAAGGAAGGGTGGATAATAGGTTATATTATTTCTCCTTTAGTATGTTCAGTTTATATTAGTTTTATGGAAGAGGAAATTATTATTAAAAAGAATTGTTTATATGTAAAATTATTTGTCAGATATGTTGATGATTGTTTATTTGTTGTTGAGAATGGTAAATTGAAGGAATTTGTAAATGAGTTTAATTGTTTTGATCCTTCTATAAAATTTGTGTTAGGAGGGGGGTTAGATTTTGGTAAGTTAAAATTTTTAGATCTTTTGGTGATTAGAAATATAGAAACTAATTGTTTATTGTGCAGTCATTTAGTTAAAAGTAAAGAATTAAGATCTATAATTAAACCTGATAGCTATCAGTCTGTATCTCATAAAGTAGCTGCTTTAAGGAATTATTGTCATAGGAATATTAAATTAAATAATTCTAGGGGGGTAGCTTTGTTTCAGAAATATCAATTTTATAGAGATTATTTAAGTGTTGGATACTCTGATAAATTTGTTAAAAGTATTTTATTTAATAGTAATATTTGTAAGGATGTAAAGGTTAAAGAAAAATATGATTTTATTTCTTTGCCATTTAAATTGTCTTCTTATAAAATTGTGTGTAGAAATAGTAAATTGTTTGGAAATAAGAAAATTGCTTGGAAAAGGGGTGTTACATTGAATAATTTATTGAATAATACAAAGGAAGTTTTTGATAGAAAGACTATTCCTGGTGTGGTATATTTTATTCCTTGTTTATTTTGTAAGAAGGTTTACATAGGTCAGAGTAGTTTGAGTTTAAATGAAAGAGTAAAGGTTCATAAAAGTAGAGTTAAAAATAGATATCTTAGTTCTGCTTTGTATGTCCATGAAAAAGATACAGGCCACACTATTGATTTTGATGAAGCTAAGGTTGTCTTCTTTGAGAGAAATGAAATCAAAAGAAGAATTAAAGAGTCTTTATTATTGAAAATTTATGATTCTGAAGCAATTAACTTATTTAAGAGTTCTTTTAATATTAAGGGTGGATGGGAAGTGAATGGATTTGTGGGTAGTTTTTAATAGTATATATAAGTTGTGTTTTTTTATTATTTCTTTACACTTGAGAAGTCTGCTTGTAGCAGTGAAACCTTAGGTTGTGTTTTAATATTATTTTTATTCTGGTCTGGTTTAATTTTAGATTTGGGGTAGTTTTGATTATATATATATATATATATATATATATATATATATATATATATATATATATATATATATATATATATATATATATATATATATATATATATATATATATATATATATATATATATTGTGCCCTTATCTGTAGGTCATAATAAGGTAGAAAGGTCAATTACTAAAAAATTTTAAATTTTAAGTTATGTTTGTATGATATATAAATAATAATAGGATAATTAAATTTTATAATACAATTTAAAGCTGAAAATACCTGGTATATAAAAGTGTAATAAATTATTTAAGAGAAAACAGTTAAATAAAGCTTAATAATATCTTTGCTTATGGTTGTAAAAGCTGGCCATATAAAATAATACAGCTATAGATAGTTAAAAGTATATTAATAATTTGAGTATAATATTTTAAAAAAATAATATATTAAATAAACGCTATATGTAGTGTTATAATTATATTTAATAGTCAAAACTAACAGAGTATATTTTAAAATAAACTTTAGGATGGTGAGAATTATATTTAGTTCTACAAGTTTTAATTATTTTCCAAAATTTTATAAAATATATCAGTTTTGGTAATTCAGACCGAGACATAAATAAAAAATCATTTGATAAAGTTAGTAAACACGTGACTGTATATTATAAACCTTCACACACACGCTTGTTAAAATAATAATAAGGTTTGTGAATTTGAAACTAGATATAATTGCCATCGATCATTAAAATAAAGGTTAAAATATTAAATATTATTTTAATAATTGTTTTAAAAGTTTAAATGATTTTGGTAAAATTAAAAGTGAATTTAAAAATACTAGTCTAAATAATATTTGAGACATTACGTCATCAATTCTTTGTTTTTAAAAGTCTAATCTGTTATATAACTAAATGTATAAAATTTGTTCACGCTAAAAAGTTATTAACCAATCAACGGGGGTAAATTATCAGACAAAATATAAGAATTATACGAAGCGGGGGGACAAGTAATGTGTAAGTGAAAGAGAAAGTAACACATTTTTAGCTGATAAGACCGTAGCTGGAAAAGTAATATAAATTTTAAATTTCGTATTTATTTTAAGAGTTCTTCTGTAACATATAATATATTTTGAATATATCTACATGGATTGCTAATTTTTAAAAGTTGTCTTACCAGGGAATTTTATTCGAGTTTAACCAAAAGCCTACAGTAGAGATGGAAGTACAAGGAAAAATACCTAAAATATTGCTGAAAGAAAAATATGTGGAAATTGTATTAATACAAATTTATTTATGCTCAACCAGAAACCTATTATTATAACTCAAAGAGATATAATTGGGACGCTATATGAAAACTTTAAAAAGAAGTTAGTTGCCATCAGAAAAAAGTTATGACGCACCAATTTTACAAGGCTAATTTAAAGTTATTTTATTCTTCTCTATGAAAAAATTTAATATGCGTTTTTTTTTATTATAAAGAAAATAATGATGAAGAAAGAATGTTAATCTTTTAAAGGAAAACCTTATTAAAAATATAGTACAAGAATTTAGAATAAAGAAAAGTAAAGAGGAATATAAAAGTGCTATTATGTATTTTATGGAAAGGAGCCTAAAACTTCATCTAAGTAAGAAATATTGTAAAGAATTCAATGGAGAAAAGGCTTGATTTGAAAAAAAGATAAAATTAAATTACTGAGTGAAATTGGATCCATGGAAATAGAAATTTTATTGAAGATTTAACTAAAAGTACCTACAAGATGCATCAGAGAAGTCGCGCGGGAAAATACTAGCAGACAATAGTAGAAGAGAATATCATGAATTAATAATTGTACACAATATCGTGAAAACCAAGGATTGTCATCTATGAATAGTTATTAAACAGAGTAGTAATTGTTTTACTTTAAAATATAACATTAAGTGACTGAAGAAGAAATAAAATATTTTTTTTAGCTTAAATATGAACGGTTCAAGAAAGTCTGATGAAGAAGTACCGTAAATATAATTTAAATATTTTTACTGATTATATTTAAAGTATAAAATGCTATATGAGATTAGGGAAAACATATAAACATAAATTTAATAATAATGAGATTTAAATATCATAGCTTAATAGAATGATAGAAATATTGTTTTTTTTTAAAAAACAAAGTGTATGTATGGAAGTCTAAGATTTACAAGAATTAATGGGATGGTGAAGCCTACAGAACACGATTGAGAAGATAAAGATCATTTTGGTAATTTTGATATTTATTCATAATGCATAATGTATTTTTTTTAGATCATCTATTGATTAAAAATGATGTGTGAAAGTTTTTAATTCTATGTACACATTTTATACAACATTTAAAACATATTCTGAGATAGGAGTAATTTTAAATATGCATGCAATAAATTATTTAAAGTATAATTAATAATATAAGTTAACAGAACAATTGTGTGATTCTTTTGAACTTTCATGTTGCAAAGTATTCAGATATCTTTAAAATAGTTTGTATATGATAAATACGAGAAAAGTAGTAAAAGATTTTCTTAAAGAACAGCGGTATAGTTTTGAAATAAAATGAATTTTATTATTGTTAGAAATGCAGCTAGGAATTTGTCGATGTACTGTACAGAAAAATCTTGAGAAATAAGATCGGATAGTGACTTGGTAGTACTAGTGTAGAGGAAACCAAGACGATGTTTTGTTAAGAAATAAGAAAAATAAAGTATTTGGATCATAGTTAGTTTGTGTCATTTCAGTATAGCTAACTAAGCCCTATCACTGAACACATATTTTGGACAGTGTTTTTTTTGCGTATCTTTTAAACTTTTTGATGTTATATAAAGCTGAAGAAATAGCTTTAGCATCACTCCTATAATAGAGGCTGATAGACAGATAAAGGTCACTCCTCTATAGTGTTTTTTAATTCACTGTGCCATTATTGTCAAGGTTTATGACGGATAATATTCTAGTTATTTTTGATCCTGGGCATCTATTTTCGTTATCCTTGTTTCGTGAATCTGCATCGTCAGAAAGATATTTTCAAAGAAATGATGAATAAAATAGAACTGAGGATATGTTATCGTTTAAGTAAGAATAGTTTATTTACTGGAATGTATTAGAATTGTGTAACTTTAAAAAGTGAAAGTACAAAATATCATAAAGAGAGAAAGAATCATATGATACAATTTAAAATTAATTCGGAAATGAATGTAATATTTTAACAAAGAGAAATCTAAACAAAGTTTCATTTTTAAAAGTGATAATGACATTTTAATGTTTTAAATAATTTTTAGAAAATAAATATTGCATATTTATTAAGAAAATAATTCAATAATGTGTAATAGACATATTTTGTGCATGGTATGTTAATAGTAGTAATTACCATACGAAGTAAGGCTTGAATGAATATATTAGATTAATAAACATCGTATAATGAACATTAAAACTCAATACCAAATGTAGGAGAATGTTTTTCGAAGCTGTGGGATTCCATACAACCAATATAAAAATAGAATTTATTGTTTTGTAGAATGTTTACTACGAATGTAATTTTGTAAAAAATATAATTTTAATAATAGTAGGGATACAAAATGTTAATGATAATTATATAATAAAATACATTTTGTACAAGCGAACCATAATAAGAAATCCAATAATAATAATACTGTATTTTCTTAAGTATTTAAAGATAAGAGTTAACTAGCAAAATAAGTAGAAGTTTGATTTCTTTTTTTATAAACTAGTAAAATAATTTTGTGATAGGAGAGTAAGGATATCCATGTACATAATGTAAAATATTGTTATTTGTTATATTATTAATAAACTTTGTTGTAAATTTATTTTAAAGCTTTGTGTCTTTGTTATTATTTCTCCACATGGATGCATGATATCACAATACACTTATAATTGAAACAGACATATAGTTTTGCACAAAAAGGTAAACCTAAAAGTATTATAATGATTTTGAAAATTTATTTGTATGATAAAATTAAAGGATCATAATTATATCAGTTATTGGTCATAAGTTTGTTGCCACAATGTTACATTAAAATATATGCTAATGTTGCCACACATATTCTGTTGTCAGATTATTAAAATACTGCCATGTACGTAATTATTTATTTCATTTAGGAAGTAATAAGATTATATTATGCTATTGTTGTTATTATTATTATTTGTTATTGTTGGTTACTGCGTAGTGAATTGTGACATAAAATTCCCTTTTCATAGTTTACTACCGTAATTTTAAATCAGTTAGAATACCATTTATGAACCTGAGATTTTATTTTATTTTATTTATTCTATTTATTTACTTAATTTTATTTAATTGAGCTAGATTCTTATTACAAAGAATATTAAGACATCATTATTATTTTAGTTGTAGTGAAAGAGCTTAGAAAGTCGTAAGAATACTATAAGTTAGTTATATAGTATAGTAAAAGGGGGAATAGTGTTCTTATGTCATTGAGATAGTATCATGTGGATAATATCTCAATGTAGTCTATCTCGTTCCCCGTGTCGTCACTCCATGTCTCATGAAAATAGTAAATATTTGTTAATTCATTTTTAAAATATAACCGTATTTGTATTTTAAAAAATTAGAGCTAGTAATTATTTTAATTAATGCTAGATATATCATTTATTTATTTATTAAACTGAGCTAGAACCCGTAAATTCTAAATCCTATATAAGTGATGGAGAGGACGAGAGCGGTGGGGGAGGTTAGAATATATATATATATATATATATATATATATATAACACCACTGTCTCCTTATATTTGACAGGGACACTACTAAAATGGCTCTAGCATAACATTCTACAATATTACATAAAAGGTTGGTAAGAATATATATTCTATCCCTTGGGCTAATATAGTATTATGATAATGTGCTTAAAAGAGATGGGAACATGTGTGAGGTGCTTTGTGAGGTGCTTTGAGTAACTTTGAAGTTTAATAAAACATTTGAATATTAAGAATTATAGAAAAAGTATTGATTACAAGAATAACATGGTCCAAAGCTTATTAAGTGATAAAGTAAGGAAGTTATCAAGGCATTTATTTTATAATTATAATTAAAGTAATATTGAGGGGTCGGTATTGATAAAAATGAATTTATTAAAGGATGGAAGGTGTGATACATTTAAATCACAAATACTTTGTAAAATATATAAGTAAAATACTGGTAAATATTTGAAATGGCTACAAAAGGCATCTCACTGCCAACCTGTATGAATGTGTCATCATGGACAGGCAAAGTCTGGACTCATACAAAACATAGTGGCTGAGTGATAGCTGCATCTAATTCCCAGGTGTGACATTCGAGTACACACTCTGCCTGGGAACAGTATGAAGCAATAGAAGAATGGACTTGGGCCATTGAAAACCCTTGGAGAGAAACAAAGTTTTCTCGACAGCCAATTCATTTACCAGCAATACTCGACTATTGTATATATAATATACAAAATGGATTCACTTAGATTGAAAAAATGCCCAATCAAATTCCCAGAAATTTATTTAAATGGGTCTGCTCATTCTCGAAGTCAATTACAAACTTTGAAATTAAAGCAGAATATCTTAAAATAGGAAAATTCATGCTTGCTGGTTTAAAAAAAAGCATAGATTTATTTAATCAATCATGCATTTATGGCACATTGAATCATTGACCTAGCACATACTCTCATATTAGGTTAAAATCGATAAAATGTAAATTTTAAACTATATTATTATTATACATATTAACAAAAATGAGAATAGCCCTCGAATGAGTGATTCCCGAAATAATAAAAATGGGGATTTTATAAATTTAAGATGCCTTAGCATCAGCATCTTGCTTTCAACAAAGGAATAATTCACTCAGCCAAAGACTATTCTGACACCCTATCATAATAAAATAAAAAAAAGATTAATAAATAGAAAATATTAACCAAAAGATAGAGAGCAAAATTGCTGTTTATTAAAACATTTTAAAGGAATACATAACAAAGTCAAGTAAAATGGAAAAATAATATAAAATATTTATAACATGTTAGTTACAGGAATCACAAGAGCTCTTGGGTTAACATAGGATTACCTCTGGAGAAGTATTTGCAGGTTGATTGATGGTTGGCAGGTTTTATACGATTCAGCGGCAAATTCTGGTTTTGTTCATATTTCAGTGTCAGGGTTCCTTATGTGACAGCATCGATGGTGTTGAGCAGTGGCCAGCCATTTCCAAGGGAAAAATAGCCTTCTTGCCAACTCTACTTTGTCATTTCAAAGTTATCAATTTTAAAGGTTGTGTGATTCATAGGAGAGACTGTAGACATTGTAAATGAATTTGAAGATTACAACTTGGCTTCAAATTTCAGTTTGCAGGCACATAGTAGAAAGATATTAGAATCACTTGAATATTTGCTGGAATCAAACCTTGAGTGATATTAGAGTCACTAGATATTAGAATTAGTAGAATATTTTCTGTAATATTGCTACAATATTAGAATATTTGCTGAAATATTACTAGAATGAATAACAAAAAAAACCCCACCTTTTTATAGTCAAATTGCACAATACAACTGCCCTGGAGCATTACAAAAAACATTTCAGACTTTGCTTACTTATCAGCTGTAATCATTCCTATCCGAATGTCTAAAGAAATTCAACAAAATTTTAATTAATTTCTATTGTTAATTTCCCTGTCGACATTCAAATTACAAATTTGATTTAATTAAAACAAATTTCTCTTTGATTTGTTTGTATAAGCATGAGTTTATGTAGAAAAAGTTCTTGTGATAGAGTTTGATTCCTATGCCATAAGATATACAGTTTTTATGCTGCTGAAACAATTTCCACTTTTTGATTTTAGGTTGATTACAGCTGAAGAGAACTTGTTTAAATTTCTAAAAATATAAGTACACTTATTGTTGTCTTTTCTTTCTTTAAATTTATTTAATATTCAAATTGAATGTTTTATATATGAAATCGGAATTTAGATTTTATTTTCTGTCATTTGAATTTTACCATTTGCCAATTTGTCATCAATTAATACAAGACAACCATCACCATTGATTAACTTCAGGAGATTAAATGTGTACCCACTTAAAAACTTATTCAAAATACATTTTCTTTTCTTCTTTTAATATTAAATTAGGCAAAGCTGTTTCAAGAGGCAAACAAATAATTTACAATAAATGATTATTTTTTCTTTAAAATGTTTCTTTTAAACTTTATAGCAAAGTTTCTCTATAACTGATGAGAAAGAACTTGCAAAAAAAATTCAGATAGACTAGTCTTCTCTTACAAAATAGCAAAACTTTTTATAGCATCTGGTTTCTTGCTCTCTAGCTCACCCCATCATAACATTTTATTCATCTTTGACATCTGGTCAGTCTGTTTTCCTTATTAATTGACTCTTGTTTCTTTTTCTTTCTGGTTATCTTAACCTTTTGCCCTTTTGAAAAAACCATGCCAAATTAACTTCTACATTCTAACAAATAATCACCAATTAATTTTACACTTAACAGATAATAACCAATTATTTTTACACTTAAATTCCTTTGTCATATATATTACTTAAATCACTCTGATAATTTACTTTGGTAACTGAACACACGTGAAACCCACATTAAAGAGTAAATACCAAAAATATCTTGTTTCACAATTTTACTTTTCTTTAATAATAAAAAAACATATATAGCAGCCTGACTTCAAACCCAGAATTTTGAAATAAATTTTGACTGCAAGTGATAAACTATTAAAAATGACTTAATTTTTTTAAGGATTTCTTCACAAGTGATGACAAAGAATAATTAATATTTAATTGTTATCTTTATAATTAAAATCCACAATTAGATTAAATACACACACACTGTCGCACATATACAATTCTTTAATTAAACCGATTTAATGTTTTAATCCTTAATTATATTTACTATTATTTATATATAATTTAATCCCAAGAACTATTTATTTATAACTTATCAGTGTAAAACCATGACCATCCATTATCACTATCAACCATAGTTTTTACAAGTTGCACATCCCCCTCCTTCTTTTCACTCAACTTATTAAATAATGTATAAAACTTGCTTTTCTAAAATATATCTTTATTACCAAATTGATGCATAAATTAATGTTAAATAAAACAATTTGTGGTTAGAAATCTTTTAATGACAAATGTTCAGATTGCCTACCAAGTAAAACATATGCAATCCTTATGAATATGGGTTCAAACCTTGTCTTGGCTAAAAATATTGTATATTAAAGAAGAAAAATACAAACTATGAGGAAATTTTTTTATTAAACCTTATCATGCATAGTTAACTCAAAAAATGGAGTCTTGGGTAAACTCAAGGGCTACATATTCCCCTCTTTTAGGTTAAATTTTCTGAATTCAAACTACATCTCTTTTTAGTGGATAATTTATACTACCAAACAAAGAGAATGGCAATTACTAATTACACTTTACCCTGGTCACCTTTTAGGTGGGACCAGAAATTCTCTTCCTTTTTTTATTTGCTACTGAGTCTTTTTGCATCAGATACCTAGCATCAAATTCCTAACAGATCTGTTTTTTATTTTGCAGTGGATTTTATAGTTGAACAACACAGTCATATTGTTATTAAGCAATTCAACCAACACCATTCCAAAACCTTTTTTTCATTTTACACCTATGCCTCTTATTTAAACTGCATGCCATTTTGTATTCAAATAACTGCAACAGAATAATCTGATCTTTGCCCCATGCCTATGCATCAAATCGCTATCATTATTTCAAAAGTTATTGCATCCTACAGAAATATATTTTTGAAGGAGAATAATAAATAATTTGCTGAATTGTAGAATCGTTATTTATAAAAAAATATAAGATAAGTTTTTCTTACTTTAATTTATGTTGAGATGAAATACAAATAAGACTGAAAGTAAACTCTAATTATAAGGATAAGGAATCATAAATATTTTTGTATTTTATTAAACTCTTTTTTGGTAAAATATATTTATAAGTAATAAAAATTATTCACAAGATTTTTGAATAATTTTTGAATATTTTGATTACACATGGTAATGCATATTTTTAAATAATAACATATCCAGAGAAACAACATAAAATAGAATGAGTACTTAATTTTGTGAATATTATTTTATGTTTAGAATATGCATAAAACACACACTTATGATTTTTGTGTTAGAGTAGTGCCAAGCAAGATGTATAAACGTATGTTAATTGTATTATCTTATTTGAGTTCATTTATTTTTTAACGAACATAAAATGAATATTATGAATAATGTGAGCACTATTATAGAAGTAGTTTAATTAATTGATGACTTATTCTATGAACATATATCAAATATAGATGTTACTTCAGTAGTTTATGTTTTTGTATTATGTGTATGCTTATGGACAACATATTTTAATACATATCAGTTAGTAGATATTATAATAAACCATAATTGTATACGTAATTAGTAATACTATTATTATTCTTATTGTACAAAAATATGAAAAGATATAATTCGGAGTAAAAGATTATGTATTTATAGATTTTATTATTTTATTTTATTTTAAAAGAAAGAAGTATGTTATTTACCTAAGATGTATCTGGAAATATTGTACTTAGTTGTTGTTGTTTAAAGTCTATAATAAATTCCGTTAAACTTGTTTTAATAAAATTTTGTGTCATATTCATTCTTCTCATTATAAATTCATGATTTCCAGATATTAAACCATACATAATAATTGCACAGTATGAATATGATTATTTACTTAATAAATTACAATGTTTCAGAATATATCAAATTTATTAAGTGCAAACATAATGTAATTTATTTGAGAAATTTCATTTTGCACTATTATTATCATTATAGTCATAAATTAATTATATAATTTATTACATAGAATTATAATGTTATTCGTAGTCACATATTCTAATTAAAATGCCACGTTGCAGCTAAAATATTATATTATGTTATTCATTGTTATTATTATTATCAATAGTTATCATAACATTGAAAAGTAAATAAGATTTGATAATTATTCATCAACGATTATTATTATTTATTAATATGAGTTGGGTGTAGTTGAGGGTGATACAAAATCCCTTATCATACTTGACTACAGATGATTATAAATTGATTAGAATTATTTTAAAGAAGCTGACATTATTATAGTTATATCGTTTAATTGAATAAAGAGATTAGGATTTATTGATTAGCATTATATTAAATTGATTATTATTTAAAGTCATAAGAATGCTAAAAAATTATTATTATTTGAAATAGTAGGGGGGATAGTATTGTAATGCCATTGAGGTTATATCTTATGGGATATGTGTTCAATGTAATTCTTTACTACTTGCACTTTACATCATGGTCTCATGATTTGTTAATGTTTTATTTATTTAAATTTTAAGAACCAAACCATTTTATCATTTCTTATTAATTAGAGCTATTTTAATAGTAGACAGTATCATAAGATATACATATTATTGATTATATGTATTTTAGCAGAGCATAATCACTTTTTTGAGCTAGTCTTATTTTATTATTATTATATTTCCAAATAGTGAGGGTACAATATATATATATATATATATATATATATATATATATATATATATATATATCATGCAAATTTATAAATAAATATTTAAAAATACAGTATTTAAATGCTTATAAAAATATATGTATAACAGTCACTTAGGAGCGCTTTCAACCAACTTGTGGCTTTGTCAGCTATCATGTTTAAAATATCAGCTTTTCCATAATTCTATGATGTCAACTTTCCCATAATTCTGTGATCTTATTGTTTGCTGCTTGCCTATTAACCAAATGTTGCTTGTATTTACATATCAACATCACCTTTTTAATTTTCTATTTATTATTATTTCTTTCAATTTCCAATATTTCTACGTTGTTATAATTAAAATCAAAACCATATATACATGATTTATTATCGTCATAAACGACAGAAGCTGATAAATTATAATTATTTTAAAAATTTTGTTTTGTATTTTGAACTCTTTTATATAACAATAAGTGTTCCTTTGTTTTTTTTCCCAATGTGCACCTCGATTCACCTATATATACGCAGCCATACCTACATGTCCATTTGTAAATGATACAATTTTTATTTGTAAATAAAGTTTTATCCTTTGAATTGTTTATTAATTTATTTAATGTAGTTGGTGCATAAAATGCAATATCACATATTCCTTTATAAATATTCTTAATGAAACTTGCTTGTTGATTTGAAATATATGGTATTGATATCGACAATTTTTTATCAGAAGAATTAACACTTTATTTATAAGTACAATTTTTAATAGTATAATAAATAGAATCATAATTGTATCCAACTTTTAACAATTCATTATAAGTTTCATTATTTTTAGTTTTATTTGATGCTTATTTACAAAGGTTATCATTTCTAAATAAAAATGTTTTCAAACCTGCTATTTTATGTGATGTTGGTACTTTTGATTCATAGGGAGTATATCCTCTTTTTGCTATTGGTTTAAGAGTCATATAGTAATCCAGATTATCCTTGTTTCTGGTTATCTTGAGATCTAAAAATTATATACTCATTAAATTTTCATCTGTTTCAATCCACTTTAAGCCCTTTATATTATTTAATTCCTTGAACAAATCATTAATAGCATTTGGCTTTCCACAAACAATAACGTCATCAACATGTCGACTGTATAAAATAATATCTTTCTGATAATGATCCTTTTTTAAAATATTTTCTTCATATGTAGATATAACAAAATTACATATCTGGGCAACTGTAGGAAGTCCCATTGGCCACCCATTATTCATTTTATAAAATTTGTGCTTAAAAATTGCATAAATGTTTCTATCAATTAAGTTTAATATTTCAGTAATAAATTTTATTATTTTAACATTAACATTTTTTAATTTCAATGCATTCTTAATTATTTCGATAGAAGTCATTCTCTCAATTGATCCGTACATTTCACTGATATCAAAGGTACACATTACATCATAATTATCAATAATAACGTTATTAATTTTACCAACGAAGTCAAATGATGAACGTATTGTATACATACCAAAACCAAGAATTTCTTGTAACATTTTCTCAATTAATTTACATGTTTCATAATAGAAAGCACCCCCAAAATCAATCATTAAATGTAATGGTTCTTTTTCTTTATGCAATTTTATATTTGAAAATATTCTAGGACTCACTGCAGCAAAGGGATAAATTCTATAATAAGTACTATTATCAATTACATAATTTTGGCTTTTTTTAAAATGTTATTCTCAAATTGAACATGTAAACTTTCAATATTTACCTTGTTAACCTTTATAAAATTAAGAATACTCATTTGAGTAATGACTTTATTTTCATATATTAAATTTAAGCGTAAACAGATAAAATAATAACGGGAAAGCTAAACACCTTCAAACAGATATGCTTTAAAAATGCTTAAGTGACAGCCAATCAGATGGAATAATGGAATCATATGGGACTCCAAGTTCTAAAACACAAGCCAGAACTATTAGAAAAAGATGGATCCATCTTAATCTATGCCTCAATTATATTTAAATAAGCCAGACTCAAGCATTTTGAACTAAGAGTGTGAAGCTAAATACCTTCACATTTATTCCACTAAATATTATATATAAATTAACAACGTGAAATCATCCGATTTACAATGAAGAAATATTTTTAAATCTAATGAAATGATATAAATAAATGTAAATATATTAAATTTAAGCGTAAACAGATAATATAATAACGTTAAAGCTAAACACCTTCAAACAGATATGCTTTAAAAATGCTTAAGTGACAGCCAATCAGATGGAATAATGGCATCACACAAGCCAGAACTATTAGAAAAAGATGGATCAATCTTAATCTATGCCTCAATTATATTTAAATAAGCCAGACTCAAGCATTTTGAACTAAGAGTGTGAAGCTAAATACCTTCACATTTAATCCACTAAATATTATATATATAAATTAACAACGTGAAATCATCTGATTTACAACGAAGAAATATTTTAAATCTAATGAAATGATATAAATAAATGTAAATATATTAAATTTAAGCGTAAACAGATAATATAATAACGTGAAAGCTAAACACCTTCAAACAGATACGCTTTAAAAATGCTTAAGTGATAGCCAATCAGATGGAATAATGGCATCACATGGGACTCCAAGTTCTAAAATTCAAGCCAGAACTATTAGAAAAAGATGGATCCATCTTAATCTATGCCTCAATTATATTTAAATAAGCCAGACTCAAGCATTTTGAACTAAGAGTGTGAAGCTAAATACCTTCACATTTAATCCACTAAATATTATATATATAAATTAACAACGTGAAATCATCCGATTTACAACGAAGACATATTTTTAAATCTAATGAAATGATATAAATAAATGTAAATATATTAAATTTAAGCGTAAACAGATAATATAATAACGTGAAAGCTAAACACCTTCAAACAGATACGCTTTAAAAATGCTTAAGTGACAACCAATCAAATGGAATAATGGCATCACATGGGACTCCAAGTTCTAAAACACAAACCAGAACTATTAGAAAAAGATGGATCCATCTTAATCTATGCCTCAATTATATTTAAATAAGCCAGACTCAAGCATTTTGAACTAAGAGTGTGAAGCTAAATACCTTCACATTTAATCCACTAAATATTATATATATAAATTAACAACGTGAAATCATCCGATTTACAATGAAGAAATATTTTTAAATCTAATGAAATGATATAAATAAATGTAAATATATTAAATTTAAGCGTAAACAGATAATATAATAACGTGAAAGCTAAACACCTTCAAACAGATACGCTTTAAAAATGCTTAAGTGACAGCCAATCAGATGGAATAATGGCATCACATGGGACTTCAAGTTCTAAAACACAAGCCAGAACTATTAGAAAAAGATGGATCCATATTCTATGCCTCAATTATATTTAAATAAGCCAGACTCAAGCATTTTGAACTAAGAGTGTGAAGCTAAATACCTTCACATTTAATCCAATAAATATTATATATATATAAATTAACAACGTGAAATCATCCAATTTACAACGAAGAAATATTTTTAAATCTAATGAAATGATTAAAGCGTATCTGTTTGAAGGTGTTTAGCTTTCACGTTATTATATTATCTGTTTATGCTTATATTTAATATATTTATGTTTATTTATATCATCTCATTAGATTTAAAAATATTTCTTCGTTGTAAATCGGATGATTTCACGTTGTTAATTTATATATATAATATTTAGTGGATTAAATGTGAAGGTATTTAGCTTCACACTCTTAATTCAAAATGCTTGAGTCTGGCTTATTTAAATATAATTGAGGCATAGATTAAGATGGATCCATCTTTTTCTAATAGTTCTGGCTTATGTTTTAGAACTTGGAGTCCCATGTGATGCCATTATTCCATCTGATTGGCTGTCACTTAAGCATTTTTAAAGCGTATCTGTTTGAAGGTGTTTAGCTTTCACGTTATTTCATATATTGTAACAAAACCCATACTTCTCAATAGATAGAACACCACTGAATATATCTATGATATAGCAAACATACATGCCCATGTATTTATATTTAATTAAAATGGTTTTGACTTAAAAATTGTTGTTCAAAACTTCTGGATTTATTCTCATAACTGTAATATATTCCCAACACATATTTAGGGTCATCTGAAGGATTCCAAGCACCAATCTTATACGGATATAAGAATTACATGAAGTGAATATATTACCAACAAGAACACTACCTTACTTAACATGAGATGTTTTTTTGACCATTCGCTAGCTCAGTCTCATGTTTGTGTGGCATCACAGCTAGGAGTAGCTATGAATGGAATTATGTGTTTTTAAACACATAAAAAATGGATCGGCAAAGAAAATATCACAATAAGATTTGTTTTGAGTTTCATTATCAAATCAGTTTTTTTATTAAAGACTTCTAAAGATCAATATTATTCTTTGATCTTTTAGAAAAAAAACAACAACAAATAGTTCAACATTCTACTTTTCTTTTAAAATTTAATATTATATAAATGTAATTACTACTCTGTAATATTGATATGCACACATATGCCAATCTTTTCAATAGGTTTATCACCCATAAATCAAGTAGTGAAGGTCAATACTAAGAAAAGTTTATTTCACATGACCTCCGACAATACTTATGTTATTTATGTCCACAATTAAATAAGAATTAACTTAGATTGTCAACTTCACTTATTATAAATGATAATACTTTGTTTCTCATAAAAGAAAAAAAAATCTGTACTTTAATTCTTTACCTGAAGTTCCCTGGGGAGTTAGTGTAAGCAGATTGATTTGTTTTAAAAAGTTCCATTCATCACATGTAATAACAGGTAATTCAATGTGGAGGTTCCCGATCTTTATGTCAATTTATGTCCATTGATTGATGATGTTTAGCTTGTTTCTATGTTGGGAATATGTTTTATTCTGAGGTATCTTGGTATTATTGGGTGAGGCAGCTGCAGTTGGTAGGAATAGAGGCTTGAATCTGACACAGTATGCTATTACTCTAACATTTCTTTTGGATCCGCCATTATGTAAAAAAAATATATAAAAAAAAAATATTTTGGATTTATGACTTTACTGTTCCCTGCTGTAACTCTGCATGGCCAAGACAAGTGCATTATGGGTGACTCTTTTTTATGGCCTCTTCCATTTTGTTCTAGAAGTTTCTTTTGATTTCTTTTCCTGTTTCCAATTCAGTCTAACCAGATCTGGTTGACATGTGAACATTTTATCATAGCTTTTATTTAAATAAGCATTTATTTTTAAATAGCGCATGTTGAATGTAATACATAGCTTTTATTGTACACTAAAGAAAGTGAAATCTCATTTCGGCAGAAAACTTCTAGTTTTTTTTTTCTAAACGTGAAATAAAAACTCATTTCTCTCTTTTCAAGTACTTAATCCATTTATACACACATTTGTCAGACACACATATACATCATTTCAAAATGACAGAGTCCCTCTTCCATGTTTTTGTATTTGTAACCACTGCCCCGTAATTAAATTAAATATTATATATCTACAGCTAAATATATGTTTAAATACCAATTAATAATATTATTTGTGACAGGGTTCGAACCATTTTGTCACAATATATATATATATATATGCAGATTCAGTATTTTACCTTCTTTAACTTAGATTATAATTAAATTTAAGCATTTTCCAGTGACTATAATTATGATGCTCATTTAAGAGCTGGCTTGTGTTAATTTGGCAGATAGAAGCAATCTGTTTTGCGGTGCAAGTAATTGATTGTACATATACATATTTGGTACTTTTAGGCATTGTGAATGTGTTATTACAAAGTATGTTTATGTTTTGTTGCACCTTTGAAAATGGGTTCATGGTGAAAGACCACCTCAGACTTCAGCTCAGGTAAGGTTATCTTTAGCAGAACTAGAACACAAGAGTCTAGACCATTTTTCATGAAGCCTGAGTTCCTTATTTTATCTGTTCTCATATAAATGGCAGCAAGTTATACAGTCTCACAGCATGGAGCATTTGATTATGAAGCTCTAATTACTTACTGATACCACAAACTGACTTTTTTAGTATTTTACTCAGTGCCATAGCATATATATGTGAATCTAAAGGTGTCCAATTCTTTTCTCATCCTTAATAATTATCTGTTCAGCATTAGATTGGAACTCAAATTGTTGTTATCAGACTGTATGTGTATTATAATGGCTTTCTTTCTTCTCATATATATTGTAACCATATGTCTTTATATATATATATATATATATATATATATATATATATATATATATATATATATATATATATATAACAGCCATCTTAGAGCTGTATGCAATCATTATCTCAGCCTAGGTTATTATCTGCCATATCAGCTAACCACACAATAGAATGGGCATATTAGATAATTGTAGGCATTGTTTATTAATTGCACTTACATTTTTTAATATGTTAAGATGAGACTGCTGCACTGGTAATAGTCTCATTCCTTATGTAAATGCCTGTGGGTTGATCAGACATACTGAACACTATGCAACCTTTGTCATTTTATTTTATTTAATTATGTTACTGTTTTAACAAACATGTTTAAAATACAAAATTTGTTTCATATCTTTTTTGCTCATAGTTTTATTTCAATCCAATAGACATTATCTTATTCAAATTGTTTAATGATTTTATATGATGAATATACATTGTTATAGTTAGAATAATTAGTGTTTAAATGGTCTGAAGGTTTGAAGGCATTCTTATGGAAAAATCTTTTAATACATTTATGTCCTCTAATTCATTATTGTTTATTCCACATGTTTTTTAAATTTTACAAATAATAAAAAAAAAAAAATCTTAAGTGCTTAAAAATTGAAATATTCAAGACATCTTTAAATTAAAGTAATGTATTCTCATTTTGCATTAAGGTGTCTATAAATCATCTTTGAAGAATTACTAATGCCTTTTTGTTAGCTGATACATTCCTAGTCAAGCAATTACCACTAAATATATAGAGACAGACATTCAAAATTCATATATAAATCCTTGAAACCACTCATAGCAGTATCACAATCATGATAAGTTGGGGGGTATTTGAAATTATTTATTGTAAACTTTTATAAATCTTGACCTTGAATGTTATATAAAGAGCATGCATTAACAAAAGCTTATTAAATTAAATCATGGGTCATATGAGTTGAATTTTTTGTAATATTATATATTGCAATGGAATGGGGTAGAAGAGGTGAACCTAGGGTTATGGCAAAATCAGCATCAATCCCAAGTAAATAAAAATCAAAAATTTATATTTTTTTATAAAAGTAAGATATATTTTTAAGGGGAGCATGAGATAAAGAGAATTTCTGTGAAATCATTGAGAGATCAGCCAGCAGCTAAAAGCATAATCATCTACCAGCATTATAAATAAATAAATATCAGTAATATTCAAAATAAACCATTCATCCTCAAAAATGATCAACAATTAAAATAAATCATTACAATAAATCAACAGTCCATCTTGCGGCTGGATTTGAAGAATACAACATATAAATCAACAGTCAGTCTGGTGACTGGATTGGAAATGGCTCTCCTGTAGACCAGATTAACCTTTGAGCCTATTCCACCTTGAACAATTATTTAATCATAACTTAGATGCACCACATAAGTGCTCATCCATCAGAATACATAAGAATCAAACAATACTGCTAGGACATTAAAACATGCTGCTCATCATCAATGCTCAGGCCACTTTTAAAGGCCATTAATAAATTTGACTTTTTAACAAGACTAAACCAAAACAAAAAGTAGTCCATGAAAGGGGGGGTTAAGAGTATTGTCTTTTGTGCCAACCAGGATGATGATTGATAATCTCTGGATGCCCAAAAGCACTAAATACACATCCTATTCATATATTCATCCTGAGCTCGATTCTAGCTCAAAGAACAAAAGCTCTATTAATGTTGGTGACCAAGAGATACAGGAAACAATTTTTAACAGTTAAATAAGTTTCTTAACAAAAATAAAAAAAAATGGTATTGGGGCTCTTTACATATCAATTAAGCCTTCTGATTTTGATTGCTGTACAAGAAAAAAATATCACATTTATGATTTACAAAATTACACAATATACAATTCAAGTTATTACTATGGTTGACATATATATGTGCACAGACACACAAATTATAATACATAATTGATATTCAATAATAACCAAAAAGGATTAAAATTTGCATATATGTCCTATTTGACAATCATTGACATATATGTGCACACATAAATATGCACTACAACTGACTTATATTACAATAATTATATAAAATAATAAATACTTGATTAACCTTTTACATTTGTATATAAAAAATACTACAAATGTTGAAAAATTTACATATGTGTGTGTGCATGTATTCACACACTGATAAAAAGTTGCATATTTTAGTTTCTTAAATTAATAAAGTTATATTTTCCTAATTGATTCCATTTGGAAAACATACATAAATTTCACACATATACCTGTTTATAAACAAAATATAGATATACTTTAAAATTATTTTTCAGTTCATAAGTTCTTTTTTTTTAAAAAAAAATATATATAGTCAATTTTTGACAGGTATTTTTGGATTAATTATCAATGTTTTTAAATTAAAATTATAGAATCATCAATTCTTTATTTTTTTTTTATTTTTTAAAGTCAGGCCAAGTTATTTGCTTGTTTGTTTGCTTCTCTTTTAAAATGTTTCTCTTCTTGATTACATATTGATGGTGAAGTAGCCAGGATGAGATAGAAAAAGTGAATACATGAACTGCACTCCCCATGCCATGATAAGTAGACAGCCAAGCATGGATTATGAGTACACAAAGTCCCATAACATCATGAGAAAATACCTCATCTTTAAGCACTACCTCTCTCATAACTAGAGAAATCATACACAAGGAGTATTCAAAGAAAAATTATCAGGCACTGAGAAAGCCCTGCTCATCTGCTGTGAGTCTTAGGAAGCTATACATGTGGTCTATCCATGAGACCATGGACTATTCATGAGGCCAATATACACTGCCAGGTTATTCTAAAAGCTCAATCATCTAGGTCTGAATATTGATGAACATATACTTCAAAGAATCATGAACACATTGCATCTAGGCAGATCTTCTCAACTATACAGTCTCCATAAGTGTGAAGGGTACAAATTCACATATCACTTCCAAAATTTCATTTTACTAAAAAAAATATTTAAAATGTCACTATCATATATAACTTTACTCACCAACAGCTGTATATATGTATATCTGTGCTATTTTGCCTTTAGATACATCAGCATAAATATAATTACTTCTTCAGCAAGCTGGGGTTCCCTGGGCAAGCTGGAAGATTTTTCTTGGTAAGTTTGTTTTTAGTGACTCTCATCATCAGAAAAATATAATCCATTTAAAATGTTCATCTGTACTTGGTATCTTTCTGTCTAGGATTATTGCAGGCAAGCAGCTGTCATGGTTTCATAGATTTATGGCATGCAACTGTTCTCTCATGTTCAGGGCTATGAATTTCAGCACGTAGAAATGGGTCATTTTTTCCATGTGAATTCAAACTCCTGTGAATGAAAACAGTAGCAGTTCCTGAATCTACTCTGCCACCTATAGTTATATCAGTTGATGGTAGTTATTCTGCCAACTCTATGGTCATCTAAAACCAACTGTTACAAACTTGAATGAGCTGCAACCAAATATTGTAACCAACTTAGCAGCTGAGACATTCTTACAAAAACTACTATCCAGACTGCAGCTGATATTTTTATCATCCTTTTTATTGAATCATCTGAGGAGATAACAACATCTTGACTAAAAACAGTTTTATTTCTATCTCTGTATTCCCTTGGAATCTACATACATGTTTTACTTAGGTAATAGAAATTTACAAATTATTTAAATAATGATATGTGTGTTTTATATATGTAATAAAATCAAGGTTGTGTTCATACAAGGTTGCTGCAGCAGAAATATGCATACAATAAGGTGATAATGGATCCTTCTCACTTTCTATTTTTGCACAGCATAAAATTACTATGGGCCACTCATGTATACCAGATAATTCACAAGTGATGTGCAGTGAGTGTCATGATATAAGAAGGAAAATCAAGGAGGCCTATTTCATTAACTTAGATGAAAACTCATTAAACAAAAGAGACATGTTTTATGCAATCTCAAAGAAATGTCAGACCTAATTTACATAATTTGCATTTGTTGCTTTAAATAAATAAATAAATTAAACATCGCTATCTATCTATAGCTTTGGAAATGAAGGCATAGCTCCTTCATAAAGTGGTTTAGAAATAAATAAATAGAATAATAATATATATTTGAGTTTGTGTGTGATATTACCGTAGAATATCTAATTTTATTACAAATTAATTAAAGATTTAAAAAATAGACATTTTTGAAAATTATCAGAAAACATGCTTACTTTTAAATTTCAAAATCGGAACTACAAATAATATTTATCAGACCTCTTTAAAGTATTAATTTCATAATGAAATTTTATTTTAAACCCAGAGTTATTTAACCCTTTACTTATTATTATTGTATTGTAGGAAAAGGAAATATAGAAAAATATCTACAAACATTTATTCTGTGTTTATTTCTACTTTTCCTTTATATATATATATATATATATATATATATATATATAAATATATATATATATATATATATATATATATATTATAACAGAACAATATTTAATCATCCCAGTTGATGTGTCAATTATATCAGAATCGATTATATTTAATGATCGGAAACCATTAATTTAATGCTATATTTTCTATATTTTCTATAATTATTTCAGTTAGTGTTAACAGTAACTTTCTTTTCATTTATAGTTTGGGAGGAGTTTAAAGATTAAAATCTAATGTTTAGTTTGTCTTTAATAACTTTGTAAAATTGTTAGTTTATTAGCAAAAAATTAAGATCGTTTGCTTATTTAAAATTTCATGCTCTGTGTTTGAGTAGGTCTGTATTTCAATATTTAACATCGTTTAGCATACAACCTTAAAGTGGTATCATTTTAAGGTTTGCTAATATTGAGATATAGATCTTTAAACAGAGGGCATTACTGGATATTTGTAATTGTATAATGGTTTGATATATATATATATATATTCTATATATATATATATATATATATATATATATATATAAAGGAGAATTTATTGCACTTCAAAATTTAAAAAAAAGATGATTTAATTGTTGTTATTCCAGCAGATAAGGATGATTCTACTGTTTTTCATGATCGTTTGGATTATAATAATAAAATTGTACATTTATTAAATGATGGAACTTATAATAAGATTATTAGAGATTCTCTGACATATTTAGAGAAAAAGACAAAATGTCTTATAAAACGTTCTAGTATAAATAAAAAAAAATTAAAATTTCTCCAAGAGAAGGTTTTTCATTATATCTTAAATTTTATGGTTTGCCTAAAATTCATAAAACTGAGATACCATTGCGACCTATTGTGTGTGCTATAGGCTCTCCCACACATGCTTTGGCTCGATATTTAGCCCATTGATTACAGCCATTGACAGACAAGATTCCTTCAAGAATTAAAAATTCAATCCATTTTATTTCAATAATTAAAAACTTAAAACTAAATGGAACTGATTTATTTGTTAGTTTTGATGTTTCTTCTGTGTTTACCTATATTCATGTTGCAGAGGCATTAAATATAATAGCTCAGTACAATGATTTACCTAATTTTATTATTCCATTAGCAAAGCATTGTCTTGAAAATACATTTTTGTTAATAATTCTCAACTGTTTAAACAAATTAAAAGACTTTCTATGGGATCCCCACTGTCACCTATCATTTCTGATCTTTTCATGGACAATTTTAAAAGTCAAGTATTATGAGCAGCTATTAAAAAACCTTCTATTTGGCTTAGATGTGTGGATAATACTTTTGTCATATGGCCTCATGAAATTGATTCTTTAAATTTTTTTCTTGCTTTTATAAATAATTGGCATCCAAATATTAAAATTACTATGGAAGTGGAAAATAACAGATCACTTTCTTTTCTGGATGTTTTAATTGCAAGAAAATGTGATGAAACATTGCCAATATCAGTTTACAGAAAATCCACTTATACAAACAGATATCTTAATTTTAATTCTCATCATCATCCTGCATAATTTTTTTTCTGTAGCTAAAAATCTTTTCACTAGAGCTTATAATTTATTTGATAAAGAACATCTTTCTCAAGAAATAGAACTTACAAAAAGTATTCTGCTTTCTAATAATTATAATAAAAACACCATATGTAGGGCTTTATATAACATTAATACTAAAAAGAAAAAAGAGGATAGAATTGATAATTCCTCTTCTAATAGGGTAATTTTGCCTTACATTAGGGGGGTTACTGATAAAATCAGTAGAAGACTATCTTGTTTTAATATAAAGACCACTTTTTCTACTGGCAAGAAAATTGGTGATTTTTTTGTATAAACCTAAAGACAGAATATTTTTGAAACACCAATGAGTTTATGAAATTCCATGTTCCCAGCGCTCAAGAGGCTATGTGGGTCAGTCTAATAGACAAATTTATGTCAGAATTAAGGAACATAAAAATGCTTTTCATCAAAAAGTTAGCACATCAGCTTTTACTTCCCATTATTTAGAAACTGGTCACAAACCTAATTTTGACAATACAAAAATACTTGCTAATTTGGAAAAATATGATTCAAGAACGATGAGAGAGTCAATTGAAATATTAAAGAGACCTACTGGTTTAAATACAACTGATGAAGCACAACATATTCCAGCTATGTGGAAACCTCTCATTTTATCCAATATTAACTTAAAATTAATAGGTAAAAAAAACTGAGGGAAATAAACATTTTGATAAGCCTCATATTGTGAATGCTTAACTGGAATCTCATTTCTCATCTCACACACAGTTACATTATTTGTTAAAATCTAACTTTTTTTTTCAAAAGTTAAACTTGATAATGGCGGTTGCTATTCTGTCAAAATATCGGTGTTTAATGGAAAACAATACATAGTATATCCAAAAAAGTTATAATATATATATATATATATATATATATATATATATTATAATATTTATATATATATATATATATATATATATATAATCATGGTCACATAATTTAAATTAACAAGCTTGCATTACAAATGTTCTATATAGATATTGCAAATAAGCTGTTAACAAGATTTGCAGAACATCCCTTAACAGGTTGGGAATATTCTGCAAAGCCTGTTAAGAGATTATTTGCGAGTGAGTTCTCTTAATATATATCATCAACCATGATTAATCCACTACAGGATGAAAATCTCTACAAGTTCAATCCAACTATTCCTATCTTTAGCTTCTTTTCTCCACATCACCCTTGCACACTTTCTTATTTCATCCATCCATCTCCATGTTGTCTTTTTTTGGGACTTTTAGAATCTTTTGGAATCCAGTTTAAAATTTCAATTGTCCATCTATTATCATCTCTTCTAACAATATGTTCAGCCCAACTCCACATCAGTATTTTAATTTTTTCAATGAGGTCAGTAACACATGTTTGTTCTCTTACCCATACATTGCATTTTCCATCCCGTCTTGTTACTCCCAACATGCATCTCTCCATACTTCTTTGTGTGGTCTGAAGTCTCTGTATGATTTTCTATTAAGTGTCCAAGTATCAGATCCATAAGTAAGCACTTACAAAACACATTTATTAAAAACTTTCCTTTTCAACACATAGGCATATTTCCTTTTAGTATCATGTTATTTCTAACAAAAGCACTCCAACCAAATTTAATTCTGTGATTAATTTCATCCATTACATTTCCATCTGTATTAATAATCTGACCAAGGTATTTGTAATTGTTAACTTCTTGTAATGCAACATAATCAATCTTTATTTTCATATTTTGAGAAAATCTTTAAACATTACTTAAGTCTTTTTAACATTTATCTACAGTCCTACTTTCCTACTTCCATCTGATAACTCCTGCAACATTTCCTGTAGCTCTATAGCATTATTTGCAACAACAACTACATCATCTGCAAAATCTAACTGACTTACATAATCTCCATTTAATTTCACTTCTTTAGTTTCCCATTTTAATCCACACAATACTTCTTGGAGCACTGCTGTAAAATGTATTGGAGATATGGAGTCACTCTGTCTTACACCTTTTTCAATGTTGATTTTTCCACTATTATTATGTAATATAATTGTTGCTGTTGCATTTTTATAAATATTCTTTAAAATATGACAATATCCTGGATCTATACCTTGATGATCCATTGCTTTAATCATTGAAAAAATGTTTATAGAATCAAATGCCATATCATAGTGTACGTATCCTAAGCATAATGGCAACTCATATTCATTTGTTCTTTCTATAATTTATCTCAATACCTGGATATGATCTACTGTACTAAAACCACTTTTTAATCCAGCTTGTTCTTTTGGTAGGTGAAAATCCAGTGTTGACTGTAGATGAGTTGTAATTATCTTAGTAAAAATTTTGTACGAAACTGATAAAAGACTGAAAGGTCTGTAATTTATAATATCTTCTTTATCACCTTTATAAAATATTAATATCTTTATCATTTAGAGATTTGGTATATAACTTTGCTAAAAGTTTTCTATTTCTTCACCTGCTTTTTTAATATATCAATTATAATTCGATCATTACCTGGAGCCTTCCCTTTCTACATAAATTTAATTGCATGTCTCACTTCCTCATTCAAAATTCTGGGCAATTCGGAAGATATAATAGGTATAGGAGGCACTTGTTCTTTATTACTATATAATTCTTGATAGAAGTCTTCTACACATTTCATGATGTCATCTCTCTTTTTAGCAATAATGCCATCTTTTTTCTTATTGCAGATATAAATTTCCTACCAATACCAAAATGTTGTTTTACACGTTTTAAACTTTTATTCTTTTTTACAGCTTTCCTTGCTAGTTCATAATTATACTTTCTTATATCATTTACAACTCTTTTCCGCACCATTTTACAAAATTCGAAAAATTCAATTTTCTTTAATGCATCATTGTTGTATATCCTTATATTCCTTCTTTTCTTCATAAATTCTCTAGTCTAAGTTGACATTTTATTGATCAGTTGCTGCTTTTTTCTACTAGCTAACTTTGTTGCAGTTTTTAAAAGTGTATTACTTATTTTCTGATTGATGTTATTCAAATCTGAATCATGTTCAAAGTCTGATAATACTTGAAACCGATTTGTAAGATCTAATTTAAATTCATTAGAATGTTTCTGAAGATTAGGAATATCAACTGTAAATATTGTTTTTTCTCAATTTTTGTCTCTCTAGTTTTGCAGTAACATATATCTTACATCTTACTCATCGATGATCACTTCCTGTGTCAAATTTATTAAGAACATTACAATCTTGAAATATATAATTTCTGTTAATCAAAATATAATCCAATTCTTCTGTACCTTCATTTGGATGCTTCCATGTCCATTTCCTTTTAACATTTATCTCAAAAAAAGAGTTCATAATATATTTTTTTTCTTTTTTTGCAAACTCCACAAGTCTCTATCTTCTCTCATTTCTATTACCATAACCAAAATTGCCTAAAGCATATTCATCTTTCATTTGTTTACCAATTCTAGCATTAAAGTCTTCCATAACAATTTTAATATGTTGTTTACTCTGATCAAAAGCCTTTTGTAAATCCATATAAAAATATTCTATAATTTCATCACTATGAGAACTTTTTGAGGCATAAACCTGAATTATCTGCATTTGGTATCTGCTATTAGGTTGTAAAGCTAATCTTCCAGTCTGTCTAATACACCATCAATCTCTGCAATGTTATTCTTCCATTTTTTATTTATAATGATTCCTACTTCACTTGTATTTTTAATATTTGTGTCTTTATAGAAGAGTATATGTCCACGTTTTAAATCAATTGTTTCTTCATCTTTTCTTCTAATTTCACAAAGTCCAATAATGTCCCATTTAATATCGACAGTTCTTCTTCTAACTCTTGCAATCTTCTTTCATTTGAAAGTGATCTGCAGTTCTTAGTACCTAAATAAAAAGTTGTCATCAAGTGGCAGCCTGAGTCCGCAATCAGGGTATTCTTAACACCCTCCACCTTCAGCAACCAACTGCTGCCTTGGTTGGTGACTATATATATTGTGCAAACAATATTTTATTTAAAAGTGTATGTTCAGTAATTTTCAATTTTGTTTTATAAATTAATAAGTCGAAATGTGCCTCTTAGTTTTACTCTTAATTAAAATAAACTTTTGACATTGGAAACATATATATACTTATAGATACTATTATCATATCCAGAATATTTATATAGAGAGAGAGAGAGAGAGAGAGAGAGAGAGAGAGAGAGAGAAAGAGAGAGAGAGAGAGACTATTATCATATCCAGAATATTTAAAACATATTCTGTAACACATTTATAAAATTGTTTATATACATCTTCTTTTCAATAAAATGTTAATTTTTATGCCATTAAATTTGTATTAGTTTGCAATATACTTACTATGAGTTGTTTTTCCCCATCCAAACAGTTGAACTTTTTTATCTATAAAGAGATTATTTGTTCCCATCAAACAGATTGGTTGTATATCTTTGGAGAATTTAAGCCTCGATTTCAATTTAACAAGAGCAATATCATAATTTGTAGCACCTGCAGGTAAACCAATAACATTTATAGAAAAATTTTCATGCATAAAAACTTGTTCAATTTTATATTGGTCTTTGTTAAAAGAAATACCATTTAGGTGTGTTTTCCCACTTACAGCTGCACCATATTTAGAAACACCACTGCTGAAAAAAACATTTAAATTAAATGTACAAAACATTAAATAATTATTTTTAATTATATTTATTTTTTATTTATTCTCAACTTGATCTTTATTGTTGGCTTTCTTACTGATAATTATTGGCATTTTATATTATATTATATTTTCTAAATCTGTTTTATTTTTACTTAGGAAATAACTGAACATTTTTATTATAGTTTGATATAAAACTAACTTTTCACACACACACACACATATATATATATATGATCAATAGATGAAGCTTTACCAAGACCTCCAAAACAAGAATATTTGTTTACATAAAGGTCAGAGTCAATATTCACTGTCACTTTCATTTTGCTCCACCCTCAGATCAGCTGATTTCAAGCTGATTTGCTCTCATCAGTGAAGGATAGGAGCTCCATCTATTGATCATTAATACAATCGATAGCAGGTTTTTATATATATAAAACTTGTTTTTTGTTTTTCATATATATATATGATAATCAAAACAAGTTATACATTTCATAACTTGCTATAAACTAGCATTTTATGATCACTGGATGGAGCTTTATGAATAGCTCTTAACAAGTTTTGTTTACTTAAACGCTGAAAGAGATAGAATTCAAAATCTTTTCTAGTTTTTAGACTTCCAGCTTTTCACTGATGTCAGCCAATAAGCTCAAAACCAGCTGGTTTGGAGGTAGGTGGCAATGATAAAGAATTTGAATTCTATCTCATTTGGCATTTATGAAAACAAAGCTTGTTAGAAGCTATTGGTAAAATCCTTCTAGTGATCATATATATATATTGATATGAAGATTTTTATGGGTTGTATATATAAAAGACATATTTTGTGGGTTCATCTGAATTCAAAAATTTAAAATTTAAATATCGATATACTTTTCCACCGGTTTGGTGAGCATTTGTAATGGAATAAAAGAAATTGCCTTATAATTATTTTTAGATAATCATTTTTTACTAATACAAAAATAAAACAAAAAAATAATGAAGAAATAACATTATGAATTAAATATTATTTGTAACAGAATTAAACATTTACCATTAAATAGTAACTCATTGGTCACATTGTCCACTACACTAAAATAAAATATTAAGGACAATCTTTATTAAAACCTAATTTGTTCAGAATGCATTTAAAACAAAAAGAAACAAATAAGATTATCAATTCAAATATCACCAAATCTATTCATTACACAAAATAAACTACAATAAGAGTTAATATTATATGTTTTTTTTAAATAAAGTAAGTTGAGAGTGTTAAATAATAAATGAATAAATCGACATAAAGATATAGAATTTATGAGAATAAAAGGAATCCTCTTAACACTCTCAAAAGGTTGAATTTGGTTTGGAAAAAGGATATGAATGTGTTAAGATAGATATAAAAATAAATGCTGATTTATAAATAAGCAGTTAAATTATATATCATTGTTCTAAACAATAATATATGTCTAAGATATTCATTTAATTTATAATTAAATAAAACCACAATTAAATCAATAAATAACTAAGCTTTTATATTTGTTACTAATCGAGTATAGATGTAGCAATGTAAATTTATGCTAAAATTTAATGATATTCACTATCTAAATAAACTATTTCATAAATGGTTATGAAAACATTTTGCGAATGTTTTATAAACCTATAATGTCAATAATGCTTAAATAAAAATAAACCATTAATTAATTTTATATTAATTTAATAAAAAGTTAAATAATAGTAACTTATCTATACTATATTTTACATCAAACTACTATTATTACTTGTTTTATATCAAAATGAAATACTCAACAGGAACACATTATCAATGAATCTATTTGATTAATCTTTTATTTTTAATAACCAATTATATCATTATATCAAACATATAACAGGTTTCTATTGAATATTTACCCAATCACAATCAACTAATTCTATCCACCTACTAAAGTGGATTTTATAACAATTAAACCATACCAAACAATTATTGGCATTTATTTTAGGCAAAAATAGGTATTAAAATTTAATAGTTAATTAAATTTGTGATTCAACTGAAATAAGTTTAAAAATAATTACTGTTTTTATAACTGAAGAAGATAAGCTTTTAATAATAAACGATGAACTAATTACATTTACACCATCAATATTATCTTAAATAAAGCGAACAAATATTTCAATATTATGCCCATATAATGTTTACCTTTAATTAGACTTAACAATAATCATATAGTCATCATCATCATCAACCATTATTAAACCTTTGTAGGATGAATGTCTTTCCAAGTTCAATCCATCTTCAATAGTTATCTCTCTTCTCCACATCACCCCTGCACACTTTCTTATTTCATCCATTCATCTTACATGTTGTCTTTTTCTGGGTTTTTACAATCTCTTGGAATCCAGTTTAAAATTTTATTTGTCCATCTATTAGCATCTCTTTTAGCAACATGTATAGCTCAACTCCACTTCAGTCTTTAAATTTTTCAATGAGGTCAATAACACCTGTTTGTTCTCTTACAAATATATTGTCTTCAATCTCTTCTTCTCTCCAACATGCATCTTTCCATAGTCTCTGTATTGCTCTTCTATTAAGTGTCCAAGTCTCAGATCCATAAGTAAGAACTGGTAAAACACATTTATTAAAAATTTTACTTTTCAAACACATCTTTTTAGTATCAAGCCATTTCTACCAAAAGTACTCCAATGAAGTTTAATTTTATTATTAATTTCATCCATTATGTTTCCATCTGTATTAACAATGTGGTCAAGATATTTGTGACTGTTACTCAAATTGACATGGTTTTATACTTCAAACCAGTATCAAATATATTTTATAAACTTTATCATATGTTTGTGAACTTCTGAATTGAAAATTTTTATGAGCTGTGAAACTTAAGATTTTGTGAACTTGGAACCCAAGAAAATAATATGTTCATATAAAGCAAAGCAGACAGAAACAAAACATTTAAAATAATAATAACAAGGTTTATTATTTAAAACAATGAAAAGAAAATATTTACAATCAATTTTACCACAAGTATTGCCAACATGGCGCTGGAAACTTTTATGTACAAAATATTTTGATTTTGTTTAAAATTGTATTTTTGGCTTACAAAATCAAAATAAAGATAATATGAACAATTTATTTAGCTTCAATGACTGAATACTGATCCTAGATTCTTTTAAGTGGGTTGTTTTAATAAACAAATTACTAAATAAAGAGTACCTATAATAGCAAGCAAAGGGTATTTAATACCAAATTCTAATGTCTCTTTAAACAATCAGAGATTTCAAATCTTTTAAAACTTAAATTAAAATAAACTGAGTCTAATAATTAACAATTCTATTTCTTTATTATAATTATTAGCATTTTAACAACATGGTAGTGTTATCTAATAAACAGAATAATACACAAGAAGCTTAAAATTATAATACTAAGCTTAACAAATGCTAAGTTGGAATAAGCAGATTTAGCATATATTTAAAATATTATCATCAGTTATACCGACTGCACTAATATTATAGCTAATGATAAGATTAAGCAAATCTTTTAAATAACTTTAAATTAATTTAGATATACGGGTCACTCATTCATCAGAGGTCATTTATACCTTTTAAAATAATTTTTTTCCACATAAAATATTGCCCTGAGTGTGTTTTAAAATTACAGACCTAAAAATGTACAAATCCAGTGGTGAAAATCTGGTTGATAATTTAAATTTCATCATCAATAGTAGTCTGTCCAATAGACAGGTCCAGAGAGTAGTCACTACATCATTTCATCCATTCTTCCATTCCATTCTCTTTCTTGCCCACTTCCTCAATTCCACACAACCCCTTCCATCTCGTATATCATCCAATAATGTCAATCTCTTCCATCCTTTCTTTTTATTTCCATTCACCATTCCTTCCAAAACATCTTTCATTAAACTATAATCTTTTCTTAGTATAAGTCCAATCCAGCTTTCTCTCTTTGATACTTTCAATCAATCTTCTTTCCTCATTAACTCTTTTCAAAACTTCTTCATTTGTTATTTTATTCACCCAACTGATTTTTTCCATTTTTCTCCATGTCCACATCTCAAAAGCTTCCAGTCGTTGATTAATTTTATTACTCAATGTCCATGTCTCACAACCATACATTAATACCCTCCACACATAACATTTAATTAATCTTTTCCTTAATTCTCTTTCCATAGGTCCATAAAATATCTTCTTTCTTTTTACAAATGTCACCTTTGCCAATGCTATTCTTCTTTTAACTTCATCTTCACTTCTTCCATCCTCACTCAACCAACAACCCAAATATCTAAATCCCTTCATCTGCTGCACCATGTCATCATGGATTCCAATTTGCAGTCGTTTTGCATCTCTCCCTATCCATAAACACGTAGTCTTTTCAATATTAATCTTCATTCCATATGCCACACATCCTTCTTCCAATTTATTCAACATATTCTGAAGATCCTTTTTTCCTCAGCAATAAGAGCCATATCATCTGCAAATCTTATGCACTTTATTACTCTCCCTCCAACATTTGCTCCTCCACAGTCCAAATAATTATTTATCATATCTTCTAAATAAATATTAAACAAAACAGGTGACATACTACATCCTTGCCTAACTCCACTTTCTATATTCACTTCATCAGTCTCATTACATCCAAATCTAACTCTTATTCTTTGCCCATTATACATATTCCATATCAATCGTCTTTCTTTTCAGAATACTCCTTTTTCTCTTAAGATAGACATCAGTTTATTCCAGCTTACTCTATCAAATGCCTTTTCTAAATCTACAAAACATATACCAATTCCTTTATCTCTTTCAATATATCTTTCTGCAATTGTCCTAACCATACCAATAGCATCTCTTGTGCTTTTCCCTTTCCGAAAACCAAACTGTTCTTCAGCAATATAATAGTCAACCTTCCCATAAATCCTTTGAGTTAAAATCCTCAATAACACCTTAGAAACATGAGACAATACACTTATTGTCCTATACTCTTCACATTTAACAGCTTTCTTCTTTTTAGCAATTGGAATCACTATAGTTCTTAAAAAATCTTCAGGCCAAACTCCACTATTATATATCAAATTGCAAAGTCCAACTATTTCCTTCATTGTAAATCCTCCCATTTCTCTCAAAAATTCTATAGGTACTGCATCAAATCCAATAGCCTTACCATTCTTCATTTGTGCGATTGCCTTTCTTACTTCATCTGGCAGTATGTCCATACCTCTATCATTCATTGCAACATCTTCTTCATTTTCAAGTTCATAACTAATTAAATTATTTCCTCTACTAAACAGATACCGAATATATTCTTCCCATCTTTTTAATATATCATTACTATCGGTTAACCTTCTTCCATTCTTATCCGCAATCTCACTTGCTACCCATGTCTTTTTCTCCCAAGAAATACTTTGTATTCTATCAAATGCTAGATCATATCTTTTCATCTGTTGAAACCTTTCTATCTCCTTACATTCTTGCTCCAACCACTTTTCTTTTGCTAAATCTGTTTCTCTTCTTAATTCATTATTAAATTTCCTATATTCCTTTTGCCCTTCCTCAGTATTTACATTCTTCCACCATCTCCGCACTTCCATCTTTTCCAACATACCTTCAGTTATCCAAGGTCTTTTAGCTTTTCTCGCATGAATAATACCTATTTCATTTTTTTTGCTATTTTCAAGAATCCCTCTTTAATTCTATTCCAACACTCATCAGAGCTATTAATATAGTTCCCACCCTGAGCACTTCTTTTAAATTCATTTTCACATATTAAACCAAATTTTTCTTTTTCCATTTGTCTCAATTTATCCAAGTCCCATCTTGTGTATCTTTTCCCACTTTTAATTCTTTTTAAACTTAACTTTAATTTAGCCATCACCAAATTATGATCCGAATCTATATCAGCACCTGGCAAAGCATGTGAACCCTTAACAGCATTATTATATCTATTCTGAATCAGTATATAATCAATTAGATGACGTTCTTTGTTACCTGGAGCTTTCCATGTATATAATCTTCTAATATGATTTTTAAAGCAAGTGTTTGCAATGACAAACCCATTCTCTTTACAAAATTGTACAAGTCGACTACCCCTTTCATTTCTTTTTCCAATACCATAATTTCCAATAATTTTTTCTTCCCTACCTTTCCCCACAACAACATTCCAATCCCCCAATAGCAATATACATGTGTTTTTTCCTTCACATTGAATACTTTCTTCTATCTTCTCATACATTTCATCAATTTCACTATCATCATGAGTACTAGTTGGCACATAAACTTGTATAATTACCAAATCGCTAGGACTTGCATTTATTCTCATCACCATCAGTCTATCATTAATACCATCAACCTTTGCCACACTATTCCATATTTTCTTCCTCACAACAATGCCAACTCCATTAATTGACCTATCACCACCTGAATAAAACAACTTTACATCTCCACTACTTACTTCAAATTCTCCAATTTCCCACCTTTCCTCAAAGATCTAACATTCCACGTTCCAATTCTCAGTGTATCCCCTCTCAATGAATTATATTTATGAGGATTTCGAAGGTTGATGACCTGAGTAGCCTCATGTCCACTCCTTCTGGGCAAGACACCAAAGTTATTCTTAACTAAGGTCTCAACACCAAATGTAATGATTCCTGTAGACATACTCATAATAAAACAAGGGAATTATAAGACAAAGTGGTTTCTTGTTGCCTTCTTTGCCCAGCAATAACCTCTATAATAGGCTTAGTGTGCTAGCCAAATCCCATAAAATGAAAATCCAACTACTGCTTCCTCCTTATCATTGTCACCTCTAGTGATCTTACACTGACTTGGAAAAAATGCCGTTGCTGAACCAGCACCCAGTGGGGTGTTGATTTATTTAATGGCGGTCAACACTCGCCATTATACATCCACCATCATAGGAATTGTGGCACTTTATAGAAGTAAACACGCCACTGTCTCCTTCACCACTTCCTGATAGTGAATGTTGTCCCATTGTCAGCGACTGCTTATTTACAGTACTCTGCTTATTCGCAGCTAACCTTCATATCTGAAGACCATGCCCCTATTCGCAACCTGGGGATGCTCTGGGTGGCATGGTACCCATGCATTATTCCCAGATTTTAAATTTAGTATGTAAGAATTGCCTCTTATACCATAGGCATAGTTTAACATACTTAAATTAAACATAGATTATTGTTGGTTGGCTTGTAAATAATAAAAATATCATGGCACCATAATTCAAACATTGATATACATATGAGCCTTAAAATAACTATCACTACCTGAAAAAACAAAGTTCCTCAAACAAGCATATCTTATCATAACAAATCTAAATACAAAATGCAACATCACCTACTGTGGAGAAATTCAGCATTAATTCATCATGAATTATAGGCCAGAAATATAAAAACACATATGCTCCACAGAGCTGGATAGGAATGTGGTGGCTTTCAAATATGCCTAACTTTGAGGCAGAGAACATGATGCCTGGACATTGTCTACGGTGCATCAAGAACAGGAAAAATGCACCAGGAAAGCATGATTCTCTCTCATGGGATTCCAATGCTAATGAATGTAATAATCATCACTAGAAAAATACAACTATAAGACATACAAATAACCCACTATGGGCACAAGCACTATCAATTCATGGAAAAACAATACAATAAGGATGGAGGAGCTTGTCTACTCCATAAAGCACTCAAAATTATTAACTAATCCTAACTCCATGAGTCTAACAAATACTAACTAATGATAAGATATATACTTCACATGAATTAACTAATTTATCACTAAGAAATTTAAAATAGAAAAGCATATATTCAATGTAAAAACCAACAAAGCAAAACTATGTCAAAACGACTACTATAAGAAACACTTTAAAATTAAATGCATATAAAATTTTAGGCAAAGCACAATGTACACATAATAAAATATTCAATACTAAATATAGTGACTAGTGTGGACTTTTAAAAGATTGCAAGTTAAATGTGAGAATGTTAATTCTCAATGCATATAAAAAATATTTGCAGTTATTATTAATATAGCATTCATAAAACAAATGAATGGAAACTCTCTCATAAACTTTTTTGGCTGGTTTAAAATACAACTGAGTGACACTTTCCCCATATAGTAAGATAAGACTGTGATATTTAAATCTCTATGAATAAAATTATCAAATAAACTTAATTTGTAATATGCTTAATAAATATAAATAATAGCATATAATCTATCTTTGAATAGCAGAATATCAATCTACTTGTTCTATAACCCATTAAAAATTACAATTGTTACAGTAGTTTACCTGTGATATTTATGCCAATAATGTTATACATATTTTAAAACAAAATATATAGCATAAATATTTTCTGGTTTTCTTTTTTTAAAAAAACAATCAATAAAATACAGACAATAATAATAATTAAAAAATAATACAGTAAGTCAAGTTCATGGTTTTAGCTCCCTTTCCATTCCAGATATGTAGATAATTTACTGAAAAATAATTTATTTGATTGTATTTGAATCCCCTAATCAAAATGTTCATAAGCATAATAATGAATGTTAATAAAAATGAAACACGTTTTAAATAGTTCTTCAAAGACATATCAATTTCTTTCTTTAAAGATATATTAAATATTAAAACATTAAAATAATAAGACAGGCCAGCAGTAAAAAAAATTATTCAGCTGATAATATTGTATAGCATCCTAGGTTTAAATTCATAATAATATTGCTTTTTGATTTTTAATTCCATTTTTTTTTTAAGAATGCATTTCTTTTTTTTTTTTTTTTATTTATAAATAAATAACTTTTAAATTATTTCTCGTATAGCATTTTGAAATTTTTATTTCCAAATAACTTTCACTTCCCATTGCTTAGCTTAAGACAGGACTTATTTATTTTTTAAAGTTCATGTTTTCATCTGTTTTTCAATTAGCTAAAATAAATCACTTTCATTTCAGGTCAAGGTATAAACAACAAACTTTTAAGATAAACTATTATTTGCAAATTCATCCTTAATTAATGACATTCTATAATATTGTGACTAACCGTTTTTGGAATAAGACAACTAATATCTTGTATTCAATATCTTGCAGTTGAACACTAGGCAAAGTCAATAAAATTATACTAACACTATGCAGATACAATTTATTCTTTCTGAATTTAGTGCAGTACATTTCTTTCTTCTAAATTAATTTTAGAAATAAACATAATTTAAAACATGAAAATATTTTAAAGTCAATATAAAGTTTCGGGAATAAAAGTCAGACTGAATGACAGCTTTAAATAAATTTTTATACAAGGAGATTGACACATTTTAAAACTATAATATAGTTCACTATAATGTCTTTCAGTTCTCCCAGCGTATGTTTTAATTAATTAAATAATAATGAGTATCCTCCAGCTAATAAAACAATTCAGTACAACAAAGTAATGTAGCCATGCAAATATTAATAATTTTAATCTAGATTTCCAATAGATAAAAAACGTGCAGTACATATATAAGATAAGATATATATAACTTCTTATAAACATTTTGTTATTACAGTATCAAAATCCTGACTGAAAGTTGATATCACAAAATATTACCTGTTAGCTTAGCAGCTTTTCATACTTGTAGAACAATTTAAAATATTTTATTTAAACATACTTTTTTTTAACAAAATAATAACTTAAAAAAAAATACATTTTTATTTTATTTTAAAGAGAAATTTATAATTATCCACCCCAGAACACACACAACTATTCTTCAACACCTATTTATATCTGATAATTTCATTACTCCACCCACTCATCAAACCCCTTTTTAAAACCAATCAAGTTTGATAACTAACACTTCTGACAGATCAGCTGAAATTGATTGCTGATGTAAATTGATTTAATTATCTGAAAATCATGTGGTCATTAACAGTTTTTAAATAAAATCAATTATTAACTATTTTATGCAATATTTTAAAATAAACTTTAAATGAAACAAATATAAAAATTAGCACTAGTTTTATTTATCAAAACTTTTAAACATTTATTTTTAACTTTCATTCATTCATTTGTTTTGAATCAATATTACAATTAAACTATTATTTATCCCTATAGTCACATGTCTTTCTCTACATGCACAAACATTCTCACACATGAATGACATAATTATATTAAACCCTACTAGCTAATTATAACTTATTTTAAAACTACAAACAAAAATATTATTGAACATTAAATTCAAAATAGCTATATTTTAATGACGTCTAAATTAAACATTTTAAACATTATTACACTACTTTAAATAAAAGTTACAGATTATTTTTAAAACTAATTTAATATTATTTATTTCAATCTATCCACAATATCTGTTTATTCTAATTTAGACACTAAATGAATCAAACAATAGCTACTTTAAAATACATTTAATATTATTTATCAATTCACAACTATTCCTGATATTTCCTTCAAGTAAACATGCTAATTATATATCTCTTATTAAACTAATTACTACATATTACTATTGAAATATATAATTATTGAAATATTTGCACTTAATCCTATAAAAACCCAATAATTATTATAATATTACATGATATTATCCTATACTATTCATTAACTAATTAACTTCTATTTTTATCATTATTTTTTTTTTTAAATTAAAAAACTAGAAATAAAATGTTAAGCTAATATCGACTTCAGCACCTTTTGGAAACAAGTAAAGTTCACATATGTACAATATATATATATATATATATATATATATATATTGCTTTCCTGAAATTTGGGATGATGGTGTTTTCTATTTGTATTTTTATATTGGACTATTTCCATCA
The DNA here is from genome assembly GCA_028023455.1 of Epiperipatus broadwayi. NCBI lineage: Eukaryota > Metazoa > Onychophora > Udeonychophora > Euonychophora > Peripatidae > Epiperipatus > Epiperipatus broadwayi. The sequence continues at coordinate 131,326 of JAQFVV010006816.1, read as the reverse complement.
TCTAATATGTGTACTAAATGTCTTTAAAAAATTAGCTTTATTTAAAACTTGTATTCTGATCTATTGTGTCAGCTGCTTAATGGCACTATTTCTAGCTCAATTTCTAAAAAAATATGCCATATCTGCAGCTGCATCCAAGCAGTTAAGCCTTTTTTCTACAATAAAACCTAGAAAGAGAGTTAATTTGGAGTTAAGCCTTCTTTCTATGATAAATTCTGGAAAAAGTATTAACTTGGAGTTAAGCTTTCTTTCTATGATAAAGCCTAGAAAGAGTGTTAACTCAGCTGTCAGCTAATGCTGTGTTTTTTATGTTAAAAGCAGAGGAAAATGTTGTAGTTGTTTTTGTTATGCACTATATCATAATCCTGTGTTATGTATTTTACATTAACAGTATTGTACAAGATTGTGTTAAGTTTATTGTATCAACATTATTTAAAATTTTCATTGGGGCTTTTTTTCTTATGAATTGATGTACTGTTATCTTTTAACAGTTGTAACAGTGTTATGATTGTTCCTCATAAAGCTGTAAGCCTCCTAATTTTTCCATTCAGGTGGGGTAGTGCAATATTTTGATGGTCATACTTTAAGTCACATTATAGTGAGTGATTCTCAGAGACAAATAATATGGCTACTTTGAACAGAAAACATGAAAATGTGGCAATTATCAGACATGGAAGTAAATGCTGTAACATTTCTACAGCAGAAAAACATCATGCTGAAAAAAAAATATTGTGTAGCAAGTATATGTGATTTGACATCCACAAACATCTTTGCTCTTTCATTTGTAAGACTTGTTCTTGTCAACAGAAATGTTCACTTTGTAAAGGCAGCTGGTTTGAGGGATTACAAATGCCCTTCATCAAATCTTTACATTTGTTTCATTACTGGAGCCATGATGAGTTGACGGTGCAGCATGCTGTCAATGATCTTGATATTTCTTGCAATGCTTTAGCCAGGTGTAAAGTGGCACTCCATAAGTTGAGTCATAAAATTATTTCTTCAAGACCATCCAGTCAAGTTGGAAGATCCGGTTTGTTAGTTGAGGTGGACAAAACACTTTTCAGTCAGTGTAAGAACCAGCAGAGAAAAATGCTTCGTCAGCAATAGATATTTGGTGGGTTCTGCAGAGAAACTGGAGAATGTTTTTCCATGGCCATTCCAACTCAATCTGCAGCCACCTTTCTGCAGGACATACAGGATAATGTCAAGCCCAGATACACAATTTACACTGACTGCAGGAAGGAATATAAAACATCTGATTTGAAGGCATCATGTTTTCAACACTTCACTGTTAACAATCACTACAACTGTGTTGATTCTAAAATAGGCATTCATACCCAAAATGTTGAACATCTTTGGGGCTGTCTAAAATCACAAAACAAAAAAACAGCATGGGACAAACAGAAGTTCAATTAACAATTTACTGTGTGAATTTTTGTGGCAATGACTTCACAAGGCCAGAGGTGTTTTTGGTAGAATATTGTGCAAAATGCAGATAAAGCAGAAGCAGTTGTTGTTTTTATACAAATTTTGTTTTTCTTTTAAAGTTTTTTGTTCCATGGACATGTTAAGGTTCACATGTTGATTTCTTGTTTATGCATCATGTTTTGTTTGTTAAAAGTTTAATTGACACCAGAATTGTTGTTAAAGGTATTTGAACCATTTAATCAACAAAGAAGAAAAGAATGTGTAGGTAAGTAAAATATTTAAAAGCACAAGTATTATTTTTGCTGGTGTTAAAGTTATTTTGTTTTTGTTATATTTTTTGTGTTTCATGGACAGTTTCAAGTTTATTAATTGGTTTCTCTGCATTGAGTTATGTTTGTTCATAATTTCATTACCCACAGAAATGTTGTTAAATTTGTTCGAACCATTTCTTCAAGATTTCTTACAACCATTTTTTTAAGAAAGTACAGAAAAATGTGTAGATGGGTGACATTTTCAATTTGTTTTTAAACTATTGTTTGAATTATTGATTTAGGGATCAATATATTTGATGCAAACCCAGGTGTTTTATTATTGTAAAAGTAACTTTAATTTGTCTCCAATTAAATATTGTCAATCAAATTGAAAAAATAAAGTAATGTAAAATTTTATTCATTTTATTTAAACATACAAATAAAACCCCTCTGTCACTAATTGTTGTCAACCAAATGTAAAATAAAAGTAATGTAAATTATTATTTAAACATACATAAAATAACCATCTCAAGAATTTTGTCAATCAAATTTTAAAAAAACAGTAATAGTATTTAAAAAACCCAAATTATTATTTGAACATATATCAAAAAAAGCACCCTTGTCAATAAAAATTAAAAAAACAACTATTATTGTCCCTTTATCAAAAAATTGGAAAAAATAATTTATGAACGAAAGAAAGTAAAATTTGCAACAAAATAAATGTCAATATTAATAGAGAATCGCTAGCCTGGAACGTTATATCAATATGTATTTGGTTAGCATCAACACCATCAAGCAGGTGACACAATAAATCAGGACATTACCTATTTAAGTATTCCAAATACATTTACCTGTTAGTAATAGCACATCTACTAACAGTTGAATGTATTTGGAATATTTAAATAAAGTTAAATTTTTCTAAAGAAATTCAATACACATATTTGATGGTGGAAATAGCCCAATGTAAAAATACAAATAAATATATACAATCATATTTCACATAATAAGATTGGTTTAATGTTAGATTAGAATTTAGCTATCAAAAGAAAAATTAAGTTTTTTCTATATATCATCTTATCTTTTAAATTTATTGCTACAAATTACTTTGCAACATAAAATAATTAGAGTAATTTATTAAATTTCAATTAAATTCAAATTTATTAATTTATAATAAATAATTATCAATATAATATATAAAAACAAAATGCAACTGCATAAAATTGTAACCAGTTAAAAAGTACAAATGCAATTTGTTTTTAAAACTTAATAAATCTAATTGATCTTAATTCAGTATTTATAAATGTGATTATCCATTATTCTATAATCAATTATAACAGATAATAAATAAATATGTGAATGAGTGCATTGTATGACAATGAACGATATAAATTACAAAATAAATGTCAACATATTATCCTTAGGCTTCAAAGAAAATATATAATTAAGTTAAATATGAATAAATAAAATTGTCTCTTATCAATTACTATAAGTTATAGACAATCAAAGTAACCTAAAAATTTACTGCATTTAAACTCTTCTATACAAATATTTTAAATGAAAATTTAAAAATTAAACTATATATATCAAAAAATAATAATTCTTTACAACAGCTATATAATCAAATAATAATTTTATACATAAAAAGCTTTATTCAGTACCTGCTTTGTGCCTATTTTAAACGTTACTAATCTATTTAATGCTAACAAATCACCTGACATAAAACCACCCAGTGTCCAATAATGGAATTAAAACAAACAATAATTATATAAAGAATTAAAACAAATCAAAACCCTCATATATAAATTCAATAATTACAAAATAATTGATTATAGCATATTAATATGTTAAACAATATTACATGCATTTTTATACAATTATACATATATATCAACATATATAATTTTCCATTCATTTTTAATCAACCAATTAATAAACAAATTCGTAGAAATCTTATAAATATTAATACAATTAGTCAAATTATTTTTAATATAATAAGTTTCATATATTTACGTTCTTTTCGATTTTTGATAAAATTTGAATATTTAATACATTTTGTAGCATCTATTCTATGACCATATTTCAAGTAGTTAATATATAATGCAGACCTATCATCTCTTTTTTTAATAGCATTGTTATGTTCTTTGGTTCTTATTTCTAATTGTTTTCCAGTATGCCCAAAATATATCATTTTACAAATTTTGCATGTAATTTTATATCCAATTTCTTTTTTGAACCGTAAATCATCCCTTAACCTATAATTACATATTAATTGATCAAGATTTTTTCTATTTTCCCAGCCAATATTTATATTCTCATCAATATAATTTTTATTATACTTTAAAGTATTATAAATCGTAAGATAATATAAAAGTTTAGTCCATTTCTTACTTGATTCATTATTGCCATAATGTGGATCTATATGTATATATGTATAAAAAGACTATATGTGTATATTTTGATATATATATATATATATATATATATATATATATAGGAAATGATGGTTATGTATATATATATATATATATACATATATATATAGGAAATGATGGTTATGTATATATATATATATTATTCAAATATTGTAGCTCTGATGAAGACTGCTGGGCAGTCCAAACTGTTAGGAAAATCCAAAAGCTTTTTACAAAATTTGGTTGTATTGAAGTGTATATGAAAGAAGTGTTATAAGCAATATATATATATATATATATATATATATATTTTTTCACTTAATATATATATATATATATATATATATATATATATATATATATCTTAAGTGAAAAAATGTTGTTAATAGTTTTAGGATTATATCCATAATCTTTATATCATTTAATAAATTGATTATTCTGCAATTGAGCTACACATTTATCTATATTATATACATATATCATTTTTATAATTAATATTTTTAATTACTCCTAATTTTTGTATCCATGTTTGTTGTGAATCTACATAAATAATTTTTTTTAAATTATATTCTTTAATAAAATGTTTTAAAGTAATTTTATTATCGGTATATATATTAATAAATTTACTTTAAAATACTTTATTAAAGAATGTAAATTTAGACAAATTATTTATATAGACTCACAACAAGATGGATACAAAAATTAGCAGTAATTAAACATCTAATTATAGAAATAATAAATATAATTGCAAAAAAATAATATTATTGAATTATAGCAATGATAAATACAATATAGATAAATGTGTAGCCCAATTGCAAAACAATAAATTTATTAAAGTATATAAAGATTATAGATATAATCCTAAAACTATTAGCAATATATTTTTTACTTTTAAAAACTCTATGGTAGTTGATAAATTTTTTGAGAGCAATGATGATATGGATAATGTAATAATAAATCAAGTAAGAAAAATATTAAATTTTCATATCCTAGGATTCATAATATTTTGAGGTAAAATAAAAATTATATTGATAACAATATAAATATTAACTGATCAAATAGTAAAAATTTTGATCAATTAATAAGTAATTATAAATTAAGGGATGATTTACATTTAAAAAAAAAATTGGATATAAAATTAAATCCAAAATTTGTAAAACAATTTACTTTGGTCATAGTTAAAAACAGTTAAAGGTAAGAAGTAAAGAACATAACAATGCTATTAAAAGAAGAAATGATAGGTCTGCATTATATATTCACTACTTGAAATATAGCCATAGAATAGATGCTACAAAAATATTAAATAATTAAATTTCATTAAAGGTCCAAAAAGAAGGCAAATATACAATAAACATTATATTAAAAAAATTTGACTTATTGTATGAATATTTATAACACTTGTACGAATTTGGTTAAGAATTGGTTGATTAAAAATAAATAGAAAATAATATAAGTTGATATACATATATATATATGTGTGTGTGTGTGTTAAAACGAAGATTTGCATGGGTTAAATATATAAAATACATATTTTGCGGGTTCATCCGTGTTAAAAACTTTTAATATATATATATATAATTGTATAAAAATGCATGTAGTATTGTTTACCATACTGTTGTGATAAAATCAATTGATTATAATTGTTGAATTTATATATGAGGATTTTGATTTGTTTTAATTATTTATATTATTATTGTTTGTTTTAATTCCATTATTGAACACTGGATGTTTTTATGTCAGGTGATTCGTTAAATAGATTAGTAACATTTAAAAAGGGCTCTAAAGCAGGTGTTGAAACAAGCTTTTTATGTATACAATTATCATTTGATTATATAGCTGTTGTAAAAAAATATTATTTTTTTATTATTATTTTGTGGAAGAGCAGCATAATAATTTTTCTTCATTTTCAATTTTAATCTATCTATCTATCTATCTATCTATCTATCTATCTATCTATCTATCTATCTATCTATCTATCTATCTATCTATCTATCTATCTATCTATCTATCTATCTATCTATCTATCTATCTATCTATCTATCTATCTATCTATCTATCTATCTATCTATCTATCTATCTATCTATCTATCTATCTATCTATCTATCTATCTATCTATCTATCTATCTATCTATCTATCTATCTATCTATCTATCTATCTATCTATCTATCTATCTATCTATCTATCTATCTATCTATCTATCTATCTATCTATCTATCTATCTATCTATCTATCTATCTATCTATCTATCTATCTATCTATCTATCTATCTATCTATCTATCTATCTATCTATCTATCTATCTATCTATCTATCTATCTATCTATCTATCTATCTATCTATCTATCTATCTATCTATCTATCTATCTATCTATCTATCTATCTATCTATCTATCTATCTATCTATCTATCTATCTATATATATTTGAAATTATTGAGTCAGAAATTAACATATATCATCAGATAAGAGTTTGAACTTAAAAAAAATGATCCTCTCTAATCTTTTATTATGTAGATAGCTTATCAATCAACTACTAAATATACACATTGTTTTTTCATAAATAAATCTTTTATTTTTAAATAAAGATAAACAAAAATTATATAATCAGATATGTTCCATTACAATTTCGTCTATTCAATCTAGTAATTTGAGTGATGAGCAGAAAGTTGCTATTCAATCGATTTTGAATAAAAGTTTAAAAAGGAAAGAAAAATTTGTTATTAATCCTGCTGAGATTAAACATCTTAGGAATAGGTTAATTGCTAATGATGTAATCATTTCTTCTGAAAACAAAGCTGGTATGTTTGTTATTATGAAAAGAGATGAATTCAAAGAGAAAATGGATAGAGAATTAAATAATGGTAAATATATGTTGTTGGATAAAGATCCAGGTAATTTGATTAAAAGAAAATTGATAGATATTATGACGAAAATGGTTAATTTATTTTTTTTTAATAGAGTAGATTATTTAAAATGCTATCCTAATGATTTTATATCAGCTAAGATGTTTGTGAATATTAAAACTCATAAAGTTGATTTTCCTTTAAGATTTATTTTTGATTTTACAGGTAGTGTTGTAGAGGGTATTTCTAGATTATTGAATAATTTTTTAAAACAATTTGTTGATTTTGGTCAGTACACAGTTTCTTTTTCTTTTGAGGCTTTTGATAAGATTAATAATTTTAAAATGGAAAGTTATTGGGTATTTGGAAGTTTAGATATTGAAAACTTGTATCAGTCTGTTAATAGGTTAAGCAGTTTTGATGTTCCTTTGTCTGTATTGATTAAGAAAAGTTCTTTATCAAAAAATAAAATTATGATGATTAAAGATTTGCTTTTGTTATTGGAAGATTCTATGTATTTTACTTATAAAGGTAATGTTTATAAGATTAAAAAAGGGTGGATAATAGGTTATATTATTTCTCCTTTAGTATGTTCAGTTTATATTAGTTTTATGGAAGAGGAAATTATTATTAAAAAGAATTGTTTATATGTAAAATTATTTGTCAGATATGTTGATGATTGTCTATTTGTAGTTGAGAATGATAAATTGAAGGAATTTGTAAATGAGTTTAATTGTTTTAATCCTTCTATAAAATTTGTGTTAGAAGGAGGGGGGTTAGATTTTGGTAACTTAAAATTTTTAGATCTTTTGGTGATTAGAAATGTATAAACTAATTGTTTATTGTGCAGTCATTTAGTTAAAAGTAAAGAATTAAGATCTATAATTAAACCTGATAGCTACCAGTCTGTATCTCATAAAGTAGCTGCTTTAAGGAATTATTGTCATAGGAATATTAAATGAAATAATTATAGTGGGGTAGCTTTGTTTCAGAAATATCAATTTTATAAAGATTACTTGAGTGTTGGATACTCTGATATGTTTGTTAAAAGTATTTTATTTAATAATAATATCTGTAAGGATGTAAAGGTTCAAGAAAAATATGATTTTATTTCTTTGCCATTTAAATTGTCTTCTTATAAAATTGTGTGTAGAAATAGTAAATTGTTCGGAAATAAGAAAATTGCTTGGTAAAGGGGTGTTACATTGAATAATTTATTAAATAATACAAAAGAAGTTTTTGATAGAAATACTATTCCTGGTGTGGTATATTTTATTCATTGTTTATTTTGAAAGAAGTTTTACATAAGTCAGAGTAGTTTGAGTTTAAATGAAAGAATAAAGGTTCATAAAACTAAAGTTAAAAATAGATATCTTAGTTCTGCTTTGTATGCCCATGAAAAGATACTGGACATACTATTGATTTTGATGAAGCTAAGGTTCTCTTCTTTGAGAAAAATGAACTCAAAAGAAGAATTAAATAGAGTTTATTATTGAAAATTTATTATTCTGAAGCAATTAACTTATTTAAAAGTTCTTTTAATATTACGGGTGAATGGGAAGTGAATGGATTTGTGGGTAGTTTTTAATATTATATATATTGTGTAGTTCTTTACACTTGAAAAGTCTGCTTGTAGCAGTGAAACATTAGGTTGTGTTTTAAATTATTTTTATGCTGGACTGGTTTAATTTTGGATTTGGGATAGTTTTGATTTTATATTGTCTAGTTTAGATTTATGCTTGTAATGTATATATATATGAAAAACAAAAAAAACCAAGTTAAAAACTTGCTAACGCTTGCATTTATGTCAACAGATGGTGTTCTACCAAAAACACCGTCAAGCGTTTGTTTACATAAACGTCAGAGCACGCATTCATGATCTGAAAGTGGAATTAAAGTTAGAGATAGTGAATGCATGCTCTGACGTCTATGTAAACATATGCTTGACGGTGTTTTTGGTAGAACACCATCTGTTGATATGTATATATAAAACCTAATTCTAACTTGTTTCTCTGAGCAATCTCTTTTGTGATCATATAATTTATGCAATGAAGTTTTAGGTCAATGCTATTTAATATTACAACTTACGCTTTAAGCCTATTGTGTCATTTGAGAAATAAATCTCACTAAATTAACACGAATGCACTTTAAATGGATCTTCATACAAGATAAAATGATTTTCTTCTTTGCTAACTTTTAATAGATCTTTATTTGTGATTGTCCCTTTCATCTTGCATTGAGGGTAATGACTATGCCAGTATTTTTTAGTCAATGGAATATTACTATCAGTATGGTCTTCTATTCTATGATGAAGCATGCTTTTTTTATCTCTGGCATTGACTTTATTATTGTTATAAACACAGAATGAAGAACTGCACATTTTTATTTTATTTAGTTCAATTTTAAGTACCATGTTTTGAACGATCCTTCCATATCAATAATCTCTTTCATTATAAAGACCCTTGGAATATTTTGAATTGGAATTAAGGCAGATGAACATGATCACATCATTTAGGGTTTTTGAAGTTTTTTTATAGTTATGATACTTTTCTTCTATAAAATTACATGACATGGAAACATCCCATTCTGATAGCTATCAAGATCTTGAGGAAATGTATTTCTAATAACCATTGGTATTTGATTATGCAGGGTAATAGAAAATCAGAGAAGTGGCAGGAATTAAAGCAATTAAAAATGAAGAGCTTGAAGTATTAGCAGTAGTGGAAAGACATCTAAGAAACAAATCTATTCTGGAAAATTTGGTATGGCAGGGTGTAAATAGAAAATAAAAAAATAAAAAAAGGGTGGTGGTATAGGGGTTATATCAAAAAAATAAATTTAAATCCAGTTAAATATCAAAGAACATCTGTGGGTTGAGATAAGGATAGAAGACAAGAATGGATGGTGGCTACATGTTACACAGATATGGGAAGTAATCAAACCATAATGGAGTGAATTAGTAGCATATATGAATGCCTAGTTAAGAATATACAGTCTGTTCAAAGAAAAAGAAAAGAGAATAATGGTTATAGGGGATATGAATGGGCATATTAAAGAAATTGATGATGTATATAATAAGAATGGAGAGCTTTTCAAGAGATATTTTCAGAGAGTAAATTTGAGCATTGACATTTTATCAAATATTTACGAGGGACAATACACAAAGTCTAGAAATAATATATTCCATACAATCGATTGTGTATTAGTAGGGAAAGAGGGAATAAATAAAGTACGAAAAATTAGGGTGTTTCATACTAAAGCAAGAGTATGTAATAGTGATCATAACTTCTTTGTGATAAAAATGGTTAGTAATGTGATGGAGAATAAAAATAAAAATAGAAACAATAGTGAAAGATGGGGATGGAGAGTGAATGATAGGAATAAGTTCGATAAGTATAAAATGCAAGTTGAAGAAACCATGGAAGGGTTGGTTGGGGGTGAGTATAAGGACTGGCATGATAAAATAGAAAAAGTGGCAAATTTCAGTAAGAGTATTCAGAAGAATAAAAGAAATAAAAAAGAGAGTTAGTAATAGTGTAAAAGAGAGGAAAATGCATGCAAGGGCATATAACTGTGCTATTAAAAACAAAGAAAGTGTAAAGATATTAATGCTAAATGGGAAAAGTATGTAGAAAAGAAATTGGTAAAATAGATAATTATATAGAGAAAATAAAATTAAATTGTAAATTGTTGGAGAATATTAATAAAAGTGGAAGAGATGGCAATGTGAAATTTTGGAATTACATTAAAAGGAGAAATATAGAAGAGAGATATTATTAGTAGATGATGAAAGAATAGAGTGTAGCTGTAGAGAAGAATTTGAGAAATTTTTAAATAGATATGTAATTGATATAAAAAGATGTTAGATGTGAAGGACAAAAAAAGTAAAAAGAGAAATATAGAAGAGATATAGTATTATTAGATAATGAAAGAATAGAGTGTATCTGTAAAGAAGAATTTGAGAGATCCTTAAATAGATATGTATTGGATATAAAAAGATGTTAGATGGGAAGAACAGACTAATAGAAACATAAAAGCAAATAGTAATGGAACAAATAGAGTGATAGAAAACATGAAGCATATAGTGATACAATTATTAGGTTTACAGAAAATGAGCTGATTGAGGCAGGAAAGATATTGAAACATGAAATGACAGGAAGTTTATATGAGTGGGCAGCAGAGATGGTAAAGCATTTATAGTATGGGACAAAAGTAAAGCTATTATCCTGTTTTAATAAGATGGCACAAAAGAAATATTTTCCTGGTAGCCGGAATAATATAAGAATAAGATTAGTATTTAAAAGAAAGTATAAGGATCATAGATAGCTAAATAATTATAGACCAATAGTGGTAAAACACAATTTGGTATTAAGCTTTCTCATATATGGTGGCTGGAAGAGTTGGAAAATGGATGGAAGAAATAATGTAGTGGGAAAAATGCAAGAAAGATTTAGATCAATTAGGTGTATAGGAGATAGTTTATTTGTAAATACACAATTTATGGATGACAGTAGGAATTCAGTTAGACAGTGATATTTGAGTTTAAAAGTTATAGAGAAGGCATATGATAGAGTAAATAGAAATAGATTATGGGTAAGATTAAGAAATTTGAGAATGAATAAATTTTAAGTGGATATTATTAAGAAATTATAGAAAAATAATTACTATATTGAAGCAGTTGGATCTTAGTTCGATCCTAGCTTCATGACATCTAGCCATAAGCCCACTTCAAACCCTAGTACTAAACTTAAATTTCCAATGCAATGGGGATTTATACATTCAATCCACACTAATTTCCAAAAAGAATAACTTATTTCATAAATGCATATTAAAATTAATTAATTTCAGATTTAAATTGACCAATTATATTAATAAATTCATGATAGAATTATTCATCAATTTATATATTATAACTGCATGGATTGTGCATATATATTTGTAAATATTTAAATATATATAATTGTTTAAAAGTTTCATTGCATCAGGACTGTTTGATTTTATTTTTAAATAATTTGTTAAAATTTTATTGATTAAAAGCTACATTCTTTTGATAAGCTTTCAGATTTTCCCTTTCCAAAAACAACAGTTAAAGTTTTATTAATTAGAAAAATGATAAGGATTTCCTAATTGAAATAATTTTCTGATTTTAAGAATTCATTTTCTAATTAGAAAATGAATTCAAGTTAATGAGTTTGAAAGCCTTATCAAAGGAATGTATCTAAAAACAACCAGTAAATCTAAAAACATTGATAATGAAATAAGCGCTAGCCTGAAAACATCAGAGGACAGATATATACAGGTCTGAAAAGTTGGAGAAAGAAAAAGCCATCTTTGTTGCAGAAAAGTGCCAGTAAATTATGTGCTGTTCAAAATCATGAATTCAAAAAGTGTTCCTATCATGGTAAGGGGCCAAACATCAGGAATCTGGCTATTGTTCCTGAAGTCCCCTAAAAATATTCAATGGTGCTGCTGAATCTTTTCCAGACCAATCATGCTGCTAAAATCGTGAAAATTCATTAAAATACGGTTCAAGTAATCGACCAAATGGTGCCTACATTTTACCAACCTGGATGTGAAACTTAAGGATCCAGCCCAGAAGAAATGGGTAATATATTTTCATAATGAACCTTAAACTTTCTGGCCAGTTTCAAACTTTACTTTACACTCCCTTTAAGAGCTCTTTTCATTCTATAAATGTCACAATCTCAGTGTAATAATCTTGGTGTAAACTTACTTTTATTTATGCTATTACATTGTAATTCTCTCAACTTCTAGTCTCTAACTTTCTCTTTTCTTATTTGGCAGTTCTTTTATTATATATATATATATATATATACATATATATATATTTATATATATATATATGTGTGTGTGTGTGTGTGTGTAATTTATTAATGTTGTTATTTTAATTATATGCCAATAATCTTTCGACTCGATGAGCTCCTTTGTTCTATTTGCCTCACGCAAATAATATAATATTAATTCTAATAGTAGTTCTCACCTATTAGAACTAGATTTATACAGTTCTAGCAATCATCGAGTCGAAAGAAAATATTAAATGTGTGTTATTTTTATAATTGGCTAATAATAAATTATTAGCTCCATTTCTAATCTATGCCACCGCTATTTTCTCATTCCATTAATATTTATTTATTCAAATATAATTTTAAAAATGTTTTTATTGCAAAAGGGCCAATAAAGGAATAAAATATATTCTAATTTAAATTTCTGTTACTCACTATTAAGATTCAGGAAGGGCACGATGATTGGGGCATAATTATTATGAGTTATAAATACTTTAAAATAGTTTTCGCTAAAAGTTCGTTTGACTTTGATTAAATTAATCAAGTCATCACATAGAGCATTCTATAATTGGGTTTTATTTTTCCAACGATGACTATCAAGTCATCATCTTTGAACTTTGCTGACATAGGGCAAACTTCCGCTCCATCAGTCTAGTATGTGATAATATTTCTGTCATTTTAAATTGTTGAGGAAGAAAGCACTTCATCTCCTTTCATATTCATCAAAGGGCATAAGACTTGTCAGATGCAAGCCACCAGAGGACTTTGATCATCGACTAGCTATTATCTTTCATTTCATTTTATAGCTCATAATTCATCAGCACTGTTACATCTTTGTTCCAGTAAAGCCCACTCTGATGCTCATAAGTTGTGATGAAGTGATTTCATTTAAAGTCGAACAAATTTTCAGTCATATTTAATTAAATAATTTTTCCAATAAAGATAAAGTTATGCTCTAAATACATATCTTGCTCTTCATGAATGGATTTGCAAATATGAAAATAAATACCACATTCTTTTGTATAAAATTAGAGTAATAAATTCCTTTACTTATGAATACATTTATCTGCCTTTTATTCCTTATAGGGGGCATAGACATAGACTTTCAAATATTACTTAATATTCATTGGCATATAACAAGGACTGCCACTCTTATTATTATTATAAATTATGTTAAAGGCTAGAGGTAATTAATATAATCATTATTTAAAATTCAAACAAAACAAATTATTATTATTAAATATTTTCTAAACACACTTAGTTTCTTCGTTCTTAATTTTTTTATCATTATTTTAAAGTTAATGCTTGCTGTCTGTGTTGGCAACCCGAACATATACATATGATTCGATTTAAAATTATTTTTAGTTTATTGTCAAATATTAATGTCAGTTCAAGGGTCTCTAGTCATCACCAACCATTGATCTAGTTTCTTGGTGCATAACACAGTGCCGTCGATTTAGATTTCTACTAATCTGAGCTGGTCAGTTGGGTTTGAATTCAGTTTGAACCGACTGAGTTTGGATCTGACTTATGGTTCTTTTGGTGGGCTTTTTGACTGGTACAATATATATATATATATATATATATATATATATATATATATATATATATATATATATCAATTAGGGAATATAGGATCAATTAAACTTAAAAATGGGGTGGAACTAAGGCAAGGATGCTCTATGCCACTTATTTCGTTTTTGTTGTATTCAAATGAAATGCAGAAATCAATAGAAAAACTAGGAAGAGGGATAGACATATCATTAATATGTGGCAGAGGAGTATGTGCATTGTTGGGTCTTTTATTTCTGGATGATGATTTTTGTGTGCAGAAAGAAGTGTAAACATGGACGTTATGCTGAAGACATGTGCAAGGGTGAGATAAGAGATGGGAATTAAATTTAATGAAGAAAAATCAAATATAAAGATGTTTAATACTGGGCAAAAAGAATATGATGAATTTTTATTGGGGGATATAGAGTTAAGTGTGGTGAATAGGTATAGTGAGTTGGGAAACATCTTAAGTAATCAGAAAAATTGCTTGGATGAATGGGAGAAAAAATTTATAAAATTAGCAAAAAATAATGTAGCTAGAGTCATATGTAAGGAAATGGCAGTAGCAGGGTCACCATATGGAAATGATGTGTTATGTGTTAGTAAAAGGTATTAAATTACTTTGAAAAAGTAAAAAGGAAAGTAGAAAGACATGATTTAAATGTAGATGTGTGGACAGCAAAGAAGGCAATTTGAGGAGAAATGGGATGATCAAGTTTTTATATGAGAGATGCAAAAAGAAAAATGAAAATGTTCAGTAGATTTTAGTTTATGGATAATCAAAAAATAGCCTAAAAGTATTTTATTGGGTTATGAATAAAGGGCAGGCAACAAGATGGGTGAGAAAGGTAAGGCAGCATGCAGAAGATTTGGATAAATAATTTATATCAGCATACTTGTACAAAAGGTGGGATGATTATGTCAGGAGGATTGTTGAGTGTTATAGTGGTAAGGAAAGGGATAGAATAACAGATGCATTAATAACAATAGGGAGTTGGAGAGATAGAGAAATAGGTTGGAAAAAAAAAGTAAAAATTGTATAAATATATATAGAAGTAAATGGAACATTGGGTGCCAGTTAATTTATAGTAAAGAGCAAAGAAAGTAATTCACTGTTTAAGGCTCAAACAGGATATTTAGCAACAAAAATATACATGTAAATGGAAATATATGGGTGATTTAGTCAGCAAGTTGTGTAAAAAAGGCATATAAAATATTAGGCATTTGTTAATTCAATGCAAATGTTTGGAAACAAAAAGTACAAATAATGAATTTATGGAAGAATAAATTTAAACAAATTGATTGTACAAAAATTGAGGTTATTGGTTTTCATGATGGTTCAAGAAAAGATAAGGGGGATTTACATATGAAAGTCATGGTTGGTGGTCAAAGATTATGTTGTGGAAATGAGATGGAACAGAATATGAGAAAACGTATGGTGGGGAATGAAAAAGAAAGGTAAATTGGCTAACAGTTTCCTGTGGACATACTTGCTGAGAGATTCCTGATTCCATATAAAAATAAGTTACAGTACATCATATCACATCACATTCATCAATTTTCATTGTTATTGGTTATCTTAGGATTTCCCATAACATTTTTGATACTTGACTCTGTATTAGTTTTTATGAACTCAACTTTTATACTATGACTATCTGTAGATTCTTTTGAATTCATTTCCAACAGATATCTAGAGTTTTTAAATGTTTGTTTTGTTTCAATAGCCTTGATATCCATTCAATATTCGATTTTCAAATTATTGATGCTGTTTTCAATTTGTTTACCAAATTCAATAAATCTTGTTTGACATTTACAATCTTTTTCATCATTTTATTTTGCTATATCTAATGACAGTTTCATAATATCATTTTTTATTTTTATTTAAAAATCAGCATTCTCTTTTTTTTCTTTCACCTCTATCTTCAATTCACTACATTACTTTTGTCATATATTATAATAGTTTCATCATATAATTTTTCATTTCTATTTTAAAATCATCATTGTATCATTTTATATCTTGTTTAGTGACTATATTCATTGTCAAATTTTGTATCACGCTCATCATCAATGGGTTAAGAACAGAGTCATTTGTGCTTGTTCTCACTTATTGTTATTTCCCTCTACTCATTATTGTTTCTTGGGGTGTAATATTTTCTAATATAGTATCCACAAATGAACAATTACTTTATTCTTCTTGATTTTCAAGAATCGAAATATCCATTTTAATTCAAAGAATTTGATGTTTGTTCTACATCAATTCATTGCATTTCAAGTTTAATCTGAATTTCATCATTTGTTTCTAATTCTATTATTTTTGTCTTACTCTAAGTGATCCTTCAAAATAAAATTTTATCTTAATATTTTTTTCGTAAACTAACTTTCTAATTTCTTTTTACCCTAAACTATTATTTCTCAATATGTACTAAGTTGATAAAAATCATAGAGAGGTCAAAAACCCAATATATGTGTAAGAGAACAAATATGTGTTACTGGCCTCATTTAAAAAATTAAAAGACTAAAGTAGAGTTGGGGCAGACATATTACTAGAAAAGATGATAATAGATAGACTTTTGAAATCTTAACTGGGATTCCAAGAGATTGTAAAAGACCCAGAAAGAGACCACGTGTGAGATGGATGAATGAAATAAGAATGTTTCTGGGGATGATGTGTAGAAAGAAGCTAATGATCAGAGAAGATGGATTGAACTTAAAGAAACCTTCATCCTGTAGTGGATTGATAATGATTGGTGATGATATCCCATAAGTGTTAAAAATTTTATTTTATTTAGTTGTTTTTTTAACTTATAATTTGTCACTTTAGATCTTATTTTTATAATATATTTCATCAATTGACCACTATACTATTTTATATGTAATTATTTGTAAATATTTATTTCATTTATATATTTCCAATTCATGACATTCTCAAATTGTTTGTGTATAATAATACAATAATCTATTTTGAGCCCGTAAAGTTCTGCACAGTATATAATGAGACACAACATTCTTCTGAGCTTTTATTTAAGAGCGCCACAGATTTAAGTGGCATATGGAACAGAATGATCTGTGATTCAATGTCCCATGGTTGTTCATGTCATATGTAATAGATGGTTTGTCCTCATACTATTTAAATGTGGGGCTTGAATCACAGACAACTCATTATTTTTGCTGAACAAATCTGTAGGCTGTTAAATAAGAGTTCAGGATTATATTTGTCCTGTGACTATATATATATATATATATATATATATATATATATATATATATATATATATATATATATATATATATATATATATATATATATATATATATATATATATAAATGAATCCGCAAATTGTCTTTTGTCCTATGGGGAAGAAATATTTAAACAGCTTCGAGTATTTGAAATAATGTGGATTAAGAAATGTAAGTTACTTAGTAATTTATCTTTTCTATTAGCATGTAAAAATCACAGTGTTAGACCCACTTGTAGTAAAATCATGTATCATAAAATAATGATAATATTAGTAAAATTCTAAGGAAAACAAAAAATATTATTTTAAATTCTTTATTAAAGAAACTCAAAAAAATCTAGACAAAATTGATAAAGTACTGCTAGATTTACAATGATTTTTAGTAATAAAATACATCTTTTAGTGTGGACTCGTTTTGATTGTATTGCAAAATTTAGATTGATTAAAGATTTGGAATTTATAACAGCAAAGCAAAAGTAAAAATTACAAATGGTAATTAGAAAACAATAACTAAGTATCATGTATCCAAATCAAAAAAACTTATTATAATTTATCTAAGAAAGTCCTCTTTACAGAGGAAGTTTCGGGTTTTAGAAAATGTTTTAATTTTGCATTAACACCTTTCCAGATGCCGTTTGAGGAAATTGTTTGGAATGTTGAATCAGCTCTCGATAAAATAGATTCTTCTTTCTTCATTGGCTGATTTGGCTAGAGCCGAGATTTGCAATATTTAAAAAAAAAACCTAAGCTTCATAAAAATAATATTTCAAAGAAAGAAAGGCAACAATTAAATAATATAAAATCAGACAAATCAATTCTATTACTTCCAGCTGATAAAGGAAATGCTACTGTTGTTATGGATTGTGACATTTATCATAATAAAATTTTAGATATGCTTAAAGATAAAACTTATAAACTATCAAAAACACATCATACTACGTATTTGGAAAAAACAACAAAAGGCATTATTAATAAATCGCCTGTTGAAACAGAGATAAAAAATAAAGTAATCCCAACATATTCACTCACAGATTTCTTGGCCAATAAGCAAAAAGAATGAGAACAATAACTATAATCAAAAACAAAAGGAAATAATTTCAGATGATATTTTCTCCAACATTCAGAATTAATCTAAACATGTATTCAGATTAAAAATGATGGAATATAATTTGTAAAATTTGCAAATTAATTAAACTAGATGAAATCAATAACCTGGAAACAATAAAGACTTGCATAAAAGGACTGAAAATCTATTCATCTTCATTCACTGACTGCTAAAAATCTATTCATCTTTATTCACTGACTCTCTTGATTCTTGATTCATAACAATTGTTAAGATTTAGACATGTATTGCAACTGTAAAAGAGTCACAGAGCAGAAAAAGTGGGATAAGCCATTAACAGAGTCTTTATATTCACCAAAGAATCATCTAACACCATGCATTGCTAGATAGTTACCAGAGTATGTGACCTGTCTCCAGTCCTGGTCCTCAGAATACCATAGACTCTGCATGTAAAAGCCATGACCAAATAATATTCTGAAATGTCAGGAAATATCTGTCTTAAAATGCTGATGTCATCCAGAAGGCAAAACCATTATTGAAATCCAAAATCCAACTGGTTTGTAATCCATGCAGCAGGAGAGAGCAATAACTTATATTCATCAGAATGACAAGTGTCAAAATCCTAGGTAAATATAAATTTCATGTTCCCATTTATAAACTGAAAGTCAGAGCAATCTTTATGTTCCCATAAATATCTTTGAGTGTTTCTTTTATAATTATCAATAAGTGTTCCTTATAATTACCATCTAAAATAAATTCTAGTATGTGCACATATTTTTATTTTTTCATAATATATTTTTAAAGCTTCCTTTAAGTGATGAAGTATATTTAAAGGTGTGAGTGCATATTCATATTTATAATGTGTAGTTGAATCAATATTTATTACATATTTATTAAGAGTGTGCTTAAATTTATAATTTTCTTTACTATAATGTTTTAGATTTATGCTCATCTAAAATGTCTTAGAATAAATGATTTATTTGTTAATTAATGTTTGTCACCACATTTTAAATAATTATTCCAATAACAGAAAAATATTTTCATTAAGTATAGAAGCTAAGTAGTCTAATATATTTTTATTTCCTACAATTAAGTGAAGACCCAGCTCGGGATAAATCAAGTGCTAAATTGTTTACCTGATATCCAGGCTAGCTACTTATAACATATGATTAATTGGTGCCTGTGGTCTTAGCTCAAAAGAAGTAAAAATGTCTTAAAATACATGAGTTTGAATTTAAAAGCTGAGAAGTTCAATAGCCTGGAAATGTGACTACATGCATACTTTGTACAGCCTTGGTGTTGTTATAGGTGCCACTGGCTTTATAAACATTATGTATTGGACTTCTTCACTTGGAAGGCCAATGTTCTATAATAATAAAAGTGAAACTAAAAAAGATAAACATTTTTTAGATCTATTAGTTAGATAATAACAATGGATGATATTAAAAGTATATTAGTAAATGTTGTAAAGCCTGAAATATGTTTTCCTCTTTCTAATGTTTTTATAAATAATTGAATACACATTCAATATGTATAAACTATATTAATATTTAGTTAACTTTTTTTAGCATAATTATTATATGCTATCTTAAGAACTGGATCATGTTAACTTCAGCAGACCGAAACTTAATATATTTAGGTGTATTACTTAGTTATTTTCAGTATGTATTAGTATTATCATTAAGCATGGTGAGCATGTTTTATTAATCACATAGTGTGCACTAATGTTATGATGCTTTTCCTTAAAGGGGTTCCTAGTATCCAGCTGGCCATTATATAATTTGAATGGCTATATACGTAGAACTGGAACACAAGGGTCCAGAACAGTATTCAAAGACAATCAGACATCCAGCTAGCCATTTGGTCCAATGGCACTGAGTATTTGTTACTGAAGCCTGTGAGCAATTACACATTTGCACTTTGATCTTACATTTGATATTTTAGTGCTATAGTCTTTAGATGTCAATCTATGGTAACGAGTTCTCTCCCTCCTTACTAGTAACCTTCAGCATTATACTGAACATAGAATCTGGTTTTACCTAATGAGTATGTATGCCAAGTATATTTAATTGCTCATTGGTAATATATTACATTTAGTAGCTTAACACTCTTCATTTGTATCATGCTGGTAAGTGCTTAACTTACCATTAGCAAACCTAAAAAATATATATTGGCATGTCACCATATTAGGCATGAATCATAGACTACAGATAATTATATATATTGCATTGCTTATTAAAATGAGACCACAGTATAATTATCCATTTCATCATTACTGAAATACCTGTGTCTGTAATCCATTCAACCAATGCTAAATAGTTATGTTTTTTTAGTTTAATTTATTTAATCAATATTTTATGAAGTATATTTAAATTTACAATTTGTTTAATGTTATTTCTGCAATTTACTCCAAATCACCCAAACTCTTTATTAATATATTGTGCATTACCATAGTTAAGTTATAGCATGTTGAGTTGGTCATTTAATCTTTAATTATAGTTAAGTATTAACTTTGTCACTGAGTTTTATGGTTCTCTCTTTGCTCATTGAGCTCACTAAAGAAATTGAGACTGAGTGTAACCTCATAAATATCATTCATACTGTACTAAATCATGGAGGACTGGTGAATGAGTTAAAGCATGGCTGGATTCATGGAGTCACCACCTCATCTAGATCAGCTTTGGTATAATTTTCCTGGACTCTGGATTTTGTTGCATAAATGCATAAATATGACTGGTACAATATATTTATGTATAATATGACTGCTTTTAAAAGAATAAAGCAATATAAAGTGCATTTTGGGAAAATAATAACAAAAGTTTTATTTAACTTTATAATGAATTTCTGACTTACCCTAGGTGACAGTGGGCTGCAGTAAGAATCCATTGATTACTTATAATAGCACCACCACACAAAAAATTTCCTGAACTTGACCACAATGACACCTGAAACACATATATTACTTTGTGTGATTTATTTCTTTGCTTACTTTTTTACAATTACATTAGTGTATATATATATATATATATATATATATATATATATATATATATATATATATATATATATATATATATATATATATATATATATATATTCTGGCCTCCTCCTCCGTCCACGTCCTCCATAAAATTTATATAGTGTTTAACATTCTTCCGGGTTCTAGCTCAGTTTAACAAATGAATAAATGAAATATTCATTTGTTAATTAAAATGATTATTAGCTCTAGCTTTTAAAATACAAGTACAGTTATATTTGTAAATGAATTAATAAATATTTATTATTTTCATGAGACATGGAGTGACGACACGGGGAACGAGACAGACTACATTGAGATATTATCCATATGATACTATCTCAATGGCATAGGAACACTATTTCCCCTTTTGCTATACTAAATAACTAACTTATAGTATTCCCACGACTTTCTAAACTCTTTTCACTATGATTAAAATAATAATCATGTCTTAATATTCTTTGTAATAATAATCTAGCTCAATTAAATAAGATTAAGTAAATAAATAGAATAAATAAAATAAAATCAAATCTCAGGTTCATAAATTGTATTCTAACTGATTTAAAATTACGGTAGTAAACTATGAAAAGGGAATTTTATGTCATAAATTCACTACGCAGTAACTAACAATAATAAATAATAATAATAATAATAATAATAATAATAATAATAATAATAATAATAATAATAATAATAATAATAATAATAATAATAATAATAATAATAATAATAATAATAATAATAATAATAATAATAATAATAATAATAATAATAATAATAATAATAGTATAATATAATCTTATTACTTCCTAAATGAAATAAATAATTACGTACATGGCAGTATTTTAATAATCCGATACGTGTGGTAACATCAGCATATAATTTATTTTAATATTGTGGCAACCAACTTATGACCAATAAATGATATAATTATGATCTTTTAATTTTATCATACAAATAAATTTTAAAAATTATTATAACACTTTTATGTTTACCTATTTTGTGCAAAACTATATGTCTGTTTCAATTATAAATGTGTATTGTGATATCATGCATCCATGTGGAGAAATAATAACGAAGACACAAAGCTTTATAATAAATTTACAACAAAGTTTATTAATAACAAAAACAAATAACACTATTTTACATTATGTACATTGGATATCCTTACTCTTTTATCACAAATCATTTTACTAGTTTATACAATAAAACCAACTTCTACTTATTTTCTAGTTAATTCTTATCTTTTAAATACTTAAGCAAGTATAGTATTATTATTATTATTATTGGATTTCTTATTTTTAGTTTAGCTTGTTACAAAATATATTTATTTATAATTATCACTAATACTTTGTATCCCTACTACTTTTTAAAATTATATTTTTATAAAATTACATTCATAGTAAACATTCTACAAAATCATAAAACTCTAATTTTATATTAGTTATATGGAATCCTACCGATTCAAGAACATTCTTCTACATTTGATATTACGTTTTATTGTTCACTATACAATGCTTATTAATCTAATATACTCATTCAAGCCTTGCTTCGGATGGTAATTACAATTATTAACACACCATGCACAAATATATGTGTCTATTACACATTATTGAATTATTTTCTTAACAAACATGCAATATTTATTTTCTAAATATTATTATAAAAAATATTCAAATTTTATTATCACTTAAAAAAAACTTTGTTTTAGATTTCACTTTTAAAATCTTATATTCGTTTCCAAATTGGTTTTAAACTGTATTATATGATTCTTTTTCACTTTATGATTTTTATACTTTCACTTTTAAAATTACACAGTTCTAACACATTCCAGTAAATAAACTATTCTTACTTAAACTATAACATACCCTCAGTTCTATTTTATTCATTATTTCTATAAAATATCTTTCTGACGATGCAGATTCACGAAACAAGCATAGCGAAAATAGATGCACAGGATCAAAATAACTAGAATATTATCCGTCATAAACCTTGACAATAATGGCACAGTGAATTCAAAGATACTATAGAGGAGCGACCTTTGTCTGTCTACCCACCTCTATTATAGGAGTGATGCTAAAGCTATTTCTTCAGCTTTATATAACATCAAGGAGTTTAAAAGATACGTAAAGACACTGTCCAAAATATATGTGTTCAGTGATAGGGCTTGGTTAGCTATACTGAAAGCACACAAACTAACTATGATCCAAATACTTTATTTTTCTTATTTCTTAGCAAAACATCATCTTGGTTTCCTCTACACTAGTACTACCAAGTCACTATCCAATCTTATTTCTCTAGATTTTTCTATACAGTACATCGACAAATTCTTATCTACATTTCTAACAATAATAAAATTCATTTTATTTCAAAACTATACAGCTGTTCTCTAAGAAAATCTTTTACTACTTTTCTCTTATATTTATCATATACACACTATTTTAAAATATCTAAATACTTTGTTACATGAAAGTTCAAAAGAATCACACAATTGTTTTGACAACTTATACTATTAATTATACTTGAAATAACTTATTGCATGCATTTTTAAAATTACTCTTATCTCAGAATATGTTATAATGTTGTATAAAATGTGTACTTATAATTTTAAAACTTTCACACATCATTCTTAATCAATAGATGATCTAAAAATATACATTATGCATTATGAATAAATACCAAAATTACCAAAACGATCTTGATCTTCTCGATCGTGTTCTATAGGCTTCACCATTCCATTAATTCTTGTAGATATAAAAATTCCATACATACTTTTTATTTTTAAAACAATATTTCTATCATTCTATTAAGCTATTATATTTAAATCTCATTATTATTAAATTTATGTTTATATGTTTTCCCTAATCTAATATAGCATTTTATATTTAAAAATAAATTAATAAAATATTTAAATTATATTTATGATACTTCTTCACCAGACTTTCTTGAACTGTTCATATTTAAGCTAAAAAAAAAAAAAAATATTTCTTCTTTTAGTCACTTAATGTTCTATTTTAAAGTAAAACAATAACTCTGTTTAATAAATCTTCATAGACGACAATCCTTGGTTTTCACAATATTGTATACAATTATTAATTCATGGCATTCTCTTCTACTATTGTCTGCTAATATTTTCCCGCGCGACTTTTCCGATGCATCTTGTACGTACTTTTATTTGAAGATTCAGTAAATTTTCTGTTTCCATGGATCCATTTTTATTAAGTCATTTAATTTTATATTCCTTTTAAAATCAAGCATTTCTTCCATTGAATACTTTGTAATATTTTTTCTGATAAGATAAAGTTTTTCGGCTCCTTTTCTATAAAATACATAATAGCACTTTCATATTCTTCTTTACTTTTCTTTATTTCAAAACTCTTGTACTATATTTTTAACAATGTTTTTCTTTAAAAGATAAACCTTCTTTCTTCATCATTATTTTTCTTTATAATAAAACACATGTTAAATTTTTTTCATAGAGAAGAATATAACATAACTTCAAAGTAGCCTTATAAATTTTGCGTCATAATTTTTTCCTGACGGCATGTAACTTCTCTTTTAAGACTTCGCATAGCGTCCCAATTATATTTCTTTGAGTTATAACAATCAGTTTCTGGTTGAGCATAAATAAAGTCGTATTAAGACATTTTCCAAATATTTTTCCTTCGGTAATAAATTTAAGTATTTTCCCTTGTACTTTCATCTCTACTGTAGGTTTTGATTAAATTCGAATAAATTTCCCTGGTAAGATAACTTTTAAAATTAGCAATCCATATCGATACAGTCAAAATATATTATATGTTACAGAAGAACTTTTAAATAAATACAAAATTTTAAATTTATATTACTTTTCTAGCTACGGTGTTATCAGCTACAAAAATGTGTTACTTTCTCTTTCACTTACACATTCCTTCTTCCCGCTCTGTATAATTCCTATATTTTTTGTCTGCTAATTTACCTCTGTTGATTGGTTAATAACTTTATTTTAGCGCGAACAAATTTATCCATTTTAGCTTTATAACAGATTAGACTTTTAAAATAAAGACTTGATGACATAATGTCTGAAATATTATTTAGACTAGTATTTTTAAATTCAATTTTAATTTTACCAAAATTATTTAAACTTTTAAAATAATTATTAAAACAATATTTAATACTTCAACTTGTACTTTAAGGATCGATGGCAATTATATTTAGTTTCAAATTCACAAACTTTATTATTATTTTAACAAGCGTGTGTGTGAAGGTATATAATATACAGTCACGTGTTTACTAATTTTATCAAATGATTTTTTATTTACGTCTCGGTCTGAATTACCAAAACTGATATATTTTATAAAAATTTGGAAAATAATTTAAAAATGTAGAACTAAATATAACTCTCATCATCCTATAGTTTATTTTAAAATATACTCTATTAAATTTGTCTATTAAATATAATTATACACTACATATAATAATTAATAAAGCAAGTCATATATAACATGACATTACTTTTATGAGCTTGTAATTACAAAAATGCACATAGAGAGCGTACCAATAGCTCTAGCAAGCTCGTAAATTAACAAGTGCGGTTATGAGAAATATTTAAAATCTCTATCCAGAACACTCTTATCTCCAGACCATGGTTTCGGGCTTATGGCCCACGTCAGTGGAGAGCTAGAATATTCGGACACTAGACCTAAAATATCAACTCAAAAAACCAGCACTTATTTCAAACGTATATTTAAGAAGAAACTCTGAATTTTTCGGACATGAAAATGTCTTTAAATCCAGCTATCTAACTTAAATAGCTATATGGGACTGAAGTATATTCAGATCTACCATATTCTAATAGGCTCAGCATAGCCAAAGCCTTAAAGGTAAAATTATAATAATTAATAAAGCAAGTCATATATAACATGACATTACTTTTATGAGCTTGTAATTACAAAAATGCACATAGAGAGCGTACCAATAGCTCTAACAAGCTCGTAAATTAACAAGTGCGGTTATGAGAAATATTTAAAATCTCTATCCAGAACACTCTTATCTCCAGACCATGGTTTCGGGCTTATGGCCCACGTCAGTGGAGAGCTAGAATATTCGGACACTAGACCTAAAATATCAACTCAAAAAACCAGCACTTATTTCAAACGTATATTTAAGAAGAAACTCTGAATTTTTCGGACATGAAAATGTCTTTAAATCCAGCTATCTAACTTAAATAGCTATATGGGACTGAAGTATATTCAGATCTACCATATTCTAATAGGCTCAGCATAGCCAAAGCCTTAAAGGTAAAATTATAATAATTAATAAAGCAAGTCATATATAACATGACATTACTTTTATGAGCTTGTAATTACAAAAATGCACATAGAGAGCGTACCAATAGCTCTAACAAGCTCGTAAATTAACAAGTGCGGTTATGAGAAATATTTAAAATCTCTATCCAGAACACTCTTATCTCCAGACCATGGTTTCGGGCTTATGGCCCACGTCAGTGGAGAGCTAGAATATCCGGACACTAGACCTAAAATATCAACTCAAAAAACCAGCACTTATTTCAAACGTATATTTAAGAAGAAACTCTGAATTTTTCGGACATGAAAATGTCTTTAAATCCAGCTATCTAACTTAAATAGCTATATGGGACTGAAGTATATTCAGATCTACCATATTCTAATAGGCTCAGCATAGCCAAAGCCTTAAAGGTAAAATTATAATAATTAATAAAGCAAGTCATATATAACATGACATTACTTTTATGAGCTTGTAATTACAAAAATGCACATAGAGAGCGTACCAATAGCTCTAACAAGCTCGTAAATTAACAAGTGCGGTTATGAGAAATATTTAAAATCTCTATCCAGAACACTCTTATCTCCAGACCATGGTTTCGGGCTTATGGCCCACGTCAGTGGAGAGCTAGAATATTCGGACACTAGACCTAAAATATCAACTAGACCTAAAAAACCAGCACTTATTTCAAACGTATATTTAAGAAGAAACTCTGAATTTTTCGGACATGAAAATGTCTTTAAATCCAGCTATCTAACTTAAATAGCTATATGGGACTGAAGTATATTCAGATCTACCATATTCTAATAGGCTCAGCATAGCCAAAGCCTTAAAGGTAAAATTATAATAATTAATAAAGCAAGTCATATATAACATGACATTACTTTTATGAGCTTGTAATTACAAAAATGCACATAGAGAGCGTACCAATAGCTCTAACAAGCTCAGTAAATTAACAAGTGCGGTTATGAGAAATATTTAAAATCTCTATCCAGAACACTCTTATCTCCAGACCATGGTTTCGGGCTTATGGCCCACGTCAGTGGAGAGCTAGAATATTCGGACACTAGACCTAAAATATCAACTCAAAAAACCAGCACTTATTTCAAACGTATATTTAAGAAGAAACTCTGAATTTTTCGACATGAAAATGTCTTTAAATCCAGCTATCTAACTTAAATAGCTATATGGGACTGAAGTATATTCAGATCTACCATATTCTAATAGGCTCAGCATAGCCAAAGCCTTAAAGGTAAAATTATAATAATTAATAAAGCAAGTCATATATAACATGACATTACTTTTATGAGCTTGTAATTACAAAAATGCACATAGAGAGCGTACCAATAGCTCTAACAAGCTCGTAAATTAACAAGTGCGGTTATGAGAAATATTTAAAATCTCTATCCAGAACACTCTTATCTCCAGACCATGGTTTCGGGCTTATGGCCCACGTCAGTGGAGAGCTAGAATATTCGGACACTAGACCTAAAATATCAACTCAAAAAACCAGCACTTATTTCAAACGTATATTTAAGAAGAAACTCTGAATTTTTCGGACATGAAAATGTCTTTAAATCCAGCTATCTAACTTAAATAGCTATATGGGACTGAAGTATATTCAGATCTACCATATTCTAATAGGCTCAGCATAGCCAAAGCCTTAAAGGTAAAATTATAATAATTAATAAAGCAAGTCATATATAACATGACATTACTTTTATGAGCTTGTAATTACAAAAATGCACATAGAGAGCGTACCAATAGCAGCATCGTAACAAGCTCAGTAAATTAACAAGTGCGGTTATGAGAAATATTTAAAATCTCTATCCAGAACACTCTTATCTCCAGACCATGGTTTCGGGCTTATGGCCCACGTCAGTGGAGAGCTAGAATATTCGGACACTAGACCTAAAATATCAACTCAAAAAACCAGCACTTATTTCAAACGTATATTTAAGAAGAAACTCTGAATTTTTCGGACATGAAAATGTCTTTAAATCCAGCTATCTAACTTAAATAGCTATATGGGACTGAAGTATATTCAGATCTACCATATTCTAATAGGCTCAGCATAGCCAAAGCCTTAAAGGTAAAATTATAATAATTAATAAAGCAAGTCATATATAACATGACATTACTTTTATGAGCTTGTAATTACAAAAATGCACATAGAGAGCGTACCAATAGCTCTAGCAAGCTCGTAAATTAACAAGTGCGGTTATGAGAAATGTCATGTTATATATGACTTGCTTTATTAATTATTATAATTTTACCTTTAAGGCTTTGGCTATGCTGAGCCTATTAGAATATGGTAGATCTGAATATACTTCAGTCCCATATAGCTATTTAAGTTAGATAGCTGGATTTAAAGACATTTTCATGTCCGAAAAATTCAGAGTTTCTTCTTAAATATACGTTTGAAATAAGTGCTGGTTTTTTGAGTTGATATTTTAGGTCTAGTGTCCGAATATTCTAGCTCTCCACTGACGTGGGCCATAAGCCCGAAACCATGGTCTGGAGATAAGAGTGTTCTGGATAGAGATTTTAAATATTTCTCATAACCGCACTTGTTAATTTACGAGCTTGTTAGAGCTATTGGTACGCTCTCTATGTGCATTTTTGTAATTACAAGCTCATAAAAGTAATGTCATGTTA
The DNA here is from genome assembly GCA_028023455.1 of Epiperipatus broadwayi. Lineage (NCBI taxonomy): Eukaryota > Metazoa > Onychophora > Udeonychophora > Euonychophora > Peripatidae > Epiperipatus > Epiperipatus broadwayi. The sequence continues at coordinate 101,779 of JAQFVV010006816.1, read as the reverse complement.
TATATGACTTGCTTTATTAATTATTATAATTTTACCTTTAAGGCTTTGGCTATGCTGAGCCTATTAGAATATGGTAGATCTGAATATACTTCAGTCCCATATAGCTATTTAAGTTAGATAGCTGGATTTAAAGACATTTTCATGTCCGAAAAATTCAGAGTTTCTTCTTAAATATACGTTTGAAATAAGTGCTGGTTTTTTGAGTTGATATTTTAGGTCTAGTGTCCGAATATTCTAGCTCTCCACTGACGTGGGCCATAAGCCCGAAACCATGGTCTGGAGATAAGAGTGTTCTGGATAGAGATTTTAAATATTTCTCATAACCGCACTTGTTAATTTACGAGCTTGCTAGAGCTATTGGTACGCTCTCTATGTGCATTTTTGTAATTACAAGCTCATAAAAGTAATGTCATGTTATATATGACTTGCTTTATTAATTATTATAATTTTACCTTTAAGGCTTTGGCTATGCTGAGCCTATTAGAATATGGTAGATCTGAATATACTTCAGTCCCATATAGCTATTTAAGTTAGATAGCTGGATTTAAAGACATTTTCATGTCCGAAAAATTCAGAGTTTCTTCTTAAATATACGTTTGAAATAAGTGCTGGTTTTTTGAGTTGATATTTTAGGTCTAGTGTCCGAATATTCTAGCTCTCCACTGACGTGGGCCATAAGCCCGAAACCATGGTCTGGAGATAAGAGTGTTCTGGATAGAGATTTTAAATATTTCTCATAACCGCACTTGTTAATTTACGAGCTTGCTAGAGCTATTGGTACGCTCTCTATGTGCATTTTTGTAATTACAAGCTCATAAAAGTAATGTCATGTTATATATGACTTGCTTTATTAATTATTATAATTTTACCTTTAAGGCTTTGGCTATGCTGAGCCTATTAGAATATGGTAGATCTGAATATACTTCAGTCCCATATAGCTATTTAAGTTAGATAGCTGGATTTAAAGACATTTTCATGTCCGAAAATTCAGAGTTTCTTCTTAAATATACGTTTGAAATAAGTGCTGGTTTTTTGAGTTGATATTTTAGGTCTAGTGTCCGAATATTCTAGCTCTCCACTGACGTGGGCCATAAGCCCGAAACCATGGTCTGGAGATAAGAGTGTTCTGGATAGAGATTTTAAATATTTCTCATAACCGCACTTGTTAATTTACTGAGCTTGTTAGAGCTATTGGTACGCTCTCTATGTGCATTTTTGTAATTACAAGCTCATAAAAGTAATGTCATGTTATATATGACTTGCTTTATTAATTATTATAATTTTACCTTTAAGGCTTTGGCTATGCTGAGCCTATTAGAATATGGTAGATCTGAATATACTTCAGTCCCATATAGCTATTTAAGTTAGATAGCTGGATTTAAAGACATTTTCATGTCCGAAAAAATTCAGAGTTTCTTCTTAAATATACGTTTGAAATAAGTGCTGGTTTTTTGAGTTGATATTTTAGGTCTAGTGTCCGAATATTCTAGCTCTCCACTGACGTGGGCCATAAGCCCGAAACCATGGTCTGGAGATAAGAGTGTTCTGGATAGAGATTTTAAATATTTCTCATAACCGCACTTGTTAATTTACGAGCTTGCTAGAGCTATTGGTACGCTCTCTATGTACACTACATATAGTATTTATTTAATTTATTAGTTTTAAAAATATTATACTCAAATTATTAATATACTTTTAACTATTGATAGCTGTGTTATTTTATATGGCCAGCTTTTACAACCATAAGCAAGGATATTATTAAGCTTTATTTAACTGTTTTCTTTTAAAATAATTTATTACACTGTTATATACCAGGTATTTTCAGCTTAAACTTGTACTATAAAATTTAATTATCCTATTATTATTTATATATCATACAAATATAACTTAAAATTTAAAATTTTTTAATAATTGACCTTTCTACCTTATTATGACCTACAGATAAGGGCACAATATATATATATATATATATATATATAGTGAATATTCAGATTAATGATCAAAGTATATAAAAAAAATAAAGAAGTTTGTTGATCTTGTTTGGTTTTTCTTTTGCTTGATAAATGGATAATGTGAGATCTTGGAAATATAAGTTTAAATAGATAACCATGGCAACCTAAAGCTTTTTAAATACTATTGTTTACTGCTAATTCCAGCTTTAAAATACTAAATTCGTTAGAATCAAACCCAAGGAAAAAACATATAGGCAAATAAATAAATTTTGGAAACAATTTTGTATGATATAAAAGTTTACTTAAATAGGATCAGTATTATTATTTTTACATATTATATTTCTGTTACTGCAATCACCATGGTAACATTATTATATATAATTCAATGTTTTTATGTCATGTATATTTGTTTATAAATTAATTAAAAAATTATATATATATATTATTTGTATTTATAAAGTGAATACAGGTTGTAATATCAATTCTGTATCTCGGTTTACAAATATTAGGAAAAATCATATTGAATTTAGATTTCATTTCCATGTATCCATTTTTCTCCAAACTTACATTACAAACCGGGGAAACTGTAGTAAAATATTGTTTTTATTCAGCTTTATTTGAGTAATTTTCAATAGTTGTTATGACATCTATAACGTCAGAAATAGGTAATGTAAATAGCCAGAATGGACTGTAAGTGAGGGCTATCATATTTTTGTTGTTGCCAGAAACAGAAGTGTTTCTATATTCTTTTAAATAAAATTTCTTCAATATTTTTTTTTGTTAAACTATAAAAATATGGAAGAATAAACTTAAATTATCAGCCCATTTATTCATTTGAATGGCAGTTTGTGAAAAAGTTCCAAAGAAGACGGCAATAAAATGTGAGGAGGGAAACATATTAAAAAAAAAAAAAATGTTGTGTAAAATTGGCTATATTTAACAAAGAGATTTCTAGTTTAGAAATTGAAGTATAACTACCATTGCATTGGATAAATATCATGTTCCAAGCTAAGAAAACATTCAGGATCAACTGGATTAATTTCTACCATAAAAAGGCTAGTTAAATTGCACTCTCCTCTTTAAAAATGAAAAGGAGGAAAAGGGGCTGTTATTAAAATTCATGGGATTATTCTATATGAACATTATTGCCAATGAAAAGAAACATTTAAAGTTCCACTTATATTTTCTTTGAAATAAACTGCTCTCTACATCTTAGGGACTGAGGATAAATAAACAACGAATAATCAATGATCAATGAAAATGGACAGACTTTATCTAGTGTATAATTTTTTTTATATAAATATCTGTGCTTATTAATGTTTTTATATATATTTAAAAAGAGATGATTTGTATTTTACTGAAATCATCTTTAGATGTAATAAAATTTAGGCAATGAAATGATAGGAGAGATTTCTTTACTAATTATTTAAACTCTTGCCTGAGTATATATTAACACAACCCGATGTCTTTTTTTTGTAATATCCAATTTGATTTTTGCATGTATAAAATTTAGTTTAAAACATCGAACAAACAAGAGGTTTAAATATATCGTTTTATTTCATATTTATTTATCGATTATTATTTTAATGTACAAATAGGGTCCAATCTCATTCAATTACATATATTTGGTATCTGTTATATAAATAATTTTCAGTAAGGTATCCATAAATCTCTGCAATCATTCATTTGTTTATATGCGTGTCATTAATGTTTTCGCAAATGTTTTAGAGTTACCCACAGGAATTTTATCATTATTTTTATTATTATTTAATCAATCAAAAATAGATTAATTTCTTATTGTATTTTGTTGTTAATTTTACTGATTCTCCTTTATATAATCCAATATAATATATAAACTGAGTTGATTTAAATTCCAAGACTCCACTTAATTGTTTTATTTGGATTGCGTAAGGTAATTTTGCAATTTAAAATTTGTCTCAAGGTTCAAACCCAGCTTAGTAAGTTAACTAGAATATAAAATATATGTTTTATATACTATAATTTTTATTATGTTATCTACTACAAACTTTCTATTTATTTCTCCATTCGAGTATTTGCTTAATATATTTTGGTTAATATTACAGATAAATGTCATTAGCTTAGCGTTGACCATTTCTTTGTTTGTCTAATCCCGTCTTAAAAATCTAAATAAATGGTACTTTATCATTGGTTCAGAATAACTCGTCTTAGATATTTTTTTTAAACTTGTATAAAATGAAGAGTACAAATTTCATTCACTGGTTTAATTGAATATTATCTTCGAATTGAAAAAAAGTCAATTATATTCAATTGTTTAAAGATTCAAATAAATAATATTAATAATCATAGGTGAATAATCATCCAATGGAAACAATATATCTTTTATATAATGTGATTGAAATTCAATATAAACACAGCTAATTAAAGGATAAATATTTTAACCACTTACAAATATCTCTCTTTAATTTTATATTCACATTGTTACACATACATTAAATGTTTTAATAGCAAAAGCTAATCACGAATTACTTTAATCTTACCAGCAGATAATTAATTATTTATGTTTTTCTAAATAAAAAAAAATAGTTGAATTTTTTTTAATTTATTAATTGATTGATTCAAATATATGAAGATTGACTATCTTAATATAAAGCTGAGCATTGATTGAATGTATGTGTGGAAATAGTAATCTGGACCAACTGATGATTGCTGGCTTAGCATAAAATACATAAATTGGTGATTATTTATTTTTTCAACATGTGTGTGATCAGGTGGCGCTGCAATATGCGATAGCATTTAGGGTTGAGGGTCATGTGAAAGTCTGAGTTTGAACTTTTAAAGGTTGGTTATGATAAAAACCAAATCTTGTGTACAATAAATTTATTTAATAATAAGAAGAAGATTTGCAATGTTACCTTAGATAATAAAAAATGGATATCTATACCGTTTATAAATAACATGCAATGTAAATTAACAAAGAATATATTTAAAGAAAAGTATAATATTTCATGTTGTGTTCCCCCGAACGATTGATTAATAATTCTAAGAATATAATTCCTAAGTTGCAAAGAAGTAACATAATTTATCAGATTTCTTGTGGATGTCAAAAGTTATATATCGGTGAATCGAGATGTTCTGTGGAAAAAAGATTGAAGGAGCATCAATTATTATATAATCGAATGAAAAATAATGTAAATAGTCAATTTAATACAGCTTCAGTATTCTTTTACCATGAAAAACTCGCAATTATAGGTTTATATTGAATAGTAATGGTCATGAAATAAAAATATTAATGGATGAAAGGAATCATAAAAAGAGGAAAATTAAAGAGGCAATTTTGATTGATAAATATAATGATGTTTTTATTAATAGGTAAGTTGCAAATACGGCTATACACAGCATCTGTAAATATATGCAACATTAAGTTTTAAAAAAAAATGAAATTCCGTTAAGCTGACAAATATTACTACGTAAATGAAAGCGCTTCAAAAAAATTTAAATTATAATATTGTTTATACCGTTAATTATTTAGGTTTATTTATATATATATATGCAGGTTTGAAGCCGGTATAGTGTATTAATTTAAATATATAAATTAATAAATATACAAATATCTTCTAAAACAGAACCATTTACTTAATTAAATGTCTCAAAAGAAGTAGTCACTATATTGATGAAATGTAATATAATTTTTCAAAGCATAAAAAAAAATTATCAACAATTTTCCTTTTAAAACTGCAAATGCAGCTTTTAAAAAAAAAAAAAATATCTTTATGAATTTTAAAAATTAAAGAAACCTTTCAAAGTCTTAAAATCTTTAGGATAATAATTTGTATAATAAACGTATTACTTTTTTTTGTTTTTGATAATTTCCATAATACTAATCAACTTACGTATTTTTACTTGAATCATAACCTTGATATAGAAGACTATCCAATATTTACCTCTAAAACAACATCTTTATATTCACACGTATTCCAAAATTAAATACGCTACAATTATTTTGTTTAATAGGATGTTATTGATGACCAAACCTTTATGCAACGTGATTTTCAAGAAAAAAAAAACAAATATTTGTCGATCAAGTTATTTCCCAAATTAAGTAGATAATAAAACTGATTGAAGTCTTATAAAATTAAATATTAAAAGAAGACAGGGGTATCTGTTGCATTTATTGTTTAGACTATTTCCATCATCTAATATGAGTGCTGAATGTCTTTAAAAAAGTACAGAAGAATAATACCTCTCGAAATTTTATGCATATATTAACCTGTTAGATGAGCTTTTACTAACAGTTGAATGTATTTGGATTATTTAACTAAAGTTAAATTTTTTCTAAAGACTTTCAATACTCATATTAGATTATGGAATTAGTCCAAACAATAAAAAAAAAATTGGAATCCAGTTAAAGATGTCATTTATCCATTTATTTTCATTTTTAGCAATATTTTCAGACCAACACCATTTCGGTTTTTTAATTTTTTCAATAATACTACTTACACCTGTTTAAACTCTCACTCATATATATCATATTTGAACTTTGATATTCCTAATAAGTATCTTTCCAAACTTTTGTGATAGGTCTAAAGTAAAGCCTCAGATCCATATGTAAGAACTGGTAAAATACATTTATTGAAAACTGTCTTTTGTAAACAAACAGGCATGTTTTTTTTTTTTAATATTGTTATTTTATTAAAAGTATTCTAACCAAAATTAATTATATGATTAATTTCATCCATTATGTTTTCATCTACAGAAAATATCTGGCCATGGTATATATAATAGTTAACTATTTATTTATCATTATCAATATTCATTTTCCTTTTTTTGAGAAAATGCATTCAAAATTAATTTAGTATGTTTAACATTTAACTTTAATCTTACTTCATTATTTGTATTTGTTAACTTTTGCAGCATTTTTTGAAGCTCCAAAGCATTATTTTCAAAAATAACAACATCATTTGCAAAATGTAGATGACTTAAATAATGTACTTTTACTTTTATTTCTTTAGCTTTTTATTGAAATCCATAAAGTACTTGCAAGACTGTGGCAAATTATTTTGCAGATATAATGTCACCCTGTCATACATCCTTCTCGATGTCAATTTATTTAGTATCATTATGTAATCCAACTTTTGCTGTTATGATTTTTTTAAAAAATTCAGAATATGATAGTATTTTGGGTCTACATTTTGATGATCCAAAGCTTTAATCATTAAACAAATGCTTATAAAATCAAATGCTTATTATAACCTACAAATTCAAAGCATAATGATAACTTATAATCATTGGCTCTTTCTAAAATATTTCTCAATACATGGATAGGATTCAGTGTACCACAATTTCTTTAAATTATGCTTGTTTGGGTGGGTTAAAATCCAAGTTCACTGTAAATAAGTTGTTAATAATTTTGTTGTTAAAATTTTTGATATTTTATTATCATCTTTTTAAACTAACAATATTAATATTGTATTCTTCCAATCATCTTGTGCATCCTTATTATTTAGACAGTCTATATGTAACCTTGCCATTATTTTTCTATTCCTTCAATAGCTTCATTTAAGGTAACAACTTTAATTCCATCATAACCTGGTGGTTTTTTCATCTTTATAGACATAATTGTATGTCTAACTTCTTAATTTAAAATTCTGAAAAATTCAAATCATACTGTAGTTGTAGAAAGTGTATTTCCTTGTTCTCTATTGCTATATAATTCTTGATAGAACTCTTTTACACATCATGATGTCATCTAAGTTTTAGTAATAGTTTCATCTTTGTTTTTCTTACTGCAAAAATGGGTTTCCTTCCAATAGCAAAATGTTGTTTACACTCTCGAAATTTTTATTTGCTTCTATAGCATTTTTATTAGTTCACAATTATGTACTATTATTATTATTATTATTATTATTATTATTATTATTATTATTATTATTATTATTATTATTATTATTATTATTATTATTATTATTATTATTATTATTATTATTATTATTATTATTATTATTATTATTATTATTATTATTATTATTATTATTATTATTACTACTATTATTATTATTATTATTATTATTATTATTACTATTACTATTACTACTACTACTACTACTACTACTACTACTACTACTACTACTACTACTACTACTACTACTACTACTACTACTACTACTACTACTACTACTACTACTACTACTACTACTACTACTACTACTACTACTACTACTACTACTACTACTACTACTACTCACACCATTTTATAAAATTTGAAAAATTCAGACCATCCTTATGCATCATTCTAATAGTTTCATTTGTATTTTGTATTTTCTTAGTAGAAATCTTATTGGTCAATTGTTGCTTTTATATTGCAGAATAAACACAACACAATTCAAGTCTTTGTGCACATCAAACCATTTCTTTTTCTTTCTTTCCAAGATAATTTTTATTCCCTTATTTCTTACATATTATAATGAAGTTTAATACTTTATTTAATAATAATCATTAAATATTTAATTCTCAATTTTAATTACAGCTTTTTATTAAACTTTTTTTCGTCAGACAACTTTGTAATATTACCACATTCAAGCACTTCTCAGGTTTGTTATAAATACAAATCTTTATTTAAGATGAGGCAATGGGAAAGTGCAATTTTTCATTTTTTACTTATATGCTTACTGCTAAACATTAAATTTTTATGCATTTATGTATTTATTTTTTTTATTTTAATCCCTTTTATAAATAGTAAGATGTGATATGTTGGACTATTTTCATCATTTATGAGTGAATGTTGAATGTATCGAAAATTTTAAACTTTATTTAAACTTTCCAAATGCAAACAACTTGCTAATAAAAATAATACATAAATAGACAATACAGGTTAGTAATTATACTATGTTCTCAATGGTATTATTCTCTACTCTTCTTCAAGTGTTGCTGGCTTATATGCACTGTGCCTTAAATTCAATATTCAAAAATCTAAAGGTGCGAGTTCAACTTCTAAGTGAATATTGTCACGGTGCATATAGGCCAGCAACACCTGAAGAACAGTGGAAAATAATATTACTCAAAACGTTGGTTAATTATTAACCTGTGTTGTCTATTTATATATTATTACTAAGTTGTTTGTATTTAGAAAGTGTAAAGAAAGTTTAAAATTTTCTATACATTTTCACTCATAAATGATGGAAATAGTCAAACATATCACATCTTATAATCCAAACCTTCAGTTTTTATAAATAGTGTTTTATAAATACATTTGTTCATATTGTGCAGAGATTTGCTTGGCATTGAACACTATGAAGACTGCATAAACTTTCAACTATAAAAATTTCACCATCATTAAGATGTATATGGAAGTATAAACACTAGAAGAATTATATTAGCTTGACTTCTGTTAAGCTAACCACAACACATCAAAATAAAATGTGGGCCTTTTTCTTTGAATATTACAGGCTGGTGGATATAAAATTTTGTAAAAAAAGACTCTCCTTTTTATGTTATACAAACTGATAAATACTATTTGAAAATTAATTTATGCTCTTTTTTGAATGTCAGATGCTGCAAAATTTAACAATAACTTCAATTACACCTTACTTTTTAAACTTGTCAGGTGAGTGAATAAGCAACATGGAAAAACAGTATTGCGGCCACAACTGAGACAATATACGTTTTAAGACACCACATGACAATATGACCAAATTCTAATAATCACCCAAATAAAATATATGTAAATAAATTTTAATAATGATGTTTTTTTCAGTTTTGCAAAAATCAATAAATATTCACTATGGTCATATGTTTCATAACTATTTCCAACATTTAAATAATTAATATAATGTTTTTCAATGTCAATAGCAAAGCAATAGCAGACACTACTGCTCTTTAGTAAGCTGGTAATTCATTCATTATGTAATTTCAATGTTTTTTTCAGTATTGTCATATATTTTATTGTTCAACTCATTATACAATTTTTATTTCTTTTTAAACATTTTCTTTTTAACAGATTTAGGGTTGGCAATGAATAACCATATTTTATATTAAGATAATTTTGAAGGGATGATGGAAATTTCATCCTAGTTGATTAGAGAGATGTTCTGCTATATTTTGGGTCATGTCTAATGTCTTTTTTCTGCTTTAAATGCCATTGTTTTTTTCTGGGTTTACTCCTCTATTTTTTGTTCTAGTATTAAGTTCTTAATGTGGTAAAATCTTTTGAGATTAATTTTTGAGAATCCGCTTGTCCTGGGCTAGGAAATTTTCTGTAATAATAGATTATGCATGGTCTATCACTGTTACTATGTTTTGTTTTCTCTTTTGATACCATATATAAAATGTAACCATCACTATTTTTTTTAAATATTGCATCCAGTAGGTGTGTCACTTTTTTCTATTTGTCCACTGGCTTGGTGTAGTGAACCTGTTTTCTCCATTGCTTATACCTTTCTTATTTTGAAGCCTTATGGCAATAGCATTTAAAACTCAATGACTTGTTTTATCGCTTTTCAGTCTGTGCTGATGATTACCTATTTGACACAAAAAACTAAATTATGTCAAATAATTATAATTATCGGATTCTCTGTCATTTTTATACTAACGTTTTAAACAATTGTTTGTACAAAACTTTTCCTGCATAATTTGATATTTGATTGGCTCTGGGTGCACTTCTGACAAAATTATTCAAAACTTGGTTTTAGTATCCAGAATATAAGCTTGTTTTTTTCATTAAAGGGTTTCACCATTCCTTATCATCTCCTTGTAAATAATTATAAGCAATAATCATGAGCTGTTTTTTTGTTATCTGGTTCACTTGGAAATAATTTTCCAATACTGTTAATGTGTTGAATGGAAATCTCACATTCATCTCTAATAATCTGAATTCTTAGAAATTCGTTATTACAGCTAAAAGTCTATAATTTTTATGCTATTCTGTAATTCTTATTTTCATAGCTTTTTTTAGTTTTCTATCTTCTGTGATATCACTTTTACTATCTTTTTAAAATGTTTTCCTTTTTGTACCGATCAATTTTGTGAATCTTCCTTCTGTTTTGCATATGTTATTTGTATATCATTTATAATGTCAACTACTTCTTTCTAAATTTGCTGCATCTTTTTTTGATTGTTAATGAGTTTTTCTGTAACTGATACAATTTGCATTTTATTTTCATTTCTCTCCATTTCTTTTTCATTTTCAGTTTTTTTCCTCTTTCTATGATAATTTGCACACTTTTCTGCAAATTATTTTAACTAGATTTAATAAATTTAACCATTTTATAACGCCTATGTATTTTTTCTATATACTTCATTTTTGATTAGTCTTACTTTAATACTTCACCAGATGTTTTCGACATCAGACTACATCTGATCTCTTATCCTACTTTATTTTATTGCTTAAATCATTTTATTAATTTAATAACCACATTTTTGTTGCTTTTCTTCAAATTTTTGTTGCCTTTCTTTATTACATGAATGCATTTTTCTTTATTTTTTTAAATTCACTATCAATTTTTTGTTGCCTTTCATTATGTTTCAAACTCATTTTTTCAAATTTTGGTTGCAATATTTTTTTACTTTCTTGTCATATTTTTTGAATGCATTTCTTCATTTGTTATATAGTTTTTTTATCTCTATTTTTTTTTTCAATTCATCATCTCATTAGTTGCTTTTCTTCTATGTTTTTTTATATTTTAGTTACAATTCTCTATTTCTTTTATAGATCCATCTAACATTCTATTAATAAATATTTCTCACTTTTATTCAAAAGGCTTTGCACTATTGGAAAATATTTTTGCCCTATTGACTTTGGTTGCAATGACTGTATTGATTCTTGTGTTGTTTATCAATCTTTGTTTAATTGACCTTTTATTCTTTTTATTTTTGAACATGCTATCATCAGTATATATAAATAAGTGTTATATTGCTTGTTTAATTAATTATACATATGCAAATTTACAAACTTAAATTTTTTTTAATTTATACACGATCATTAAATAAACATATACCAGTCTCAACGTTTCATATGCAAACTTCTCCAAAATACTGTAATTTATATCTACCTTAATACTTATTTTTATATATTTTTATATACATGTACTATCAATTACTAAATATTACTATGCTTATTATTGCTTTCATAAAATGTAAGTACATACATATGTCTATAATCTTGCCAATCGTATTTTGCATTCCAAATATTAATTGTTGTTATTTATTCAACACCGCAATATGCAAACATTATTTATCCTTTAGCTGACTATACTAGAGAAAAATTTAAGCATAAAATGATGTTTATGCAACAACATTGTTTGCACCAAATATCTAATAGTAAATGTCGTACAGTAAATAAATTTGAACCAAAAACAAATATGAACAATGATACATTAAATAAGTATTGTAAATTTTGATTCAAATAAATATTTATACTAGGAAACTAAAGATGTATAATAAAATTCAAATAAATGATTCACTTGAAATATATAATAATACTAACCAATGTGATGATGATGATGATGACAATTTACAACATAAGTACAAATTCTTCCAAAAGTATTTTATTGTTTTTTATTATCAATAAAATAAAAATTGAAAGTCTGATTCAAAAACCTTCTAACTAGAAAGCTTGTTTTGGCAACACTTATTATCACCTGATTATCATCATTTACAAACTATTATCATCATTCCTACATATCTCCCAGTAAATTATATTATTCCTCAGGGTTTTTGGATATTATTAGAGCACTGGATTTTAAAAGAATGGCATTTTAATCAAGTTAGATAAGTAAACGCAAAGTCAATTGATTAATACAAAAATAATTTAATAATTTGTTAACATAGAATATATAATACTTTTGCATATAAATTTAAAAATATGTTTATTCTTATATTATAGTTTAAAGCTTTACCATTTTTAAAATGATAAGGTCTTACCATTGGAAATATTTAAGCAGTTCCAAAATATGGTTTACGTAGATATCATTATTTTAATATATTCATAGTGGTCATTATAAATTATTTCAATAACGGTAGTTCTTCTTAAGCACAAATGATGTTGGAAATAAAATACTGCAACATCGGTAACATCAAATAGAATATAGTATCAGTACATATTAAATACTTTATAAGACACTGTAATTTTTTTGTTTACAGCATTATTATAGCTGACTATGACTGGTTTGGCAAACTTCAGTATTACTATTTGCATCTGAATGCACTTTTTCAAGTATTTTGTCTGGGGTCATTTTTATTATTTAGCTACATATTGCAGATAGATCTCATGTAAATATAATGACCATATCTGGCTGTTAAAAACAGAATATTAAAAACAACTTTAACAAATGTCAACAAAATATGGCTATCCATGTTATGCTAGAATACAGTTTTTAACCAAGCATTTTTCCTCATTGCTTTGGATTAATATAACACTGTTTCTTAGAGTATGTCTTCAAATAAACTATAGAAACTGAACTGAAATCAAATGGATGCTTGTTTCTCAATTTTTATACCTATTTGATGTTTTTCAATAACAGATTTTTTAAACAATGGATTGATCTCCAGTTGATTATTAATAATTCACTTATCTTTCTTGACAGAATCACATTTTTTTTTGGAAAATGTAAAAACAAATTTACAAACATTATATCATGATTTGATGCATAACTTTAAAATTATTATGATATTCTATATAAATGAATTAATGAATACAATAATATTCTGTTTGTGTATTTTTTTATTTATATTAATTAACAGTATGGAAAATTTAAAAAAAAACCATTGCCAACATTTAAAAATAGCTTGATTACAAAAATTTATTAATTCTAAAATTGTAATATTGTATTTTGGTCAACTGAGAGATTTACTTTAGAAAATTCCAGATATAATGCAGACTAATCAGGTGCTAAAATGTCATATTTTTACAAACCATACAATTCATTTCTTTGTGGACAATGAAACCATTTGTCTCTTCATGTTGTAACGGTCAGAATCGTCTATCTCGTTAACACACTGCAGAATTCAAACCCCAGACACAAAACTGAACATTCTAGAAGGGGTTGCCTTCTAGATATACTAAGTTTGAATCTAAAACCCAAATTTCACAGTGCCATCTACGTGACAATGCATCTGATGCCACTACTAGTATGACCTTTGACCGGTGCCTGGTGGTCAGGGAGAAACAAAAGACTCTATACTAAAAGTAGTTTGGGTGGCTAATTAACGTCTATGGATTTACAAAAGAAATGCATAATATATATATATATATATATAGACTGAGACAGTGATAGGAATCAATAAAATAAGATATCAAATTTAGTTTAAATAATTTCACAAAATTTATTCATAAAATATGTATATAACACCACTGTCTGCTCATATGAGACAGGGATGCATATTAAATAATTGTGGGCATTATATTTCGATAAATGACAAAAAGGTTTTAAAACTGATATATTCTATTCCTTGGGCTAATAGCATTACGATAATGTGCTTGACGAGATAGGAATATGTGCGAGGTGCTTTGAGTAATTATACAAGTTTAAGAAAATATTTGAAATTAAATGTTCTAAAATATTTATTGATTTCAAGAATAGCACGGACTAAAGCTTACTAAGCAACAATGTGGGAATGGGATCAAAGCATTTATTTGAGAATAATAATAATAGATTTGTATTGGGAGGTCAGTATTGCTGATAATGAATTTATTAAAGATGGAGGGTGTGACACGTTTAAGTCATGGATGCTTTGTAAAATAAATATAAAATAAAACAATATTGAATATCCGGAATGATTACGGAGGGCGTCTCACCGCTAACCCGTAGGAAAGTATTTTGATGAACAGCTGAAACTTAGCGACCATGTGCCGATTGCGTTTAATTCCCAGGGGTGTCATTTGGGACACCCTCTGCCTGGAAACTTGCAATAAGCGAAAAGAACGGACTTTGCCGTGTAAATCCTTGAAAAAATAAAACAAAGCAGTCTCAACAACCAATTCATTTACCAGCAATACGAGACTAGTGTATATAAAAACATACTAAATGGGTTTTACTCGGATTAAAAGAAATGCCCAATCAAATTCCCTGAAATTCATTTAAAAGGGTCCGCACATTCTCGACATCAATGATGAACTTCATAATTAAAGTAGAACACGGTAATTAAAATAGGAAAATGCATGCTTGTGGGTTTAAAAAGTAAGTATAGATTTATATATGCAATCATGCATTAAGGGACACATTTAACCATTGACTTCACACATACTCTTATATTAGATTAAAATCAATAACATGTAGATTTTAAACTATGTGATTATTTTATATTAAAGAAAAGAATCGCCCTTGAACGAGTGATTTGCAAGATAATAAAATTGGAAAATTATAAATTTAAAACATGCCTTAATAGCGGTGTCTTACTTTCAATAAAGGGAATAGTGCACTTGGTCAAAGATGGTTCTGACACATTATCATAATAAAATAAAAGAAAGCTTTATAAATAGAAAATATTAACCCAAGGATAGAGCAAAATGTTGAGTATATTTAAACACATTACAGAAATACATAATGAAGTTATGTGAAATATAAGGAAAACAATTTTAAATAGCTATAGCATGTTAGTTAGGAATCACAAGAGCTCTTGGGTTAATTTAGGTTACCTCTGGAGACGCATTTGAAGGTAGATGTTCGGCAGATTTTATAATTCAGCAGCAAAATCTGGAATGTTCATATTTTTGGCAGCGGCAGCAGCAGTTCCAGGGCCCGTGATAACTTCTGATGGTATACGGCAGCATATGACCATCTCAGAGAGAAATATCCTTCTTGCACTCTACTCTGTCATGTCAAGATTTACAAATTACGCATAGAACTCAGAATGATTTCTCTTAGCAACATTAGCATAAAACTTAAAACTAACTGGAGAACAAAAGAAAAACCTCCTTTTTATAGTAGAATTTAACAATAGAACTGCCCTGGAGCATTACAAAAATATCAGACTTATCAGCTGTAATTAAATCATCGGAATGTCTAAAAGAATTCAACATTAACTAATTTCTTTTGTTAATTTACCTGTCAACATTCGAATTACAAACTAGATTTAGTTAAAATTACTTTTATTAATTAAAGAAAACCTTAAGTGGACATCTGCTGTTTTTAGATAAACTTATACAACATTTACTATTTAAACTATTGTCCCTGATTTATTTAAACAAATATTTGGAATAACTTTTATTAAATTAAAGAAAATGATTTTACTTTTTAAATTGCAATATTTGAATCTATTTACTAAATGAATATTTACTAAATGAATTTTATTTTAAATCAAAATATATTATGACAGTAATATATTTGTAAACAGATTCAAACAAAATAACTTTAACAATTTATAATTTTGAGATGTTTTAAAATGGATATCCTAGTGTGTGCACAATTACAACTTATATAACTTACTTTTTAATAAATGTAAATTATGTGAACAAATACATAATTCATAATATTTTATTTTATTTGGGAATAAGTTATATATATAATACGAGCATTGTGCTCGTGGTTTAAAATTAGGCGGGATTGTTGGTATATAAGTGTATTGCAGACACACTACGATAGATTGGGGTTCAAACTAAGGTATGAGGGTAGGAAGTAGGTGAGAAAAGGTGAAACGAAGATCTGCAAAGCAGACCTTACTGTTTCAATGTTATTACCTTGTTTTTTACTTAATATGAAGCAGATATTAGAATATTTAATAATATGCATAAATTAACTTTTATTTTATTTTTTAGGCATGGTAAATATTTGTTACTCAATTTTAATAATGAATACTTATTAACCTTTTTTTTCTTCATGCAGTTTTGTAGGATAACTCTATTCAAGTTGCTACAAGGTTTGTTATATTTTCAATATGATATAGAGAAATATATGATATACCATTTGCCTGATGTCATTGGTTAGATATAACATCTAGTCACCATACAAGTATTGAAGCAAGAAACTTCATATGCCTTCTACATTTGTGTAATGCTTACTACTACATTGAGAAAGCTTGTCTTATGGTATGGTGACACTTTCAGCTGTAAAAGACAACTTACCACATGTGAGACTTAGTATCTAATTAGTTGCTAGTTATACTGTGAATGTGACTCACTACATTTTCAATCAAGTAAAAGACAACCAGTATTATCTGACCCTATCTTCAAATCTATTAAAAACTTACAGCCAGATCACCATTTGTAATGGGAGCAATATGATTCACTAAGCATCTTTACAGATTGGCCTTCTTCTGTCACTGTCTATATTTTGTTTATACATATTTCCATTGATCTGTTGCTATGAATATTAAATCCAATGGAGGTAAGATTCTAATCTGAAGAAGTTTTATACATAAAAGTACATAAAAGCATTGATTATATGTTTAATTTGGAAGTAACAGTGTCTTTCAATGACTTATGTAATATAATACCTGCAATTGCTAAAGGTCAGAAAGTATCACTCTAACATTTAATAGTTATTCATGTTATATAATTATATTGAAAGTTCATTTACTTCCATTTTAATCCCATAAAATCGAGTTATAATTATTTATTACATATAACTATATCATCATTCATGCCAATATATATATATATATATATATATATATATATATATTGGCATGAATGATGATATAGTTATATATGTATTTATGATATATATATATATATATGGTTGATGATATATATATATATATATATATATATATATATATCATCAACCATTATCAATCCACTGCAGGATGAAGGTCTCTCCAAGTTCAATCCATCTTTTCCTATTTTTAGCTTCTCTTCTCCACATCACCCCTGCACACTTTCTTATTTCATTCATCCATCTCACATGTGGTCTCTTTCTGGGTCTTTTACAATCTCTTGGAATCCAGTTTAAAATTTTAATTGTCCATCTGTTATCATCTCTTCTAACAATATGTCCGGCCCAACTCCACTTGTCTTTTTATTTTTTCAATGAGGTCAGTAACCCATGTTTGTTCTCTTACTCATACATTGCGTTTTCGATCTCTTCTTGTTACTCACAACATGCATCTCTCCATACTTCTTTGAATGGTCTGAAGTCTCTGTATTACTATTCTATTAAGTGTCCAAGCCTCAGATCCATAAGTAAGAACTGGCAAAACACATTTATTAAAAACCTTCCTTTTCAAACACATAGGCATATTTCCCTTTAGTATCAAGTTATTTCTACCAAAAGCACTCCAACTAAGTTTAATTCTATGATTAATTTCATCCATTATATTTCCATCTGTATTAATAATCTGACCAAGGTATTTATAACTGTTAACTTCTTCTAACTCATCATAATCAATCTTTATTTTCATATTTTGAAAAAATCTATTAAACATTACTTTAGTCTTTTTAACATTTATCCTTAGTCCTACTTTCCTCTGATAACTCCTGCAACATTTTCTGTAGCTCTAAAGCATTATTTGCAAAAACAACTACATCATCTGCAGAATCTAAATGACTTTAAATAATTTCCATTTACTTTCACTCCTTTAGCTTCCCATTTTAATTCCAAAATACTTATTGCAGCACCACTGTAAAAAGTTTTGGAGATATAGAGTCACCCTGTCTTACACTCTTTTCAATGTTGATTTTCCTACTATAATTATGTAATCTAATTGTTGCTGTTGCATTTTTATAAATATTCTTCAAAATATAACAATATCCTGAATCTACACCTTTATGATCCAATGCTTTATTCACTAAAGAAATGTTTATAGAATCAAATGCCTTTTCATAGTCTACAAATACTAAGCATAATGGCAACTCATATTCATTTGTACTTTCTATAATTTCTCTCAATGCCTGGATATGATCTACTGTACGAAAACCACTTTTAAATCCAGCTTGTTGTCTTGGTTGGTGGAAATCCAGTGTTTTCTATAGGCGAGTTGTAATTATCTTAGTAAAATTTTTATATAAAACTGATAAAAGACTGATAGGTCTGTAATTTCTAATATCTTCTTTATCACCTTTTTAAAATATTAATATTAATACTGCATTCTTCCAATCATCAGGTACATCTTTATCATTTAGACATTTGATATATAACTTTCCTAAACATTTTTATATTTCTTCACCTGCTTCTTTTAATATATCAATTACAATTCCATCATTAACTGGAGCCTTCCCTTTCTTCATAAATTTAATTGCATGTATCACTTTCTCATTCAAAATTCTGGGCAATTCAGAAGATATAATATGTATAGGAGGCACTTTTTCTTTACTACTATATAATTCTTGATAGAAGTCTTCTACACATTTTATGATGTCATCTCACTTTTTAGTAATAATGCTATCTTTTTTTCTTATTGCAGATATAAATTTCCTACCAATACCAAAATGTTGTTTTACACTCTTTAGACTTTTATTTTCTTCTACAGCTTTCCTTGCTAGTTCACAATTATACTTTCTTATATCATTTTCAACTCTTTTCCACACCATTTTACAAAATTCGAGATATTCAATCTTTTTTAATGCATCATTGTTGTATATTCTCATATTCCTTCTTTTTTTCATAAATTCTCTAGTTTCAGTAAAATTTTTACTAGTCAATTGCTGCTTTTTTCTGCTAGCTGTTTTTGTTGCAGTTTTTAAAAGTGTATCGCTTATTATCCTATTAATGTCATTCAAATCTGAATCATGTTCAAAATCTACTAATACTTGAAATCGATTTGTAAGTTCTAATTTAAATTCATTAGAATGTTTCTGAAGATTAGGAATATCAACTGTAAATATTGTTTTTCTTAATAATTTTTGTCTCTCTACTTTTGCATTTACATGTATCTTACATCTTACTAATCGGTGATCACTTTCTGTGTTAAATTTATTAAGAACATTATAATCTTGAAATATGTATTTTCGGTTCGTCAAAATATAATCCAATTCTGCTGTACCTTCATTTGGATGCTTCCATGTCCATTTCCTTTTAACATTTTTCTCAAAAAAAGAATTCATAATATAAAGTTTTTCTTTTTCTGCAAACTCCACAAGTCTATGTCCTCTCTCATTTCTATTACCATAACCAAAATTACCTACAGCATTTTCATCTTTCATTTGTTTACCAATTCTAGCATTAAAGTCTCCCATAACAATTTTAAAATGTTGTTTACTCTGATCAAAAGCCTTTTGTACATTCATATAAAAATCTTCTATAACTTCATCACTATGAGAACTTGTTGGGGCATAAACCTGAATTATCTGCATTTGGTATCTGCTATTAAGCTGTAAAACTAATCTTGCCACTCTGTCTGATACACCATCAATCTCCAAAATGTTATTCTTCCATTTTTTATTTATAATGAATCTTACTCCACCTGTGTTTCCAATATTTGTGCCTTTATAGTAGAGTATATGTCCACTTTATTAATCAATTGTTTCTTCACCTTTTCTTCTAACTTCACAAAGTCCAATAATGTCTTATATTAAAATATAAGACAGTTCTTCTTCTAATTCTTGCAATCTTCCTTCACTTGAAAGTGATCTGCAGTTGTAAGTACCTAAATAAAAAGTCGTCATCAAATGGAAGCATGAGTCAGCAATCAGGGGATTCTTAGCACCCTCTGCCTTTGGCCACCAACCTCTGCCTTGGTTGGTGATTTTACAGCCTCCTGTGGATAAGGGCCATGATTTATTTTCGTCTGTCATGATTGTATATATTGAAAAAATATTCTTAAACTTAGAGGTAAAAAGCCAATAAACTAATCACACTGGCTAATGTGTGTTGGTGAGCGGCCCATCCATGTTCATATACTATATGAATAATCACATAGTAATAACAGCTGCAATGATAAGAACGTATGGAGTGGACATTAGGAATTTGCCCTGCTCGGTTCCTTTAAGGCCTCCAATAGGAATCAAAAAGTCTTTTTTCAGTTTATAGCAAACTCATTTCTGTTCCCCCCACACAATATATATATATATATATATATATATATATATATATATATATATATATATATATATATATATATATATATATTAATGCAGATTTTGCAATCCTAACAAGTTATCTACATTTTACTGATAGATTAAAAATAAAAACACAAGTACTATTTCTCTGAGTAATATAAACATAAAAGCTAAACATGGAATAAGTAAAGATCTGAACTATTTATGTTAACGAATATTAGTTAATCTAAAATACAAATATGAATATTAGCATGCTCCTACTGAACACTGGAATACTAATTAAAAATAAATTTAGTGGTTAAACATGATAAGATAATTATTTTATTAACAGAGTTGTGCAGTGCTTTCTATTGTAAGTTATTACTTTTTATTGATATTTCTATCATACAACTTTTTTCAGAAGCACCATTTTTGTCACTGTTATGTACTCTAAATGTTTGTTACCAATTTATGCCAAATAATGTGCAATATATGTGTATTCAACATCATTGAACTAACCTCAAGTGAATGACTTCATTAGTAACACTCTATACATTTGAAATATGGCATTTGGACATTTGAAATCTAATCCATTATTTATCTCTTTTTTCACAATCAAGCTATCAGTCCAAATTCAGAAATATTAAACTGTATTTAATCTAAATCAATTTTATGCACTGAATGTCACTACTGCATGGAGAGTTTTGCATGTTTCAATAACAGTTATAAGCAAGCAAAAGAAATGGGGATCATGTGGTGTTGGGTGGTTTAATACCTGTATGTGCTGTAAAAAAATGTGTTGGATTCTAATGGACAAAGTGCAATTTTTTGGAGATTTAAAGTTCATCACTAATGAAAACAATAAGTTTGAATTTAGCCTAGGTATGTTGTATAAAACTGTACTGGATAGGGATTTAATAAAAAAATATCATCTAATATATATATATATATTATAATGATCGAAGTGCAAGTGGAGATCGAATCTAACCACAAAAACAATATCTGAAACTACCAGGGCGCCATCTAGGCATTTGAGCCTAGAAAAATTTATAGAGTAGGCAGATACGCGCTGTTAAGATTCCACTTTATTTAAATATTCCGATCATTAGCCCAAGTCACTAGCTCAGCGGAGATGCAGAGATAAAAAAATCTATAAATTTTATATCTTAAATATAAAAGAATAAAAGCCACTGCCAGAAATTAACACATAAAAATATTTATTTATGCACATATAAAATAACATTTAAATTTTGAGGAATAAGTTTAACATTTTAGATTTTTATATTAACTTTTAATTTTACATTTAACTAAATTTCAATGAGTTTAATATTTTATTTAGATGGTCAAGTATGAATAGACTACATAGATATGCATTTGAAAAGAAAATATTCTTCCCTGATTTAACCTTAGGCAACAAATTTCGCAACCAAACTGGTGCCAATCCATCTGATACATTCATGTATTCAATGTAGCATGATACGACAACACAAAATACTATACTGTCAGGAAACGTACATTTGAACAATAAGTAGAAATAGAGAAGACATTGACTCTCCACCAACAGGAATGTGACATCTGTTGGCAAGTAGAACAATAAAATAAAAACTCCATAGGAAAGGGACCGCGATCCTTTTTGCCAACTTACAATCCCATCCATAGGCAAAGGGTTGGTGCGGTGTATTCAGCGATTCTGCATGTAGCGAAACTTATACTACATCTACTAATTACACAAATATATCCAATCCATTGAACCAATTCAACTACGAAATGAATAACCTAAGATTACCCTCCCTTAATATAACTTTACAAAACTATATAGCCATTCACACTCGACTTAAATTTAACATTTAAATATGTTCGCACAAATGCATTTTATAAACTTTGTTTTAAAATGTTGAGTACAGATCAGCTGCACAGATTCCACGGTCAAAAACATTACAAATTAAACACAACCGATCAAAATACAAAGTCATCGATAAATGTCACTTGCATAGGGAATATACAAATCCCATTAGCATTCATCGTAAGATGCTTGCAGTGATATCGTTGACATATATTCTAATCGAATGTGAAAACCTCAACATTATCAACCGCTAACAAATCTATGCAACATCTATACCCAACCTAAATTTCATCATTTAAAATTTAAACAATAAACAATTTATACAAGAAAAAAAAAATGGAAATGATTTTTATCAATCGGAAAACATATAAAATTAAACATTATTAATTTGATTTAAAAACTTACAAAAGTCAGATAAGAGTCTGTTTTTAACATTTTAGTTGGCTTGTTTATCAATTTATAAAACTTGATGAAAGTTCTTAATTGATTTCAATAATTGTTCATTTCATATAACTTATGGTAGAAGAGTCCATGTTCCCTGGTTTTAATTCCTGCGACGCCTCCATTGGAAGATAATGTTCTGGAGATGGCAATAGCTGGTTCAAGGTATCACAGTCTTTTCATTTTTCCTTTTTAAATAGAGAGTGTGGTATGTGCGTCCTACCACTTCTCAAACACACAACAACTGTAACTGCCCAAAAAAACTGTATTTCCCTTTTTATATTATCCACACGGATTCAATTAACAAAATGTCACTAATCCATCACTTTCGTTAGGGTCCGAGCCAAGGCTTAGTGCTTCCATTGGTCAAGCTAAAATCTCTTTCTTCTCTTATCTAACTTTTCATCTGACTTTTTAATTACACAGCTTTTAGATAATTAATAAACAATCATTTCCATTTACAGATTACAGGAATTAATTAATACCTGTTTTTATTTTAACTTACGTTATTTTTTTATTAAAATATTTTTATATTTCAATCTTGTATTTTTTTATTAAAAAAAATATGTTCAAATACTTTTTTTTTTTGTTTATGAAAAAAATATTTTTAAAGTTTAGCATCTGTGCGAATATATATATATGTTTAACAAACATTTTAATTTTAGCGTTTAGTTTTTTCCTTTTATTTGCGAACTTTTAAGTTTTTATTTTAAATTAATGTAACGACATATTTATATATCGTTACAATATATATATATATATATATGCGGTCCCTCCTCAACCACTATATATTTTTATAAAGCTGTGTGATAAAAGAGATGAAAAAAATCTATGCTGATAAAACAGTAATGAGTATAATTTATCTTAGAGAGTCATGGACCATTTTATCAGTTTTCTTTTAAAAAAATATTAGTACAAATGATACAGATATATGTAAGATATTGTTGTTTGTGTAAATTGACGAATGCTGTTTTAGCATGAAATGTTTATTTTGGGTATCATAGATCTTTTGTGCATATCTTTGATCATATATATGTTTAAGATTACATTTCTCCACAAGGTGTTAAAAGTGAATAAAAACTAGTCACTACATTGCATGAGAGTAGTGTGGTGAAAATTATACTACAGAAATATTATTCATTGTTAAGCATTGGTGGTCTAGCAATTAGCATAGCTGCCTTCCAATCAGCTGGTCCAAGTTTGCTTCCCAGTCAACACATTTGATAGATGAAATAAAGAAAAACAAAAGAAATATTATTCATTATCTGATAACCTTTTATAAATGACTAATAAATGTATCAATACGCTCACATTAAGTGATTTATATCAATGATATAGAGGAAGCATCAAAATTTAAAGATTAGTATGTATATAAAATAAATATAGCATACTTTTGAATGATAGTCATAAATTTATGAGATTAGTCAAAATTTGCAAATTCTATGCAATTAGTATTGTGTATTATGTTGCCAATTGAATAGAGTTATCAATAATAAATGTAAATCTGTCCTTAGATAGCTTATTTGAACTTATATGGTTAGTTTATATAAGACTAAAATGGTTAGAGATTGTGTTCAATTGGTTTTACATTTCAACATAATTCTTTTAAACCATTATCATCCCATTTAGGATAAAGGACATTCTAAATTCAATCCATCTTCTCCACATCACACCAGGTCACTTATTTCTTTCATCAAAGTTCCCGTGTGGCCTATTTCAAGGTCTTTCATAATCTCTTGATATTATGTTAAAGATATTAACTTTTCATCTATTATCATTTCCTTAGAAGTACATTTCACATTTTTAATTCTTTAATGATGCTAGTAAAACTAGTTTGTTTCCTCACCCATGTATTTCATTTTCAATCTCTTTTTGTTACTTCTAACAAATGTCTCTATAGTTTTATTAGTGGTTTAAAGTCTCCATATTTATTTTTTTAGGCACCCAAGTTTGCTAAACCATCTTTATTATATATCTTTCTTTGCTATAATATAGGCAGATCCCATATTAATATTGATATTTTTACCAAAACCACTCCATCCATGTTTAATTCTATAATTAATTTCATTGATTATGTTTCCATATGTCTGACCAAGGATTTGTAGATAAAGCATTTTCTAACTCATCACTCATCATTATCAACTTTTCTCTTTTTTGTCAAGAAAATCTCTTGCACATTATGTTAGTCTTATTAAAATTTGTCTTTAACCCTTTCATCACATAACGCTTGCAACATCCCCTGAACTCCTGAAGGATTTTTTTACAAAACAGTTATGTCATCTGCAAAAACTTAATAACTTCAAAAACATTTATTTATTTTTATTTCCTCCTATTTAATCCACAAAACACTTTTATAAATATTTTATTTATATAGCACGATGTTTTTGTAAATTATAGTGCTGACGAATGGCTAAAACTTTTGCACATGCGCTCTACAGATGTAACACTATTTATAATGAATACTTATCTTCACTGTAAATAGTGTTACATCTGTAAAGCGCATGTGCAGTGGTTTTAGCCATTCCTTGGTATTATAAAACACCTAGTGAAATCTGCTGTAAAATATTGAGTTACTCCTTGTGAAAACTTTTCTCAATATTAATCTTTTTTGTCACTATGTTATTTAGGTTTTACTGTTGCATTATGATAAATATTCTTCAGAATATTACAATATTCTGGATCTATACATTGATAAGAAAATGCTTGAATCATTTAAAAAATGATTATTGAATCAAAGTCTTTCCATAATCTACAAATTCAAATTATAATGGTAACTCATATTTATTGATCCTTTCTATAATTTTCTCAATACTTGGATAATTCCACTACACTAAAACCACTTTTATATCACACTATATCTTGTTGTTAATTAAAATTCAATATTTTCTGTACAGAAATTGTAATTATCTTGGTAACAATCTTGTATAAAACTAATCAAAAATTGATAGATCTATAATTTCTAATATCTCCTTTAACACATTTTTTAAATATTAATATTTCATTCGTCCAATTATGTGGTAAATCTTTATCACTTAGACATTTGGTGTTTTATTTGGCCAATTTTTTTTTTTTTTATCTTCTACTTTAAAGATGTTGTTTCCACTATAATGTTGAGCTTTTTTTATTAAATGCATGTCTCACTTTTTTATTTAAAATTCTGGGCAATTCCGAAGATACAGTAGTTTTATAAGGTACCTTTTGTTGTTTTTATTGCTAAATAATTCTTGATATAACACTTTTACATTTCATGTTTTCACTATTCTTAAAAATATTGTAGTCTTATTTCTTTATTGCAAAAATAAGTTTGTTTCCAATATCATGAGGTTGTTTTATACTCTTAAGAGTTTCCTCTCTTTTATATCTTTCCTTGTTAATTCACAATTAAATTTTCTTATATTCAAAGTTTTTTAATGCGTCATTTTTATATGTTTTCATATTTTATTATTATTTTTTAAAAAATTGTATTGTCTCAATAGAAAGTTTGCTAATTGTACTTTTTTGATATTGCTTTGTTGTAGTTATTAAAAATATAACAGGTATCATTTCATAATTTTGTTCAAATCTGAATCATTTTCAGAATCTATTAATATTTAAAAATGATTTGCAAGTTCGAATTTAAATTTATTGGAATGTTTCTGAAGATTAAAAATATTAATTAAGAATACGGGTTCTGCTAATATCTTCTATTTCTCCAGTTTGCCTTTAACATGTATTTTACACAAGTTATTCAAAATATAATCCAATTCTGTCGTACCTTCATTGGGGGCTGCCATGTTCATTTACATTTAGTATTTTTTTTAAAAAAAAATCTTAAAATAATTGTCTTTTACTGCAAATTTCACAAGTCTAATTTATCTCTTATTTTTATTATCATAACAAAATTAACATTCAGCATGTTTATCTTTTAATTGTTTACCAATTTTAGCGCTAAAGTGTTTTGTGACGGTTTAAAAATATTTTTTGGTCTAATCAAAAGCCTTCTGTCCATCCATATAAAATTATTTATTTTTTCATCACAGAGAGAAATTATTGGGGCTTAAATATGAACTATATTCATTCGATATATGCCTTTAAGTTAAAATAAATAATCCTTCCATGATGTGTGATTTATCATCCATCTCCAATAAATCCGACCCCTTTTCTATTTCTAATGTTTGTTTTTCATTATGTAGTCATTTTTTAAAACAATTCTCTCTTTAATTTGTTTCGGTCTTCACAGAACCCAATAAGGCTATATTTAATATTAGTCAGTTATTTCAATTCTTGCTGTTTCCATTCACTTGAAAAACATCTGTGATTGTAAATATTTAAATAAAATGTTATCGATAAGCAGCCTGGATTCATACCCAGGACCTTTTAGCACTCTTTGTTTTTTTTTTTTTTAATTTATATGCAGTCCAACTCATTCTGAGAAGAAGGGCCATGATATAATATTTTCTGTTATGATTTTAAATATCTATTAGAAAATAGTTTGTTCACATATACGTTTCTTTAAGAAAACTGAACTGATATTTTATTTAAATGTTCTCTGTTAACAGAAAGGAAAGGTCTTCCAAGCGTAAGCTAGTGGTTCAGACCTATAAAGACCTTTTTGTATTTTCAAGCGCACATGCTTGATGGTTTATTGCCTTATTAAATAAACTGAGCAGTAAACAGTGAATAAACTTACTCTACTGGTTAATGCAGGTTGGGGAACAGCTGAACTATATATGAATAATCATATAATAAGAACAGCTGCAATAAAAAGATGAATGGGCATTACATTTAAAAAAAATAAGTACTTGAAATGTTATAAGAAGAGATATAAACCTAACTTGTGTAATCTTATTATATAAATAAGAAAAATGAAAATAATTACCATCCAAGGCGCTTCTCCAATAAGAGCTTCTCTTCCTCCTGCTACTCTCTTAACTCTTATATTCGATTGATTTCCACAGTCCGGATGAGATATATTTGCAATTAAATTAGAATAATCCATAGTATACTTTACGTAATCTGAAACAAATATTTGTCAGTTTAATTGCAACTCTGACAGAACATTATACACAAATATATATATATATATATATATATACATATATATATATAATAACAAAGTCATGCTTATAATTAGTAGATTAAAATTTTGTGAAACACACAGTATCAGAAACAAAAGCCCACCATTGCCAAACAATGTCTAATGGTTCTTTACTTCTAAAATAGACAACTATCAGAACTTATTTTATCAAATTCTGTTTTCCAGTTAGTGGCATTATAAGTTGTTACTGTTATATTTTATAGATGTCAAAATTTAGATATATTTTAAAAATAAATGTGGTTATAATATTAATGCGCGTTTTAAACACTGTTAATTATATACATAATTATTACAGATTTTAAAATGTAGCAGTATTTTAGAAATAAATATCGCGATAATATTACGAATGACTGTTGATAAACACTCTCTATTAGCCACAAAATTTTAATAAAAAATATGATATCAAATTTTGAATAGGGAAATATGACAAAAGTAGATAAAAAAATCAGTTCGAACTCCATTCCTTAGTTAGGCAAATGAAACATCACTAAATATTAGTCAATATAAACTCGAATCTTATTGGTATGAAAATGGCTTTTATTGCATATCAACGTATGCAAATTGAAGTGCAAAAGACTACTAAATGTTGTGTTATTGTCAGTTAAAAAGCATGCACACATTTATTATTAGAATAAGCAAAAATAATAATCAAAGGAAAATTACCTGCATTTATTAACTATAATTATTACTCTATTTGATATAGCATCATTCTCCAAACCGTTAACCCCTCTCTCTTTTATCATAGTGAATTTCACTCTGTTTTTCTTTTTTATTTATGGCTTTGTAATAAAGAACACATCTAGTTTTAAAATCAATTCTGTTTTCATCTTATTTTCTAATTTCACTCAGTTTAACCATGTGCTATTTCTGCAGCCAATCTATTTTCACTTAAATCGGATCTGCTATTACAAGTGACTGAAAAAACTGTCAACATCAAATAATATTTAGGGAATACAAACAACTGATCTTTAAAATTCTTTGCTTTCTCCCTCCATTTACTATCTAAATTAAAGACTTTCTAACCAATATAAAATTCATATTTTAATTATGCCTGTTATTAATTAAACAATTATAAAATATTTTTCGTACACAATTATTTTGCAGCCAAGATAACTCAACTGATATCTTAGTAAGAACTACCTGGCAACTGAGTAGTAAAATTATAGTATGCCTTGATCTTACACTTAGAAGTACAATCCAGTAAACTCAAAATGTTCATTGCTGGGTGTAAATTTCATTCGTCCATGTTCATTTCTTAAGTTTACACTCATAGTTACATCCCGCTAAATTTTATATGCTCATTGATGTATGTGAATTCTATCCATCCATTTCATTTACTATAAGAAAAAAAACACATAGCAATAACAGTTTCAATAACAAAGATATTTTGATTGGGCATTATAAGTTTGCTTGGCTTTGATATTTTAAGTGCTTAAAAAAATCTATCAGTCACTTTTTAAATAAAAGCAAACTATATTTCCCACACTTTCCAAACATGAAAGCTAACTCCAATGAGTATTTTTCACTGATTAATTAGTTTATCCTTCTATAATACGAGTGTATCTGAGCTACTAGATTTGCTGCTTTTTTAAATCAGAATTGTGAAATCTCAAAAATTCTAACGTGACTTTTAATTGTTGTCCATTGCATCGAGGATTTTAGAAAAAAATAGTATTCACCAAGCCTACATTTGAAATTCACAGATGGAGAATCATTTAAAAATTTTTTTAAAAAGTTAATATGCTATTATTTAACTTGGATTTGTTAGTGTGTACATAGATTTTATTTTTTTTCCTCATGAGAGAGTGAGTATATAATTAATATATGTCCTAACCTAAAACGTACTAACCCTTAAAATTGTTAAATTAAATGTAAACAAGTATAATATATTAAGTACCATAAAATGTCAACAAATTAAACACAGAAAATTAATAATCAAAATTGAATGTAATTTGCCGAAATAAAATAAAGCATCAACTTCAATAAAGCCATTTAGCCTTGAGAAATATTACACTTCCATTATTTAAATAATATTTCGGTCAATTTAAAACTTATAATTGATTTGTAATGTTATAATTGCTATTTATTAGTTATTTAGGATGGTATTACGTTAAGGGGTTTTTTATTTTTTTTTTTTTTTTTTTATTAAAAAGTATTTATTTGGGGGGGTTTGTGGATGTGTGTGGGGGGGGGAGTGAGAGAACAACATTGTGGAGATTGATGGTGTATCGTACAGAGTGGCAAGATTAGTTATACAATTCAATAGCAGATACCAAATGCAGATAATTCAGGTTTATGCCCCAATAAATTCTCGTAATGATGAAGTAGTAGGAGATTTTTATATAGATGTACACAAGGTTTTTCATCAAAGTAAACAATATTTTAAAATTTTTTGTGGAGACGTTAATTCTAGAATTGGTAAACAAATGATACATGAAAGTGCTGTCGGTAATTTTGGGTATGGTAATAGAAATGAGAGAGGACATAGACTTATGAAGTTTGCAAAAACAGAAAAACGTTATATTATGAATTCTTTTTTTTGAAAAAAAAAATGTTAAAAGGAAATGGACATGGAAGCATCCAAATGAAGATACAGCAGAATTGGATTATATTTTGACTGACAGAAAATAAATAATTCAAGATGGTATTAATAAATTTAACACAGAAAGTGATAATTTATTAGTAAGATGTAAGATAAATTTTAATCCAAAACTAGAGAGACAAAAATTATTAAAAAAATAATATTTACAGATGATATTCCTAATCTTCAGAAACATTGTAATGAATTTAAATTAGAACTTACAAATCGGTTTCAAGTATTTGTATATTTTGAATATGATTCAGATTTCAATGAAATTAATATGAAAATAACTGATATACTTTTAAAAACTGCAACAAAGAAAACTGGCAGAAAAAAGAAGAAAATGACCAATAAAATTTCTACTGAAACTAGAGAATTTATGAAGAAAAGAACGAATATGAAATTAAAACAATGATGTATTAAAGAGGGTTGAATATCTCAAATTTTGTAAAATAATGCAGAAACGTGTTGAAAATGATATAAAAACGTATAACTATGAACTAGTAAGCAAAGTTGCAGAAGAGAATAAAAGTTTCAAGAGTATAAAACATTTTGGTAATGGTAGAAAATGTATATCTGCGGTAAGAAAAAAAGATGGACATCATGAAATGGATAGAAGGCTGCTGTCAAAAATTATATAGTAATAAACACAAGTCCTTCTTATATATATTATATCTTCTAAATAGCGCATAATTTTAAATGAAGAAGTGAGTCATGAAATTAAATTTATGAAGAAAGGAAAAGCTCCAGGTGATCATGGAATTATAATTGATGTATTGAAAGAAGCAGGTCAAAAAATATAAATTTATTTAGCAAAGTTATATACATAAAATGTCTAAATGATAAAGATGTACCAGATGATTGGAAAAATGCAGTAATAAAATTACTATATAAAAAGGTGATAAAGAAGATATTATAAATTACAGACATATCAGCCTTTTATCAGTTTCATACATAATTTTTACAATATCAATACTACTTGTCTACAGAGAACATTGGATTTCCAGCAACCAAAAGAAGAAGCTGGATTTAAAAGAGGTTTTAGTACAGTAGATCATATCCAGGTATTGAGAAACGTTATAGCCAGGACAAATGAATATGAGTTGCCATTATGTTTTGGATTTATAGATTATGAAAAGCATTTGATTCTATAAATATGTATTCAGTGATTAAAACATTGAATCATCAAGGTGTAGATCCAGGATATTGTCATATTTTGAAAAATATTTATAAAAATGCAATAGCAACAATTAGATTTCACAATGATACAAAGAAAGTCAACTTTGAGAGGGGTGTAAGACAATGTGACTCCATATCTCCAAAACTTTTTACATTCTTACTGCAACGTATATTTTGTGATTTAAAATGGGAAGCTAAAGGAGTGAAAGTAAATGGATATTATTAAGTCATTTATATTTTTTAGATGATGCAGTTGATTTTGCAAATAATGTTTCAAAACTGTATGAAATGCTGCAGGAGTTATCAGACAAAAGTAGCACTAAAGATAAGTATTAAAAAGATAAAAAGTAATGTTCAATGGATTTTCTCAAAATATAAAAATAATGATTGATTATGATGAGTGAAAAGAAGTTAAGAACTAAAAATACCTTGGTCTGATTATAAATACAAATGGAAACATAATGGATAAAATTAATTACGGAATTAAATTTGTTTGGAGTTGTTACTTGATAATAAAAGGAAATATGTCTATGTGATTGAAAAAGGTGGACTTGAATAAATTTGTTTTTGCCAGATTTTACTTATGGATCTGAGAGTTGGACATTTAATAGAAGAGCCATACAGTGATTTCAAATCATTCAAAGAAGTATGGAGAGATGCATATTAGGAGTTGCTGAAGGGGATTGAAAATGCAATAGATGGGAAAGAGAACAAAGAAATGTTGCTAACCTCATTGAAAAAATTAAAAGACTGATGTGTACTTGGGCTGGACATATTGCTAGAAGAAACGATAGTAGATGGACAATTGATATCTTAAATTGAATTCCAAAAGATTATAAAAGATTAGAAAGAGG
The DNA here is from genome assembly GCA_028023455.1 of Epiperipatus broadwayi. NCBI lineage: Eukaryota > Metazoa > Onychophora > Udeonychophora > Euonychophora > Peripatidae > Epiperipatus > Epiperipatus broadwayi. The sequence continues at coordinate 68,966 of JAQFVV010006816.1, read as the reverse complement.
CAACATGTGAGATGGACGGAAGAAATAACACAGTGTGCAAGAGTTATGTGGAGAAGAGAAGCTAGGGATCGGAGAATGTGGATTAAACTTGGAAAGGTCTTCACATTACAGTAGACTGATAATGGTTGTTGTTGTTGTTGATGATGATGATGATACTATTACTTACTAAAGGCTATAAGCATTGGTTCATTAACATTCTCTTATTTGTCATAAAAGTAAACAGATACAAAATATATTTAAACAATCCAAACGAGTAGAAATTTACGTGGATCGATATATAACAAAAATTCGCAAGAAAAGAATCTAAATAAAAATTATAAAACCATTGTAATTAATTATTTATGGTAAAGCTTTTTTAAATACGCTCTGCTTCCCAACAGTTTAATATATATATAGAAAATATACAAAATATAGCAAGAATTAGTGAAAATATATAAATAACGATAGCCATTCATAATATACTTAATCCTAATCCAATTCAACTATTAAGCACATGTTTATAAACTCTTAGCAACAACTACAAAAAATATCTCATCAGAACGAAAAGTGAAATTCTACAAAATCCAGATACAATTTAAACTTCAAATTAAACAGTCTAAATTATATTATTTTGGGATTAGCCCTACAGTGATGTAATCGTTCGGCCATATTTATTCTAACTTCACGAAATTATTTGAAAGAATCATTTTATGTATAGCAAATTTTATATTTAAAAAAGGAATTCTTGAATTCAAGTTAATTTTAAAACATTGTTATAAATAGGATATAAATAAAAGATTCGGGTCAAGTAAAATGATCGGCGAAAAGTGTTTTTGTTTTCTAATTATTTTATCCTAAAAATCTTTTATTTACATTTTATTTATAATATTTTTTTAAGTGACTGAAAACATTAGGCTTTGGTGGCCGAGTGGTCAGCACAGCAGCCTTACAAGTAGTTGTCATGGGTGTGTGAGCTTCGCTTCCTGGCAGATGCTTTGACATATGGAAAAAAAAAATGAACAAAAACTCAGAAATCATTATAAAGTTTAAGTTTATATTCATAATACTGTTCTAAAATTATGTGGCCTTCAAAACTTATTTATTTAAATATAAACCTTGCTAATCTCTAAAAAAAAAAATAAACGTAAAATATTATTATAATTATCGCCGAATGTCACCGTGGCATTATTTCCAAGTTTCTAAGCAACAAAGTAAAAGTAAGCAATTTCTTCTTTCAGCAACTTTGTAAATATACCCGCAACCAATAATCTACATGAAGTCAATTATAATAGTATTGTCAATACAGTATACTTATACGTAAATATTAAATATTCGTATAGCAAAATATTTTTTTCTATCAAACTTTGCGACTTAAAATTTTTTGTAAAAGACTAAAGTTAAATTAATTTGTGTTTATAAATATTTTAAAGAAAAAATACTTTAGGTAATTCAATAACTTTTATATTATAACAAATGATGAAATGAAGAATTAAAATCGATATATTTATTTTATCTTACATCTAAAACACAATACTTTTTAACAGTAATATATTATTGTGTTTGCGACAGCACTCAAACGTATAAATTACTATCATTCTCACGATTTTATCTACATTTCACAACAGTTTGAATATTGCACGCTATTATTTTTGCAAGATTTTGCATTTTTACCATAACGTTGAACATTTAATAAAATATTTCTATGATAATTATCAAAATCTACTTTAATATTCCTTTGTCTATCGGAAGACAAATAGCGCGATTGTCGCGGATCTTTGCTAGAAAACTTTTTAATATTCAGTTTATTCCACAAAATGATCACATTGTTATAATATATAAAGATAAAATATATTGCACCGAAAAAAATGTCAAAAATGTCAATAATGTCTGTTCTTCCCCTCTCATAAATTTACCAAGTCATCTCTATCCTTTGATTTTAGCACTGTCATCAATCTGGATATACGATTACTATCACTGTCCCCTCTACTATTATTACAACTAATAATAATAACACTAACAAAAAAACTATCACTTACCTGTTGCAAAGATATCCGAAAAGAATAAAATTATAAGAAAAACTGGGGAAAGCCTCATTTTTTCCTACAAAATTTATATAAATCAAATAAAATATTTGTTATAGATTAAATGTAACAATAATAATTATAAGAAGAAGTAGAAGAAGAGAAAGAAGAAGAGGAATAATAATAATAATAATAATAATAATAATAATAATAATAATAATAATAATAATGATGATGATGATACTACTACTACTACTACTACTACTACTACTACTACTACTACTAATAATAATAATAATAATAATAATAATAATAATAATAATAATGATGATGATACTACTACTACTACTACTACTACTACTACTACTACTACTACTAGTAGTAATAATAATAATAATAATAATAATCTTATAGTATGTGTACACTACTACTACTACTACACACTAAAAAAAAAGGTGTGTGTGAAATAATAATAATAAAAAAAAAAAAAGATACTACTACTACTACTACTACTACTACTACTACTACTACTACTACTACTACTACTACTACTACTACTACTAATAATAATAATAATAATAATAATAATAATAATAATAATAATAATAATAATAATTACTTTTACAATTAATTTATATAACCTGCAGAAATATTACAAGTTATTCTCATAACTTTCTTTAATTGGAACCAGTGTAAACTTTAAAAACTATGAGTTTATGTTCGATCTGCAAACATAATATATATATATTATATATATAATATTATATATATATATATATATATATATATATATATATATATATATATATATATATATATATATATATATATAATCCAGAATGTTCCAAATACCCAACTGAACTATATGCACCTAATGCAACTCTTTCAATAAATAAAAGTAAGTAAAGAACCTATCTATACTTGAATTTGGATGTTATATAATTATTCAATTTATTTACACATTACAACACCATTTGAATTTTATATATTAACATAATTTTAGAGCAACTTAAATTATTCTAAAACCATTATTAACAGTTGCAAAAATATATCAACCTCGTAAAAAAAACCTTAAATATTAAATAAATCAACAGTTAATATATAACATTATTAATTATCATAGCTCAAATGTATGTGAAATTTATTTGGCAATTACTACAAATCACCAGCAGGGTGTACATACATTAATACAATTCCAATAAGCAAATGAGTTGATAATGAGTCCACCCGTACTTTAATTTGGATATATGCATTCAACTTATTAGCGTTGCAATGAAGAATGTGAATACAATATATTAACCTACTTCCAAAATGCTCATAAACTACTCTAAAATTAATACAAACAAACAGAAGGAATGACTGCTTCTTATACATAACAACACCTGATTATTACATAAATTACCAGGTAATGAAAGTAAATATTAATTATAATTGCTCAAATATAGAAGAAATTTATGATTTTAGAATAGCTTAGAATTATCTGTTAATATATAAAAGTCACTCTCTTTATTGTAATGTAAATAAAAACATTTTAAATCCAAATTAGAGTAAAGGTTGAACTGATTCTATTTTTTTCAGCCATTGATAGTGACGTATGAGTGTACACATAGCTTTCTCAGAGTTTTCAGTAAGATCTGCATAAATTTCATATAATTAAACTTTGTTTTGAACTGTTCATTCATGGAACATTTAAAGGTTGTTAAACAACAGATTTAACATTTAAATGTGATTATTTATAGTGTTTTCAGAGAAGCTTACAATTATTCTGAAATTATGTTAATACATTGAATCCACACTGTGTACTGCAACACATCAATAAATTGGATTCTTATATATAATTCAAGCTAAACTACAGGTGGGCTCATTCTGAATTTTTTTATTAGTTGACAAATTTATATTAGTTTACAAATATGACTGGCTGGGGATTTAAAGTAACTTATCCATAAATTTTATCTATATTTGAACTATTGCAAATAAATATTTATGTTAGGAAAATTTTAAACTTATGCATGAAGAAAAAAACTATAAAAAAATCAATGAGGCCTTTTTGATAAGTAAATCATACATATTTAATTAATAGACAAAATGTAAAAGTTCAAATTCATGAATCTTGGGATGTAATGCAATGGTGTCTATTTCTGCTAAATTTATATTTAAACAATTTTTAATTGATGTGAAAAAGATAAATGAACTCTCATATACATATTTTATGCTAAACTAATATTCATCAGTTGGTCCATATCATCATATTCTATACAGATATATGACCAGTGCTCACTTTATATTAAGCTAGAAAATCTTCAAATTTCAGTGGATATGCTTCAATCATCTCCACCCTCCAACTTTTCAGCCATCCTAGTCATGGATAATCTGAAGACAGAATGCTCAAAGCACTTCATGATTTCAATATTAGTCATATTTATGTTGACTTTAAGTTACTCTGACTCTGCACGTATAGGACGATCATATTTGTCCATTTAAAGACACAGAAAAATGATGAGCAGATTACAGGCTGTATCTGTAATATATAAATGCAAGTATATTATCTATACAGAACTTAAAAAATGAGAGGAGATTTGAACTCAAGCTTCCAAGCTTTATAGAAATATTCATTTCTTCGTATACAATGCATATCTATAACCACATAATATGAAAAACATAAATGATATCCAGTATATTTTTATGCTGAAAATATGCTCATATGATATAAGCTTATCCAATATTTTTTTTGTTAAAAAAAGATACTTATATCTTATGAATTGTTTATAGAATATCATAATGAAAGGAATAAAATGATTAGCCCTTTTTGAAGAGAAACATTTTCTTTAAAAAAGTATTTTTGCAAGAATTAAAGAAAGGACTCAAGGAGGATACAGTACTGAAGCGTTTTTGATATTAAAAACTTCCAGTCTCAGAAGTATTAAAAACACATTTTTAGAAATATTTGTTTAAAGAACTTTATTAAGAATAAAAAGCTATATAAAAGAATGAACATATAGTAAATGAATAAAAGATGGATCCATGAAAATACTAATATAGTATGTAAAAGTTTACCGGATAACTTAAGTTAAATTGAACGGAGTGATGCATCAGATAGCCGGCAGAGAAAATATTTAAGAAGCTTCATAGGATTAATTTATATTATGATTTAATAATTATCATTCTGAATAATGAAATCCGGGATTATTTTTCTATAAACTTTACTAAAATGGATTAATAATTATTTTTTTATTTTTAAACTTAAACACGCTTTGAGGAGAACCTTAAAAAAAAAAAAATTTTTAGAAAAAATAATAAATATTTTGGACTTATCATGAACTATTGTCAAGTGAATACGTAAATATAGTTTTGATTTTATTTATTTTATTAACTTAGTTTAAATGAAAATTTTTCTGTTTTTATAAGATTAGGAAAACATAAACATTAATTTTATTAATAACATTAAAATTTTATAAAATATAATTTAATAATTTAGATATGAATATTTTTAGATAAAGTGTATGGGAGTGTATTTTCTTTATGTATGCAATGTTTTTTTTTATATCCAGTGGATGAAGGAAGCCTACTGAACCTGATGACCAGATAAAGGTTATTTGGTAATGATAATGAATATTAATAATTTATTATGTATATACTTTGTTTTCTTTTAGATTATCTATGAATAGTAAGAATGGAGTATAAATGTTTAATTATATGTAAACACATTTTTATACAACATTTTTTAAAAAACATTATGAGAGTAGGGTTTATTGGAAATATGCATACAATGATTTTTATATTAGTGATATAATCCAATATAGTAACAAATATTTGTGTGATTCTTTTTAAAACTTTCATGTTAGAATATTCAAATATTATCTGAGTAGATTGTATATGATTAAGCATACAGGATAATGAAGTAAACAGACTTTTCTTGTGGAACAGTGCGATTCTTTTTTAAATTATCAGTGAATTTTACTTATTGTTTTGTAAATGCAGATAGTTATTTTATCGATGTAATATGTGGAAACTCTTGAGAAATATTAATAAGATAGTGGCTTGGAGGTACTTGAGTAGACAGGAAACCAAGATGATGTTTTAAACATAGGATGTGATAAGAAATAGGAATAATACTTATATCTTTGTGTAGATATCAGCATAGTTAACAAAGCCCTATGTCTGATACACATTTATTTAGACAGTGTTTATATTTCTTTAAATATTTGATGTTCTAATGAAGCTGAAGGAATAGCTTTAACAATGTTTATGTATTGGAGATATTATACAGGCAAATATCATATCTTCATTTCTTGTTAATACAATGTGCCATGATAATTTTTGATATATATGAGTGATACTCTAGCTTACTTCTTTAAATCCTATGCATCTGTTTCGCTATCTTTATTTCATGTAACTGCATCGTTCAGTAAAACATTTTGAAAAGAAATGGTAAATAATTTAAAGTTTAAGTTATGCTATCGTTTTGTATAAGATTGGTTTATTTGCTTAGAAGGAATAGAATTTTATAACTTGAAATTGAAGGTCCAATGAATCCTAAGGAAAGGAAAGAATCATAGAATATGTTTTTTTTTAATTTTATTTCAGAAATTAAATATAATTTTTTTAGATTAGAGTATGTAAACAAAGATATTTTCTTTAAAATGATAATAATTTTTTGAATGCGTTATTATTATTTTTCAAAAAATAAGTATTGCATATTTTTAGAATACAATAATATAAAATAAATGATATAAAGTATAGGCATGGCATAATTTTTATTTATTGAATAGTAGGAATATATCGATAATTACACTTATATCATACCAAAGTAAGGCTAATAAGAGTATATTATGATTAGTAAACATCGTGTGATAAATGATATCCACTAAAATCTAGTAATGATTTTTTTTTTTATAAATAATTTATGTAACATCTTTGACATTGCAAGATGAAAATTTGTTTAATTTTATTTTAAGATATCCATACTCATTATAATGTTGATTTATTTTCTGTAGAATGTTTTTCTACGAATGTGTTTTTAAGAAAAATATAGTTTAATAATATTAAGGATGAAATATTTTTGTTAATAAAATAAATAAATATATTTGTAATAAGGTAACCATAACGAGAAATTAAATGGTAACATTTTATTTTGTCTTAAGTCTAAATGAAGACCTAACTAAGTATAAATTATTTTTTATAACCCAGTAAATAAAATTGTAAAGTATAAAATAAGGATATCCATTGTAAATAGTGTACATAAATGGTTTATTTTATTTTGTTGTTGTTAATATATTTTGTTAAAATTTGTTGCTTTTTTTTTCAAATATTTTGTGTTTGAATTATTTATTTCTCCATTACACTACATGAAATCACAATATATTCATAATAATTGAAACAAACATATAATTTTGCACAAAAAGATAAATAGAGAATTATTTTAAGAATTTAAATATTTTATTGGTATTCTTTTAATTAAATAATAATAATTTTACATTATTTTATTGGTCATAAATTAGTTATCCCAATAGTATATTGAATTATATGTTATCAGTTGCCACATACCTTTTGTTTGTCAGATTATCAAATGCTACCACATATTTATTATATTATTACATAAAGATAAAAGATCATATTATATTATTTATTTATTTTTATTATAGTAATAAAAATATATTGAAAAGAAAAGATATACGGAATTAGTTAAACGATGAAAAATATTATTATTATTTTATTATTATTAATTTAGTGTAGTAGATTATGACATAAAATCTCTTTTCATATTTTACTGCAGTAATTTTTAATTAACTTAGAATAAATTTTATGAACCCGAGATTTTTTAAAGCTAGATTAATATAAATAGAAGATTAAGATTTACTTATTAGTTTAATAGTAGTAAGTAAGAGATATTAAAGTCGTAAGAATACTATGTTTGATTATTTGAAATAGTAATAAAAAGGATATTGTTCTTATGCCATTGAGGAAGTATCCTGTAGGATATTAGCTCAATGTAATCTGCCTTATTATCTGTATTTTCACTTCCATGACTCATGAAATAGTAAATATTTATTTAAATTATTGTTACAAATTGAACTTTATTTTATTTAAATTTGAGCTAGTGAATATTTTAAATTTAATGCTGAAAATTTTATTTATTAAAATTAACTGAGCTAGAATCCGTTTGTTTTCATATCGTATATTATCTGAAAGTGGAAATGCACGAGGAAGAGAGTAGAATATATATATATATATATATATATATATATATATATATTGTACTATGTATATATATATATATATATATATACATATACATTACAAGCATAAAGCAAAACTAGTCAATATATAATTAAAATTACCCCAAATCCAAAATTCATCCAGACCAGCATAAAAATAATATTCAAACACTAACCAAAGTTTTCACTGCTACAAGCAGACTTTTCACGTGTAAAGAACTACAAAAACTACACAATATATATAATATTAAACATTACCCACAAATCCATTCACTTCCTATCCACCCTTAATATTAAAAGAACTCTTAAATAAGTTAATTGCTTCAGAATGATAAATTTTCAATAATAAAAACGAAATTTTCAATAATAAAGAAGAATTAAAAAATCTTTATTATGAAAATTTATTATTCTGAAACAATTAACTTATTTAAGAGTTCTTTTAATACTAAGGGTGGATGGGAAGTGAATGGATTTGTGGGTAATGTTTAATATTACATATATTGTGTAGTTTTTGTAGTTCTTTACACTTGAGAAGTCTGCTTGTAGCAGTGAAACCCTTGGTAGTGTTTGAATATTATTTTTATGCTGATCTGTTTGAATTTTGGTTTTGGGGTAATTATATATATATATATATATATATATATATATATATATATATATAATTAATGGTAAATGTAATATTATAGTTAAAATTCTTTCGAAGCACTTTTGATTATGCAGTAATCCTCGTCAGTTTTAACTGAATTTCTTTTTTTTTAAACTTAATATTATGCATATTTCCATAAGCTGTCTATGGCCATATTTGCAACTTGCCTATAAATAACATAATCTTCATATTTATCAATCAATATTGCCTTTTTAATTTTCCTTTTTTTATGATTCCTTTCTTCCTTTAATATTTTTATTTCATTACTATTAAATGTAAACCTATAATTACAATTTTTTTCATGCACGAAGAATACTGAATCTGTATTAAATTGACTATTTACATTATTTTTAATTCGATTGTATAACAATTGATGCTGCGTCAATGTTTTTTTCCACAGAACATTTTGACTCACCAATATATAGTTTTCATATGGATGTCAAAAATTATATATTGGTGAATCAAAGTTACTGTTTAAATGTATTAAAAAAAGAAATTCCCCTGCTAAGTAAAATTTTAAGTCATAATGGGTGGAGAGAGACAATAAAATACTGAGAAATATTCATGAAAGATTTTTAATTAGTTTTAAAAAAAAACATCCGCAGTACTATGAAGTCATAGGTGAAATACACAATAATGTAGAGTAAAATATTCGGATTGAAATGACATATGAACATGTGCTCTTGATGCATTTTTTTCCTGCAGATAATTGAGTAGACCTGACAGGTGAACAAATATGTCATGTCAGATGAATCCAAAAAATAAATAGCAAGGTAGACAAGAAGTTTATAAAAACTTGTTCAAAGTAAAATATAACCTAATCTTATATCTGACATCTAATCTGCCATCTGCTGTTTCATTAAAATATATATTTACATATAACATTGTGATGCCTAATTAGTTTGCATGTGCTATTCTTCTCTGGAGAATGGTAGATGTCCTGTATCCCTTACTTTCTTTTAAAATGAACTGAAATTGTCTGCTGTAACCCATATACTGATGTCTTATAAAATGCTGCTTACAATCATGACCACTAAATTAACTGATAAGGAAGACTACTACACCATAACTTCATAAACAAGAGGATCACTTGAAAATGTGCACACTCTGCTTACATCAAAGGTGACCAGTATTCAAAATCTTTAAAAAATTTCCTGCTTTTATTCAAAACTAGAACTGATCTTTCTAATTTGTAATATTTTAGTCATATTGTCTACTCATAAAAATCCTATGTTAAATCCACTAAACTTTTTAAAATCTGTAACTTTTAAATGTTTAATTACAATACGATCTTTCCTTTTCTTTGGGTATCCATTTCTATTAATATATTTATTGAGGTAATTAATTTCATGCCTCAATAATTTCTGACCTAGCCTCTTAACTTATTTAAATGTTAGCCTTCACCAAAATGTGTGTAGTTATTTGATAACATATTTATGATAAACTTGTCTTATATTGATAAAATGGCTGGGTCGGAAATTATCTAATCTTTATATTTTATAAATTATTTTTCGGATGCATCTTACTTTGTATTAATATGCTTTCTTGTGTCGTTTTATAATTTAATGAATTATTTTAGCTTCAGAGAGACAACTAGTTTTTATGATTAGCTATGAGTGTGGGTGTTTCATATTACTTAACTTAGCAATAGAAATATGATAGAATTATAGTTTTACCCTTATATTAACAGTATTGAATGATATTTATTGAATTTAACGTTGTAGTCAAACCAATCTTATATTATTTGAGGGCTTGTAAGTTAATCACTCATAAGTGTGGACCTTGGGAGTGAGTCATCATTTATTAGCAATTAAACATATAAAATATTTTATTTTCAAATGATAGGTGTTATTATTGGACAATGTCAAAATTTTCTCTTATTTAAAGTCAGAGAAATCACCAGATACCTATGTTTAAAGGTATTGTTCTATTCCATATGGAAGGGCACAGTTCAAAGTGCTCCCTAGGAAAGTGGAGACTGTAATGCAGTCAGGCAGTAACAGTGGCAGAAGGTCCCATACAGCCGGAAAAGTGAGTATGACTGGTCTTGTAGGGTCCTTGGCAGAATATCTGCCATGAATTTATATTTCCTTCCTGGCTTGAATCTCAATGTTTGCTCCATTATTATGTTATCACATTTCTATCAATACCACCACTCATCCGGACAATTATTTTTTAGTCTCTGCTTATTATTTCACTAGCTGCTTTTTAATAACAGGCCCTCCTTAGAATTAATCATGTAAATAATACTTTATGTATAATCTATTCTTGGAATAAATACATTTGTAACTGTATATCTTATTCAAGTTTACCTCACATGATAGCTAAAGTATTTAGTCTGGCACATGAAATAATGGTTTGCTACCATTAAATACACAAAAAGACAAGTTGAATGATTAAAGCTTTACTAATGTAAACTTATGCCATATTAGGAGTATTGACTAAGATAGCTCACCAAGTTTGTAAATAGTTTTATATCAATATTAAATATAGTTTTAATTATATCTACGTCTTCATGTCTATTTTTTAAAGCCTTGTAGCCATGGTGTCTGTTGTCTAAATTAATTAAATATAATAAAGTCATTCATTAGATTAGTAATAATATTAGTTGTAAGAGAACTTGTTAGAGTCTCTTGCATCAACCAAATCCCCATAGCCTAAAAAATGTTTTCCAATGTGGAGGCAAGTACATAATCCCAAATTTATATGTTGTGTAATCAATCCACTAGATTGAAATTCAGTATTGCAGGCTTTCAATCCACCTGTAGTGCTACTCTTTGTCTGTAGTGAAGGAAAGATGCAACTGGTTAATGAGATATATGAATTCTGACTGTTACAATATATCAATTGTAATTCCATCATTACATGGAGCCTTTCTTTTATTCATACATCTAATTGCATGTCTCACTTCTTCATTTAAAATTATGGGCAATTCATAAAGTGTAATAGATATAGGAAGTACTTGTTCTTTATTATTATATAATTCTTGACAAAAGTCTTCTACGCATTTCATGATGTCATCTCTGTTTTTAGCAATAATTCCAACTTTTTTTCTTATTGCAGATATAAATTTTTTTATCAATACCAAAATGTTGATTTACATACCTAAGACTTTTTTTTTCTTTTACAGCTTTACTTGCTGGTTCACAGTTATATTTCTTATATCATTTTCAACTCTTTTCCACACCATTATAAAAAAATTATTTTTTTTTAATATATCATTTTTGTATATCTTCATATTCCTTCTTTTCTTCATAATGTCTCAAGTCTCAGTAAAAATTTTATTGGTCAATTGTTGCTTTTTTTACTAGCTATATTTGTTGCAGTTTTTAAAAGTGTATCAGTTATTTTCATATTAATTTCATTCAAATCTGAATCATGTTCAAAATCTACTAATACTTGAAACTGATTTGTAAGTTCTAATTTAAATTCATTAGAGTGTTTTTGACGATTAGGAATATCAACTGTAAATATTTTTTTCTTTTGTATCACTTCTTGTGTTAAATTTATTAAAAACATTACATTTTTGAAAGATGTATTTTCTTATAGTCAAAATATAATTCAATTCTTCTGTATCTTCATTTGGATGATTCCATGTCCATTTTCTTTTAACATTTTTTTCAAAAAACAATTTATAATATAAAGTTTTTATTTTACTGCAAACTCCATAAGTGTATGTTCTCTCTCATTTCTATAACCATAACCAAAATTACCTACATCACTTTCATCTTTCATATGTTTACAAAATCCATAATTAAAGTCTTACTAAACAATTTTAAAAGGTTGTTTACTCTGATCAAAGCCTTTTGTACATCCATATAAAAAATCTTCTACTACTTCATCACTGTGAGAACTTGTAGGGGCATAAACCTGAACTATCTGCCTTTGGTATTTGAATCTAAGTTGTATAACTAATCTTTCCACTCTTTTTGATACACCATCAATCTTTACAATATTGTTTTCCCACTTTTTATTTATAATGAATCCTACTCCACTTGTATTTCAAATATTTGTGCCTTTATAATAGAGTACATGTCCACGTTTTAAACTAATTGCCTGTTCACCTTTTCTTTTAACTTCACAAAGCCAATAATTTCCCATTTAATATAGGACAGTTTTTCTATTTCTTACAATCTCCCTTCACTTAAAAGTTATCTGCAGTTGAATGTACCTAAAATAAGTTGCCATCAAATGGCACCCAGGGTTCACAATCAGGAGATTCTTAGCACTTTTTGTCTTGGGCCACCAACCACAGCCTTGATTGGTGACTTTAAAGACTCATGGAAATAAAGGCCATTATTTATTTTTGTTTGCTTTATTTGTATATATGTATTGTAAAAATATTTATCATTTACACAAACATTCATTCCAATTTATCAAGCAACTGCAAAGAAAGATCAAGGTGTTTCTTGATCTTAAACTCAGAGGAAAAAACCAATAAACTCACAATGCTGGCTAACACATGTTGGTGAGCAGCTCATTCATGTTTGTATACTATATTAATAATCACATAGTAATAACAGCTGTAATGAAATGAATGTATGGAGTGGACATTAGGAATTTGCCCTGCTCAGTTCCTTTAAAGCCTCCAAAAAGAATTAAAGGTTTTTCTTTCAATTAACAGCAAAATCCTTTCTGCAACCAATATATATATATATATATATATATATATGGTTGCAGATATATATATATATATATATATATATATATATATATATATATATATATTGTAACCTCAACTTTCTCAATGCAATCTTTTGCTTATTCAATCTCAATAAACTCTCTTTTATTTCAAGTAGCTAGTCAATTGAATTTTATACTAACTTAAGATCAAATATACCCGGAGTGCCAAATTGCAGCTATAAATTGTAATGCCAACCAGAGATCATCATCATTAGCCATATTTAAGACGATAGAAAATACTGGAGAAAGTAATTAAATTGTCTCTCAAAAAATAATAACAATAATATTGATAAAACCATTCAATCTATGTGGTCTTAATTTCAAACCTATCATTAGTCATGCAAATATTTCATGATAAATTTATTATAAAATTCATAATAATGAGACAACTTTTTTCCACAACTTTATTATAAATATCTGATCTCGAGTGGTAACTACAGGAAATACTATATACACTTCTCATTTATATATGATTGGAAATAAATCCCTGTAATCTATGTTCATAATATAAAATTATTATTTAATTTAATACTAGATAAAAATTGTCGCAAATAAATTCTCCCCATTTAATTCCATTACTTTATTTTTCGTTCTCAGCATCTATCACTTTCAATAGCTACAATTGTCTGTGTTATGTTCTCTAATCTGAGAATCCCTAATTTTATTTTTCTAACACATATATATATTTCGATCAACTATCAATTCATGATCCCTATTTTAATAATAGTATAATAATTTTATTATATTTATTTAAAGATATAGTTGAAGAATGTAGTTTTGAGATGGGTTTTAGATAAGATTTAAAAAGGAGAGGTTATTTGAAATTAGGATTGCTTTTTAAATTTGTATAAAAAGTTTTTTGGATGATTTTAAGACAGATTTGTAATTAAATAATGTAAGAAAAAGTAGAAATATAGCAGTGGGAAAGAAGTGTAAGTAAAATTTGGTTATATATGTTTAATATGTTTGTTACTGTTTATGTTAATGTAAAATGAAGGTATTTATGTAATTGAAGTTTATTTATAAATATGTATTTCATATTATTGTTACAGATAATTGAAAATGACTGTATGAAGATAAAAAACAGTTGAAACGTTGGACTTTTGTTTTTATATATATATATATCTATATATATGTATATATAAATATATATTTCAATATATAATTATATATATATATATATATATATATATAATTATAATTGAAATAAAATTTTTAACGGTTTACAAACAATTACAAACAATCTTTAAATCCGCAGAAGTACTTTCTGTGAAATTTATGGCAGTTGAGGCAGGTTAGAAAGTAACCGAAAGTACTTCTGCGGATTTAAAGATTGTTTGTAATTGTTTGTAAACCGTTTAAAAATATTATTTCAATTATAATTACAATATTGTTTTTAATTAACGGATATTTTATTTATTATATATATGTTCAGTATTGATATAAAAAAATAAAGTTTTTGAAAAGAAAAATGAGAAGGATTTTTGATTTGTTGATATTATTGTAGAATATATATATATATATTTTAAAAGAAAAAGTGGATGTACGATTGCTATGTTATAATATGTGATATAATATGCTACCTGATTACCAAACTAGCTCTTAGATTAATATTCGAACTGCTCTTTCTCAAGGTCTAGATCCATCAAGAGGTGAATATAAGTGATTTCACTGTAATGGATATGATCCAATATATGCTAAAATAAGTTTTAATACGAGTTTAATAGTGGAAATCACTCTAAACACTGAGAGCAGGAAAGGGATTATTTGTCTGCTCCCAATATTCACAACATTACAATGAATAAAAAGATTAAATTTGTTAAACTTAACTTAACTATTCCCTGTCATTTTTTTCTATATCATATAATTTATTGATCAAATTTTAACTAATAATTTTAAACCTAACATATTTTCTAAAGTAAACTATGAAAGTAAACCATGGACATTAATTCAATAAATCAATCAAAATTTACTTACAAAAGTAAAGTACGGAAATAATCATAAAATCAGATTATATAAATTAATTATGAAAATAAATTATGTGAAAATTAATTATATAAAAGTGACTTATACAAATGTGTTATGTTAATTGAATATAAAAATATTCAAGATAAAATCAATACTGTAAATCAATCATGGAAATAAATTATCAATATAAAACTAACTATGTGAATAGAATATGGAAACAATATAATAATGACTACTGCAAATCGATTATGGAAATAAATTATCAATAGAAAAATGAATAATTAAATTTGAATATGAAATAATATTACTTTAACTATAGTGGCTGGATGTAGATTCTGGAGATATTTGAAACATCAAAACACAAAACAAAATGTAATCTTATAACAATAAAAAATTTTATTACATTAACAATAATGATAAAAATTAAAATAAAAACAAAACACACTTAAATATAATATTGCTACACTCAAATATATGATTCAGATCTATTAAAGACTATGGTTTGAATACATGTTTTAAATTAACTAATTTTATGGATGACTTATTTATTGTTTTGTCCCATTTATTTATCAAATAAATAATTAATAATAAATATAAACACAAATGCTCTCACACGGTATATTTTTAGCTTTAAAAAAACATATCTTGAAAGAGAAGAAAACCTATAAATTTCTACTTCCCCCCTTTTATTATAAACATTGTCCATTGGACTATTTCAAAATAATATATTTGTTTCAATTATTCTAACCAGCAATGTTAAATAATCATAAATTTCTATATCATTTTATCAAGCAATAACTTTCACATTTCTAATGAAGAAGGATGATATGCCATAAAAATTCCCTACTGATTTTGCAAACAGGTTTAAATTCAAAACCCACACTTTTATGTTCATGTCTGTCAGATCTTTACATTTTTCACTGTATATATATCTTGATAGGTCGGTATGTCGATCCAGCTTGACAACCCTCAATTTATCCTCATTCACAAAAAAATCAACACAGATCAGTTAGTTTAGCAATTAAAATCTTTGCCATTCCTCACCATACATGAACATCTGAGTAAATTCTTATCCTGTCAGGGCACTTATTTTGTCCCACATAAGAAAAACTTTCTTAATATCCCACATCACCATGCAGTATTTATAACGCACACACAGCAGCATCTTCATAAGGGAAATTAAAAAAGAAACAATGACAACTCCTAACTTGAACTATTTGCTTGAGCCAGAGAGAGTTCTTTTCTTAAGATCCAGAATCATGTAAAGAGGTCCTGCCTAGACACCTACTCTCTATATTGGCATGCAAAACATTTTCTACAATTAAACAGTAACTTTATCAATAATTCCCTATCTTAACAAATAAAAGGAGTAAAACTCAGTCATTTCTGACTGCCATGGTAAATAAATCATGAGACAGCTATTTTCCATCTATTGGGTGGTACAATGACTTTATATTAGTAATGACAAGCATTTATAGCTTTGTATATGCCCACACATACATTGATTACAGTCTAAATAAATGACAAAGACCAACCAGATCCCGAATCAAAACATATATGAATTATTTTAATTTTAAACAGTCAAGCCAACAACATACATCCAATATTTCTATTAATAACAGATCAACACTTATAGCATAATAATGGGTTTTTCAGACAACCATCCACTCACTGTTCATATTTAATATTAAGCACAAATTAAAATTTTATTAAGAATATAAAAATATTTATATCATTTCTCTCTTTTCTTTTAAATTTAAATTTACATGAGCATTTATACTCAAATGGTATCAAAATCATTTCCCCTTTTTTTCTTTAAACATTTTAAACATAAATAAAAAAAATTATTAAATTAAGATAATCTAGTGATTAGATGTTTGACATATTATATAAACAAAATGAAATATAAAAAAAACAAATGACATAGTATATAAATGAAATAAAATAAAGAATAATTATCAACATTATGATAGTCTCTTTCCAATGTCTTTTCCTTCAACTGTTCCTCAATCAATTAATGTATTCAGTTTTTTTACTTGGATATAGCTATATAGATGCCCATTAGACAGTTATTTTTAATCAAATGTGTATATAAAAATGCACAGACAGTCATTTGAATCAAGATAGATAAAAACATAGTTATTTTAAATCAAGATTTAGCTACAGGATAATTAATAAATTTTAAAAGAGTTTTGTTGATTACCTTCCACTTTGATGAGTTTCTTCCTAGGTTTGAATTAATTTGTTTCCTTTTCTTCTTCTTTTCCATTTTAGAGGCTCAAATTATAGACAACAAGCAGTTTCTGACTACTAAAATGAATTAACTTTTTTAAACATTATACAGAATTTTGTTACAGTTATTTCAAACTAATTTTAACCAGCCAAATAATTCTTTTTTTTTTTCAATTTCATACAAAAGTTTGACAGTTTTGTTTTTCAATGAATTTTTAATAAGCAAAATGGATAAGTTGTGGCTATCAGCATAAAATATCTTATTAAAATTTGATTTTTTCATAATTGATGTGAGGAAAAGAAATATGCACCACTTATATATGAATTAGAAATTCATATTTTGGTATACTATAAAACTTAAACACATTATTAAACTCTGAGAAAGAAAATTTAAAAAAAAACTTGGAAAAAAAATTTTCAGAGATAAATTAATTTTTTAGTTAGCCAGTTGTTCTCAATTAGCAAAAGTAATCCTCATTCACCTTTGCCCAACCCCTTTTATAGGGTGAAGAAAAAAGACATGTTAAACCCCCACACAGTTGGTTTTTCTTCAAATCTAATTTTAAAATTTCCATTCAGAATGAACAATTGTTGACTCTTTACCACTTGTTAATTTTGACAACTTTGTCTTTTCTGAAACCAGATCTTTTTAGTTAACACATTAGTGAAAAATTTATGGAAAAGCAATCAAAGAAAATCTAGTCAAAAATAAGCTTACTGATCCTTTTTGGTCAAAGAAAGGTTACATTCATTTTTTTTTATTGAGATTTACATTTTTTGAGTTAGAAATAATAAATCAGAACAGATTCATTTATTTTTCCCTTTTTTTACACTTATCATGAAATAATATAGATAATTATGTCAATTTTTATAAAGAAAAAAATCAAACCCATATATTTGTATTACACACACATACATGTGCAGAACATTCAATAGAAAACTGATTATTCAGATTATATGAACATAAAATATCCATCATAATTTCTTATAATTACAAGCATAAAATCAGTTATAATTTCTGGCAATCATAAGCACAAATATCCATTATAATGTCCTACAACTTTAAACATATTCTCCTAAAAAAAGACAGTTAAACAAAGCCACTGACAATCAATTCAATTTTAATTCTCATCAACTTTTTAGTAATAGATATCAAAATTCACAAGACTTTATCTTACTCATATAAATATTTATTTCTCAATTATTATATTGGTCAATTATTATAGCAGCGTACAAAAAAAATCAGTCATCCCCCTGCATTAAATAATGCTAGCTATATTTTATACAAACACAAACTGTCTCTATATATGTTACTTTTGAGCTATATAGCTATTTGTACCAGTAAGAAAAATTACTGTAATGATGAAAAAGGCTGCTATTTTGTAACCGTTTAATATATAGATGAGTGATAAAATGATAGTTGCAATAATTCAATAACTAAACACTAAACAAAATATATGATATGCTCCAGTGGTTCATTATTTATAACCAAGTAAATTAAATGAAAAATGAATTTACTGTGTTAGCTAAAATACAATTTATAATTAAATAAGGATGACACCAACACATAAATAAGAATAGATGCATATCATGGTCTATTTGGGTGTCTATTTTTAATTAATTAAATATAACATTATAGCCCTATTGCCACTATCCTAAACATTAATTCTGTCATATTAGTAATGAAATAAATAAATTATCTCATTTCTTAATACTTAAAATAACAACAATAAAAATTGAACTATCATCATTAAAGATTTAATGATATTTAGATATTGGGGAAGTCATTTGAACAATAAAACATACTGGCCATTGTCATCAAATAAAAAAATATTAAATATAGCAACTGAATAAAATTACCCATATTGAGATCCCTGGAGTGCATTTTGCTTATCTCCAATACTAGGTTCTTTTAACAAAGAATCCTTCCTATTTCTCTTTCCAACTATATAAGACCATTCATGGTCATATGCACAAAGTGGTGCTATTCATGACAACTTATAAAAAATATCATATAAAGTTAATATTATGAAGCTGGAAAAAGATTAAATCATTCTCTTTTCAGTTTAGCTAAGTACATGTGTTTTCCCACCAGTGCCACTAGATTGTGTTAAATCAAAATAAATATCTGTTTAGAGTGGACTCAGTTCAAACTCCTTTGGTACATTTTTATCACACATGACTTGAATGACTACTGAAAAAAAATGACACTCTTATATTTTACTCATGTCAATAAAATCATAAGATCCCCATATCACCAAATTTATATATATCAAAGATCTTATATATACCATATATTTATATATATCAAAGACTCTTATAGATATTACTAGCTCATATTACGTATATTGATGAACAGACAAGTGTAATATTATTAATGGCTTCTAAACATGCATCATGAAGACTATTATTGATATTGATAGCCATTTAACTAGATTATTTATCACAATATAAAGGTAATAATGATGATTATAATATCATAATAATAATGATAATAATAGTGATGATGATAATACCATAGCTTTATAATGAACTCACAACAATAAATTTATCTTTATAAACTCATAAGCACTTTTTAAAATCGACCCATGTCAAACTGGAAATTAATAATACTAGTGAAGATGACTGATCATCACGAATCTCTATGCATGATATTCAACTTTCTACAAATTCTTATTTATTAATTATTAATTATGTTAATGATTAGTTTTAATGATTATAATTTATTAATGATGATGGTGATCATAACTTTTGTACAGTACTATGTTTAAACGGTGTTTTAACCAATAATATGATACCCATGTATGATGAGGATGATCAAAACTCATGGGCACAACAAAATTTTAGCTTTCTTTATATGCCTATATTTATTAAAACTTGGTTATTATCAAGCTTAATCCTTAAATACCTAAATGTAAATCAACATTCTAGTTTACTTAACATATTTGTGAGCGATTAATATTTGCAAGTGATTGCTCAATATTTACAAATGATGATTCTTAATATCTGCGAGCAATGACGATGATGATCATTTAAAACAATAGAATTAAAACAAGAAAAATACAACTATATTTTTAATAAGAACTCGGAAACCAATTAAGATATATAATTATATTTATCAATATTCTTATTCTCTCCTTCTTTAAAATAAAATTTACTAATTAGATAAATGGCTTATTATTACATTAATTCAAGAACAAAATTTTATATACAAGTTTGTCATTTTTGGATATTTTAAAATAAGCTGGCTTAAAATGACATAAAATACATATATTTCTTGGAATGCTTACTTAAGAATTTCCTAATTTATTATATCATAAAAATAAATTTCATATGTAACTTGTGTATTTTATTTCACTTCCAATTAAATGTGATTGCTGCTCTATAATTTACCACATTTAAACTAACTATGTATAACCTATTCTATGTTTGTATAAGCAGTTACCCACACATACACACACACCTTGTGATATGTCAACATATATTTTTAAAATGTGTTTTTTTATATTAGAGATTAATACACAAATTACATATATAAAAAAATATTCTTGCAATCTTGAGCAAAATAAAATAAAATACATTATATCAATTTTAATATGCAACAAGATAAAAAAAAAAAAAAACATTTTAAATGCGCTATATTTATAGGTTGATCATTATCATAACAACTGAAGAACAATAAAAAAAAACATTTCAATATTACAATATATAACAAAAAAATAATAAAAAATAATGAAAATTTAAGTTTAAATATTTAAGCTGTGTTTGTGTTATGTTATGTGATATTGAGAATGACTATTGATAAACAAGCATTTAATGTTTCTGTATCAAAAGAAAAAAAAATAATGCTTTGACCAATAAATTAAGGTTTATTTTTAATAAGCAAGAATAAAAGATCTGTTAATGAAAGTTCATAGTTACCCGATTATTTTCACTTTTTATAAATGTTTCAAGTTTGAATTTTCAGACTGCTTGTCTCACGAATAGCTTCATTAAGTTGATTTGCTCCATTTAAAAAAAAAAACAGTTCTTGCAGATATTTTTAAGATAAACATAAATTAATTGACTTGCTGTTTCCACAATTTTAAAATTATTTATTGTTGATTCTTTTGATAACGCTGAATTCGTTGACTGGCTTGCTTCTAAATTTTTCAAAAACCATCATTGTAGACACTTTAGATGACTGAAGAAAACTTTAACAAAAATTTAATTCATAGCTTTATCAAACCTGGCTATATTTGGCTTTTATTCATCTTTCCTTTCTTTTTGGCTCTTGTCAATGATGATAATGAGATGACATCTTTGGATGGTTTTAAATTTGTCCATTCTTTTGGTTACTATAGACTGATATATGAGTCCACAGTAGATTAGTGATTTTAACCCATTCTGTAATATTACAGGAAACAGAAACAATGGTTTATAGCAATGCAAATTCATTGTATTATACACAGCAAAATATATTAATATCATTTTATAGAATTGTCAATAACTTCTTCCAAGAAATTCAATTTTTGTTCCATTTTTTTTTCTTTTCTTAATCTTGATGGAAATTACTTATATATACGCACATATTTGTCTATACTAACTTTAAAACAAAAGTCATTTTTTCCTTCATCAATTTTATAAAGAGTAAAAAAAATCAATCTCTCACTCTCTTTTGAAATAATATGTGAATTGTCCATTTCCTTTGGTTTTCAAAAACTCAATCACTACATCTCTCTCTAATAATAATGAATAAACTGATCACCACATCTCTTTTTTAATAATATTTAAAAAAATGACAGCTTACATCTCTTCTCTCCTCATATTAAAAAAAAAAACTGACTGTAACAACATTAAAAAAAACTGACTGTCTCTAAATATTGTTTCATTCATTTATATTGCAAATCTTTGATCAAAGAAAAGGACCACCTGGAAATCTTATCTGGAGATAAAGATCAAAGATCACAAGTTTGATGGTCTGTCGCAATTTTACAAGAAAATTAATAATCATGCTTTATCCCATCAAAACACCTCTGTTTTAAAAAATAATCTTAGATACAGATAACACATACATCAAAGCTGGAAATCTATAGTCACTAAAAATAGATGTAAAAATGTTTTATGTTTAAACATTCATACACACATGTGTAAATTTTCACATCCTAATCTACTAATCTTGATCGCTTTATTTTACACTTTCTTTCTGATCTACTTTGTTTAATAAAAATATAGTTAAATAATTTAACACATTATTTAATAAAATATTATAAATCCCTATATTATAAATTTTGTTTCTCATTACCTTCTCTTTACAACTGCTTATTTATTAACTATTTATAAACTATATAATTTTAAATACACATATAAATCTATATATATATATAAAAGAAATTTTTTTTAAATTAAATAATATATCTGTGTGTTTGAAATGAGTCATATACATACTATATATATATATATAATTATTCAAAACAAGTACATATATGATATATATATATATATATATATATATATATATATATATATATATATATATATATATATATATATATATATATATATATATATATATATATATATATATATATATATATATATATATATATATTTTCTATTAAAAGGTGTGAAGGTTGCCTTGACAGCAGTTAGAAATATTGGTTGCTATATTTACTGTGAATATTTAGGTGACTATTGGTTGGAAACTAATTATATATATTTATATATATTGAGCTGATAATTTTGATCGGCTCTTGTTATATTCTATGTGTGTATGTAAATATATGTATATACACATATTCATTAAGTAAAAAGTAGAAAATAAAAGCTGCGTGTATAGAAATATTTTAGTTATTATTTATTACTTTTTTTATTGAGATTTTTTAAAAAAAAAGCAAAATGGTAAACTAGTTACTTTTTAATAGGATTGAGAAATTAAATCAAAAGTGGTAAATAAAAAAAAAAATGTTTTCAAAAACAATTTTGTAATTAATTATTTTAATTTCTAATCTGAAGGAAAGAGAGAAAAGAATTGTAATTAAGTCTATTTTCATGAGTTCTATTTAGCAAGGTGTTAAAAACAAAAAAAGTAAAGTATTGCAATCACTGGCTGGGAACATAATAAAAAAAAGGGACAATGAAAAAAAAAGTTTATAAATAGAGGGAAAAACCTATCCTGTGAAAATTATTAGTTTTTAATGACAAAAAACTCATATAAAAAATGAAAATAAAAATGATCGAAGGCTAAATGAAATAGAATTTGTTCCCAACTGAGACCCTGACTTATTTTTATATCACCTCAAGGCACATCAAACCACATAAAAGTAAAAGTAGCTGTAGTTGCTGAGAATCAACTTGCAAGAGATACAAAGAAACACTTATGGATATGCACAAATTGATAAGGCTAATGGAAACTTTGTTTATTGATATAACTATAGACATTAGTGAATTGTAAACATACATTTTAGGAATGCATTTAACCATTAATGAACTATGACTTATGACAATAGAAGGGAATTTTTTAAAAATATTAATGATGTTTTTATTTACATGAATTAATTTGTTTTGTTAAAATATCTAAATTGTTTGCATGTTTTAATTTTTCATTACGAATGGTTTAGCTAAATTTTGATTAAATTTCTAAGACCATTGGGTAAAGTTAAGAAAAGACAATAATCCCATAAATGAATCCAGGAGAAGGTTATTAGTATAGAATTAAAAATAATTGAGAAAGCAAAATGAAAAGTATTAAGAGTTGAGTAAATACTGAAAGTGAGGGGAGGGATTTTGTGTTATAACTTATTCCTAATAGTAAGTTGATTAGTCCCAATATCAATCAAAATTTGTATCAGTTTGGACACTTTTTTAAGTAAAATTCCATGTTCTTTTAAGAATAAATCTTGTTTGTTTGTTTTTTAATAAAAAAGAGAAATATTCTGTTAGTTATATCAAAAGTAGAAAAAAGAGGAAAAGAATGTAGATTGAAGTTATTACTGATTTGTTTTGTTATTCGTCTTGAATAAAATAAAAATAATCTATAATAAAGCGTATCATTGGTTAAAGTTTAGGAAAAGATATTTGTTTATTTTTTGTGTATTTGTTCTTTTAACAATAAAACCAATTATTATATTAAATATGTCCATATTAAAATGGGTTTGTGGAGAAGAATTTGGCCTGATCTGTCATACATATAGAAATTATCTACTGTGAATATATTTTTTTAATTTTACGGTTCTAAGTTTTTTCCTAGTGGTGACCTTATATGATAACGATTACAGATTTTCCAATATTTTAAACTCTCAGTGTACAATCATTCAGATAAAAAAAATAGTGGCACTATATTATATTGAACCAGATAATATCCATTTCACAGCTCACTACACCAAAGTAGAACTGACTTAGGGTTATTAAAATTAAAAGCGTAAAGCTATTTTAAAAAAAAAAATTGTTTATAAGAATACATGTATTTTACACATACTCATTTCTATTTAAAATAGGTCATTTTAATTTATTTTATAGAATTGATTTTAAAGTAGTTTTCTTTCACCGCTTGTTAATTACACTCATGACTTTTTTTTTCTTCATTTCTAAGTTCATTCTAAAAATTGAAAATTAAATTTTGTGTTGTTTTTGTTTAAAATAAACTTTGTTTTGAATTCTTTATTAGATTAAGAGGGAGATTAAAATTTGCCCTTCTCTAAAACATAGATTTCGACAATCAGAAAAATTTTTGCAGGAAATGTAGGGTGGTATAAATAACCTCCAAATTTTGGGACCAAAGGTTTTAGATTATTCTTGACTAACAAGCTGTTTCAACATGAGTGATTCAATATCCATTTTACACTTTGATTATAGTCTGTGGAGAGTTGTTTTTATTCCTGGCTGCAATAAGCTAGTCCATGTGACTCATTTAACATTATTAACATTAGCAGTTTGGACATTAATTTTTTTTAAATCAAAATTTGCAGTTGGTAAAATAATTTTGCTTTCACCAAGATATCAAAATATATTACTGTACATTTTGAAACCAACAATAAATCTTGCTAGCTTAACCCAAAAGATGGACTCATGCCAGCTGACTCTCCTTCAGTCATGCCATGAATATCTAAAATAAAAAGGACCTCAGTACCTCTACCTTGCCACTATCAAAATACCTGAAATATGAACTAATATAAAAGTGTCCACTCCTTGAAAATATGTTAACTTTACTTTATTATAAACTTTGGGCTATATAAATAGATGTGTATTTACTGTAAGGTAAATATTTTTTTTTAACTCTTGCCAAAATAAATATTTTTAGTTAAATCTCCACTGAGTCTAATAACTTTGTAGTCTTTATAATTATTTAACCTCCTGGTTATTAATTGTATTTCTTGTTTTTTATTGTATTTTGTAGTATGTCATGAAATCTTAATTTTAAGATTCCAAGTTTGCTTTCAATTTTGTTTATTGGAGAGTGATGAGTGAGTTTGTATTTTTATATGCCTAACTTTTTATAAATGCTTTAGCAGTTCTGTGTACTTTTTAATGCTCACCTGTAATTATTTTATTATCCAAAAATTGATTTAAAATACTGTGTTTGCGCTTTTGCAAACCGCAAAATCTTTTGGCTCATGGATTATCATATTTATTGTTCTGGTTTTCTATATTTGAAGATTTCATCTCTTCTTTTCCCACAAAGCAATATTTGTGTATATGCTCTGAAATCAGAAACTGGAATTGTTGTTCTTTGTAATTGTATAAATCACCAGCAGGAAGATAATATTAATCTCTTTCTAAATTACAGGTGAAAGTGAGTTTCTTTCTGCTAAAGTATTTAATGTCTTAAAATTTTGTTTATTTTACTCACATACACTCACTGATAAATTAGCTTATAAAAATATAGGAACTTTTATATTTACCTTGCTAGATTTATTTAGTTTTTGACATCTGACTAAATTTTATCAGGGTGTGTATTCATGTCTTGGTTTGTAGATTTATTTGTAATCAATATCAGTTTACCCTCTTGAAATGCTTGGGCAGATGTAACTGCTTTGCTAATTATGTACTTGTCTCCTACTGAGACCTCTAATGATTATTCTTAGATTAGTTTTCACCAATTGTTTGGTTGGTAATTCACCAGTTTTAAATGCTGTTTTTTTCATCCTAGATTTAATACTTTATTAAATTAAAATCATTATGTCAGAGTATTTTCTGAATTTTGTTGTTTCATTAAACTGGAGATGTAAATTTCCGTTCGTTTCATAATTTATACTCTGTTATATAAATCATACTTTCTTTTGTTCTTGGAGTAAATCAACATTTTTGCTTTAAATGTAATATTAGATGCAGCTTCTACCAGCATATGACATTTTTGGTCCCGACCAAGCCAAGAAGTTTTCATCGGCACTGTTTTCATTGATTTATTTTAAGAATGTATTGTTTTCATATCTGTGAAATGAAAAAAAAAACAATGTTTAGGTGAATTCCCTGCTGAAAGAAATTTGCTCACTTCTTTTATAATTCACTATTAGAAAATGTCTATCTGCAGGAGCATTGGATTTTATTATTTCTCGTACATGCTTTATATAACCCGATTCGTTATATTATAAAATTTTACTTTATAATTTATATTCCTTTCAAATAAAATTTAAAAAAATGTTTAAACTTAATTTGGCTGATGTTTGTCTTAGTGCTTTTATTTCACAATTGTCTGAACACTATTAAGATCTCTTTTTTCTCTCTGAATGTAGCCGGCACATACCATCATCCTCATCCATTTTGATAACAGTAAATAAATTTTTCCATGTGATGTGATGTATTGTGGCTTCTCCTTAAACGAAGTCAAGAATATCTAAGCAATTATGCCTAAATAAACCTGTTAGCCACTTAATTTTTCATACCCCACTCCAACTTTTCCCATACTATGCTCCATCCCATTTTCCCAACATAATTTTGTCAACTCTATAGCCTTAATATCTAATCCCCCCTTATCTTTTTCCAAACCCAGAAAAATTATATATTTCACTTTCTGCTTAATCACAATTTTCATATTTATTCTTCCATAACTTCATTATATGTACCCTTTCAAATGTGATGTGATGTGATGTATTTTGGGTTCTCCTTAAACGAATTCCAGAATATCTCAGCAATTATGCCCGATACACCTGTTAGTCACTTTATTTTTCATTCCCCACTCTTAGTCTTTTCAATTCCTGTCCTATCCCATTTCCACAATATAAAATTTGTCAACTCTATGGCCTTTATATCTAAATCCCCCTTATCTTTCTGCAAACCCAGCATAAAAACCAATAAATCAGTTTCTGTATAATTACTTTGTTCATATCTATTCTCCCATAACTTCAATATCTGTACACTTTCTGATTTCAAGCATTTACATTCAATCAACAGATGCCTAATATTTCTATACCTTCTCTACACAATTTGCACACTAAACCACCCATAATTTTCCATTTATATATATAATCTCTTGTTGCTAAAGATCCTGTTTGAGTCTTAAACAATAAACTACTTTCCCTACTATAATCATAAATTAAATCGCATTCAATGTTTCGTTTACTTCTATATATATTTAAACTCTTCTTACCCTCCATACTAGTTCTCCATCTCTCCAGCTCCAATTTTTTTATTAATGCTTCTATTCATTTATCTCATTCTTTACCACTACAACACTTAACAATCCTTCTAACAC
Organism: Epiperipatus broadwayi; assembly: GCA_028023455.1. NCBI lineage: Eukaryota > Metazoa > Onychophora > Udeonychophora > Euonychophora > Peripatidae > Epiperipatus > Epiperipatus broadwayi. The sequence goes on along the minus strand of JAQFVV010006816.1, from coordinate 40,553 downwards.
AATCATCCCACCTTTTATACAAGTATACTGATATAAATTCTTTATCCAAATCTTTTGCATACCACATTACCTTTCTCACCCATATTGTTACCTGCCCTTTACTCATAACCCAATTAAACACTATTTTGGCTATTCTTTTACTATCCATAAACTGCAACCTATCAAACATTTTCATTAATTGCCTCCTTTGCTGTCCACATCTCAAAATCTAACCTATCAAACATTTTCATTAATTGCCTCCTTTGCTGTCCACATCTCAAAATCTAATGCATGTCTTCCTACTTCCCTTTGTACTTTCTCTAAATAATCTAAAACCCTTTTACTAACACATAGTACATCATTACCATATGTTAACCCTGCTACTGCAACTCCCTTCCATACAATTCTAACTACTTTATATTTATTATATAAAAATACTGTTAGTATCTTTACCGAACCCTTTCTTTTCTTTGCTTCATTTACCAATTTTTTCTCCCATTTATCCAAGCAATTTTCTTGATTATAAATGATACCCAAATACCTATATCTATCCACCACACTTAACTTTATATCACTCAATAAGAATTCTACATCTTCTCTTTCCCCAGTATTAACCATCATTATATTTTAGTTTTGTTCACTAAATTTGATTCCCATCTCTGAACCCACTCTTGCACATGTCCTCAACATAATTACCATATCTTCTCTTCTTTCTGCACGACAAAAAGATATCATCCACAAAAACGACCCAACAAAGTATATACTCCCTTGCCACCTATTAATGGAATTTCTATCCTTCTTCCTAGTCTTTCTTATGCTTTCTCCATTTTACTCAAGTACAACAAAAATAAAATAGGTGACATATGACATCATTGCCTTAATCCCACCCCACCTCTAACTTTAACTGATTCTATATCCCCTAATTGGTAAGTATAATAATTATTTTCATATAATTTCTTAATAATATTTACTAAAACTTCATCCATTCCCAAATTTTCGAAGCTTACCCATAATCTATTTCTATTTACTATATCATACATGTTCTATATATCTATAAAACTCATATATAATGATCTACCTGAATTCCTGTTCATCTCCATAAGTTGTGTAACTACAAACAAACTATTTCCTATATGCCTATCTGAGCTAAATCCTCCTTGCATTTCCTCCATTACATTATTCTCTTCCATCTATTTTTACAACTCTTCCAGCTATCATATATGTGAAAACTTTATATAAAACTGATGTTATCGTTATTGGCCTATAATTATTTAACTTTCTATGATCCTTACCCTTTCCTTTAAATAATAATTATATTCTTGTATTACTCCAACTACCTTCAAAAAACCCTCTTTTGTGCCATCTCATTAAAACATGATAATAATTTTGTTCTTGCTCTATGCCCTAAATTCATTTCAATCTCTGCTGCCCATCCATCTAAACTTTTCACTTTTCCACTTTTCAATCTCTTTTCTGCCTCATTCAGTTCATATTTTGTGAACCTAATATTTCCATTACTAATTGCTTTCATGTTTTCTATCACTAAGTCTTTCACATCTAACATCATTTCTATATCCATTACAAATCTATTTAAGATTCTCTCTAATTCTTCTCTAGAGCTACACTATTTTCCCTCATCATCTATTAATACTATCTCTCTTTCTCCTACATTTCTTTTTTTAATGTAATTCTGAATATTTATTTACTCCCATCTCTTCCACTTTTATTAATATCTTCCAACAATTTACTATTAAACTTTATTCTCTCTCTATAAATAACCATTTTAGCAAACTTCTTCTTTTCTAAATACTTCCCACATTTAGCATTAATATTGTTTTCACTTTCTTTTTTCTTAATAGCACACTTATAAACTCTGCATGCTGTTTTCCTATCTTTTACACTCTTACTAACTTTCATTCTTTTATTACTTTTATTCCTCTGCATATTCTCAACTAAGACCCTATTTGCCACTTTTTATATTTCACCACACTAGTCCTTATATTCATTCCTAACCAACTGTTCCATGGTTTATTCAACTTTTATTTTATACTCTTCCAACTTGTTTCTATCATTCACTCTCTATCCACATCTTTCACTATTGTTTCTACTTTTATTTCTATCCTCCATCACATTACTAACCATTTCTATTACAATAAAGTTATGATTACTATTACATACTCTCTCTCTCTTCCTTATAAGACACTTTAATTTTTCGTATTTTATTCATTCCCTCTTTCTTTACCAATACATAATTTATTGTATGAAATATATTGCTTTTAGACCAAGTGTATTGTCCCTCATAAATATTTGATAAATTCCCAATGCTCAAATTTACTCTTTAACAAAATTCCTTCAAAAACTGACCATTCTTAATTTATCTACATCATCAATTTTTGCAATTTGTCCATTCATATCCCCTATAACCATTATTCTGTTTCTCTTTTCTTTAAAACTCTATATATCATTAACTAGGCATTCATATTTACTACTGTTCCACTACATTAGAGTTTGACTATCTCCAGTGGCTGTATACACTACAGCCACCATCCATTCTTGTCTACCCAACCTTATTTCAAAACACAAATCCTCTTGACATTTAACAATATTTAAATATTTTTTCGATATAACACCTATACCACCACCTCTTTTTCTTTTCTATTTATATCCTGCCATACCACCTCTTCCAAACTAGGTTCTTCTTCTCTTAGATGAGTTTCCACTTTTGCTAATACCTCAAGCTCTTCATTTTCAATTGTTTTGTTTAACTCCAGACACTTTTCGCGTCTCCTACCACCTTGCATATTCAAAAATCCAATTTTAACAATTTCTTCTTTCCTAACTACTTTTTTTTTTAATTATTTTGATTCTTTTTTTTCCATTACGTTTACAACAAACTTTCTTACCATTAATCTTCAGACCTTCTCCACATCTACAATTATATCTAAATCAACCATCTTTTGCTTATTTTTTTACATTCCATCCATTCTTCTTCTTTTTGATAGTATTACAATTTAAAAGCCCATCCACCTTTAAAAGGTTCACGAATTATATTCTTTAAATATCAGACTCCCTAAAACTTCACTTCCTTGTTTTTCTAAGTGCTATTCATCTTTACTTTATAACTCCATATTTCCAATAAAGCAATCCCATACAGCCACAAACACAACATTATTTGTCTAATGTACTGTAGAAACTTCGTGGCGCCCTCTAAAACAGGATAGATTGAATTTCTGATACAATATATATAAATAATCAGTGATCAGTTTATATTAAGGTAATAAATCTACAAACTTTATGTGTGAGATTTCAATCCTATTCACTCATCAGTGTTTCATCCATCCTTATAGAAAGTCAGATGATGGAATGCAAAAAGCCCTTATTAATGCCAATGTTATTGTCATACCCACATTGACCTAAAGTCACTCTGACTTTTCATAAGTAGATAGCAAAAAGGGCTTTGACAGTTTTACCATCAGAGTTTCAATGATATGGATGGCTGAAAAGTTGGAAAGTGGTGACAATTAAAGCGTGTTTGTTAAAGTTTGTACATTTGCTATATTAATATAAACCAAGTATTGATTTTCTATAAGGGGGAGACAATGATTGAGACTAATAAGTGCTGGTTTAGCACAAAATACTTATATTGCAGAACTTTTTTTTTCATTTAATGTGGTCATGTATATCGAATAAATAAGATGGAGAGCAAAAATGGAGGGAGCTTGAAAGCTTGTGATTAAATCAACTTTAATTACATTTAGATTAAGTATAGACACTATCCTTGTATTTAAATTTTATTTATTATAGAGTTTATAGTTCGATTAGGTCATCTACATCACATAGAATAATGCATTAATTAATCAAATTATGTAATATATCTTTCTTTCATGTGGAAATTCATATATTTCTTAAACATGGTCATATTTCCTGATTAAATGACCTAATATTTTGTTCAGATGTGATTTGCCAACAGAAGTAGTTTTTTATTTGTTTAAGCAGGCACAAGGATCTATAGACCCACTGATTATTACAGCATTGCATCTTATAAATTTGCAATGAATAACTAAATGAGATATTTAAAATAAATATATTTCTTCTTTCTAATTTTTTATATTAATTTTCATCGGGGTTTGAATATTAAACATGCATATTGGCATAGGTAATTTATACATTTCTCAAAACAATTTTTAATAATAATATTTAATAAACTAAATTGTAGATCATATAATAAAAGTGTTGTATTACTGATAAATATTTTATTAAAACAAACTAAAATATTTAGATGATAATTATGAATTATTAATAAAAAATAGAAAAAATATATACACATGTGTTCTGATAATAATACTAATCAATTATGAATTAATTATAAAAAATAGAAAAAAATATATACACATGTATTCTGATAATAATACTAATCAATTAATTCAAATACTTCATCGAGAATAAAACAGCAAGTGTATCTGTGTTTGTATTGGAACTATCTAATTAGGATTTAATTTGTGCATATATTTAATCACACATGAATTATTCTATGACTAGTATGGAACTGGTAAGTTCTTCATATTATGTAGATTACTGATTATTGTATCATGCATGTTCTTGGAGTAAAAAGCTCAGTTGTAGTTAAAATTGAATTCCTTCTGTGACATTTTAATGTTTCTGGTCCATAGTAAGGTAAAGCTAAACTCAAAGCTATTGGAGTGACCTTATTATGACGAAACATGTCGACAATTGTTCTGGTTTATATTAATACGTAACCAATTGACTCAGCATATGTGTAGTCCTGGATGGAGTAAGTTTTATTATAGTTGTGAGAACAAGTAAATCCGGAATGAGCCCTATCTTTTCACTCCATCCAAGACACAAGAAAACATTAGCTAAAAGATCACACTGCAATTGTCTGCTAATTTTATATTTCCACCATTTTGTAAATCTCAGTGCATATTATATTTTCATCTTTTGTTTTCTAATCGGGTTTAATAGTGATAATCTTATGCATTCTTTTTTGCTTTTTTAGCTATAAAGTCTTTTCATCTATAAATTGCTTTGGATCCATATTTAATTATTGGTAACCTCTGATCGTAATCACTCGCATTTGGAATTTCTTTTTGTTCTTTATCTGGATTAACAATCTGCACGTATTTCTATTCCTTCCAATTTAAACATTTAAATAGATAATATGAAATATACAAATAACTTTCACTTTATGTATACAAAAATAAGTTATATTTAAAAAAAAAAAAACTAAATAGTCTTTTTTTAACGATTTTTACATTTTATTTTTTTAGCTTTTAAATATTCTCAAATGCCAACACTCTTGTACCAGATTTACATATACATGATACAATATATATATATATATATTAAAATGTACTGCTGACCAATGGAAAGTGTCAGAAAATATTGTCTCGAAATATATATATATATATATATATATATAACAAAATAATGCATTGTCAATATGTTTTTATAAAAAACCTTTAGTGGTACTATAATTATATACAATGAATGCGTAATGAATTAAAGAGTCAAGGGAAATTGTATCAATCTTGTTATTACTTGAGAAACAAAATTTTCATATCATCTTAGCTCGCACAAGGATGAATAAAGAAGCCTTATAGGAGCAATGGTTATTAGTGCTCCAAAAATGTTAATGCGACTGGAAGTTCGATTTTGTTTATTGCAGATAGTTAAGAATTTTTCGGTTTGGAGGAATGATACTCACTACGTCCCCAAAATCCGTTTAATTACATATGTGTAATACTAATCGAATAAACAGAAACAGTCCTTATAAATCAAAATATAGATCAATTGGTAAACAATTGAGTTTAACTTTATGAATAATGATGGAAAAATCCATGTCTTCACTAGTCTATATTATAATTATTTTTTTTTGCTGTTTAAATGGTGAATTTCTTTTCAAGATATTTTTCAAGTATTAACGTATGATCATATACAATTAAATTTGTTATACTGTATATATTTATTAATTTTAAATTTTATTTAAATGTCCCAAAGTTTTCAACTTTCAGTAATAGCATTCATATTACTTCGTAAACATATTATAGTATCACTATTACTAAAAATTGATAGTATTTGGAAAGATCAAATAAAGTTTAAACTTTTTCTAGAGACGTTTAATATTCAATATTAGTTGATGGAAATAATCCAACTTATAATTAATATCAAAATTCCATCACCTCAAACCTATATTCAAATCATACATTCATATACAAGTTTAATGATAATGTTACCATTATAGACGTTTCCGTAAGAGTCATAAATAGATATAACTTTAATATAGATAATCAATAATCTTTACACAAGAAAAAAACATTACAATATATATATATATATATCGCAGTTTATCCAAATCTATAAACTTTATGTTGAAAACTTAATTCAGTTTACTTTCAAAGCGTTAGATTCCTTTTCGTATATATATATATATTAAAATCATGAATGTTTTGGAAGAACAAATATGAAAAATATAAAAACATTATTTTTTTTTATAATTTTCTTTTTGTAGAACCCGCAGAATAACCCTTTTACTCAGATAAACTCAAATGTTATTTACCTTGTGCGTTGGTAATGATATACTTTGGTATTCTACACCTATGTGCCCGAAAAATACCTTTTGCGCGTAAAAACCTTCACTTAAATATATGTATATATAAAATGTACAGTAATTATTATTGTTAAAATTGAACTTACCTTTTCTATGTTTATTGAAAAAATAAAAAAAATTGAAAACGTTTCTAAACTCGAAAAAAAAAAATATCCCCAAATATTTGTTAAAACCTTTCACAACAGACGTTGCTTTGCATTATTTGGACTTTTTTTGCTTACAGTGTAAAATTCTGACACCTTTTATATGAGACTAATAAATGAAAGATAGCTGATGGTGCATATCTTACAGTAAAAAAAAATAATTTTAAGAGATAAATTTAATATTTTTTACAGAAATTCTAAAAAAAAATAAAATAAAAGTAATTTTAAAATGATAAAAACATGAATATTTCCAATAAAGTTGTTTTTGAAATGAAGTATTATAACGGTAACACAGCCATAAAAGAAACAGTAAATAACTTAATTTTTCGGTAGACAAAAAAACCTTTTACATAGAAAAGAATTTAAGAAAAAAATAAGTGTACCATATTTAGATGAAATAAATACGGGATAAAAGTTTATTAATCTAACCATTGATCGATAGCTTGAAAACTATGAATAAAGACTATATATAAGATACAAAAACACCATCTCAATATTAAAACGAAAGTTCAAATTAAAATTCCAAATTAATAAAGACAAACATGTTTGCAAGAATGCAAGAAACATCTGTGAATAAATCTAAAATAAGTAATAAAAATTAAGGTATCTTTATAATAAAACTAACATAGAATATAAAAATAAAATTATGTAGAACAATAAAAGCTATAAAGTACCAAAATTTACAAAAAATTACAAATATATAGACAAGTATTGGTTGAAGAGAAATCAGCGCAGCAGCCTTGCAAGCAAGCGTTGCTTGCAGACAGTTGTCACGGGTTCGCTTCCCGACCGTTTCTTTGACATATAAAAAAAAATAATTACGAAAATATTATATATAATTTATTACAAGTTGAAGAAAAACATTTTTCAAAATATTAAAATAATTGTTTTATATATATATGTTAAAACGAAGATTTGCACGGATTAAAAATATAAAAAACATATTTTGCAGGATCATCCATGTTAAAGACTTTTAATATTAATATACTGACATTTCGACTTGGTTACACAAGTTATCCACAGAGTGAGAAAAGGTAGAAAGATGGTTGTAGAGGCGCTACAATCACTGATTTGAAAAACGTTAAAGTTCCACCAATAACAAAAATGTTAAAATTTAGGAATGTTTTTTAAAAAAAAAATCTTTCCAAATAAAAGGAAGTTTACATGCATCATCATGCTTATTGATTCAATCTGGCCTTTTAAGTATCTCAATGGCTTCTCTAATTTTGCACTTGTAGAGATGATCATATTTGATATGATTCTGGTACTAGAAAAATCAATTTTATGACCTGAATCTATAGTATGGATTGAGAGTGCGGATGATGATGAGTGTTGTTTAACTGCATTAGCATGCTCATCTCTAACACTGATGCAATGGTTACTCATACCTATGTAAGAAGCAGTAATTTAAAGTGAGTGGTTTATCCTCATGCTTTCATTTCCAGTACTGTTGATTTGCCCATATATAAGCATTTGGGTTGGAAAGAAGAAGTGGATTCATTTTTTTCTTTCATAAATATTATATCTTATATTAGGAATAAAAGTATTTATTATTAACACTCATAAAAAGTGCATGCACAATAGCTTGAAAAGGCTGATCTTTAATGTATTACAATTATAAACATAGTGCTATATAAAATAAATGCTTATATGACATTATATTTTGGATAAATGCTAAGTATATGGTATAAAGCTCACACTATTTTAAAGAAAAGACATAATAAAAAATTATGTATAAAACTGGCTAAATAGGGAATTATTTAACTTTCCTTGGTAAATTGTAAGAAAGCATTTCCAAAAGTTTGCAAGTGAAACCTCTAATTTCTCCAAGAGGGCCAGGCATATTCTTCAGAGAGCAAGTAATTTCTATAGATATACAGAATAAATGATTCATACAATTACAGTTGTAGAGCTCTCAATGATTTAAAAAGCATTGAAAACATGAAAGATCATCACAACAGCCTTGCAAGCAAGTATTGGTTGCAGACAATTGTGGGTTCATGTCCTGGCCAATGCTATAACATATGAAAAAAAACAATCTAAATGACATGGAAAGATAAAAATACATCAAAAAAGTTTGTAAACCTACAAGGACTCATCAAAATTAGTACCATAATAAAAAAACCTGTCAGTTTTGTCAGTTAAACATCTTAGCTCTAAACATCTTACAGATCTTTATTATCTGTTCTTTGAAAAGGTTTAAACATTCTCATTACACCATCTTCTGTCCCATTATTGAATATAATGGCATATACTGAAAAGGTTAACTGATGTTGCCTCTAAAAAAAACAGCAGAAGTTTGATGAGAAGTTTTAAAAATTCTCAAAAAACATCAAAAGGAGAAATCAAACATTTCATGTCATCAGAGAAAATTTAGTAATTTTTTCAAACAGGATATACTTGTAACCATTCTTCAAGTTAAAAATATAACATTATGGTTGTAATGGATAAAATAAATTACAATTACAAAATAAAAAAACTTCTCACAACAGTTCATTACAAAAACGTGATAAGAAATTTTATTACCAGTACAGAAGCATTGCAGGGATTTTAGAGATTGAGAAAAAAAAAAGTAATTTTATATTTCAGAAAAAAAAATTATTTCATATTTCAGAAAAAAAGTTCATTTTTATATGTTACTTAAATAAAATACATGAAAACAATGTTTTATGAAAGTTTATTGTTAAATCTAAAAATGTATGAAGTCATAAGTTATTGAAATTTTATCTCTAAATTCTTAATCTGTTTAGCATGCAGAAATTCTAAACCATTTGTCAAAGTAATCAGGAAGATGAAAATATAAAGCACTGACTTATTGATAAGTGTTTTCTATATAACGTTCATTTATAAATATGTCATGTCCATTGTTTGTGAGGTGCGACCCAATAATGATGAAATTATACAATAAAAATTTATATATATATATATATATATATATATTGTGCCCTTTTATATGGGTCACCATTTAAGTTTTGTGCTAATCTAGTGGAAAATTTTAAATTTAAGAAGTATTTTAAAAGTGTGATGTTGACTTTGCTTGTGGTAATGTTACCATAAGTTTAGTTAAAGCAATCTATGAGTGTTTGATATGTGAATTGTGTTGATCTTGAGAAGATATTTAAATGATGATGATTATGATGTAATACTGCATTAATAAATTTAATAACAAATGTTTGAAGCTAAAATTAGATAAAGATATTTATTAAATTCAAAATATATGTTAAAAGTGAATAGAAATATTTTAAATTATAAGTACTTAAATTATTGATTAATATTTGATTTTAATCATATCAAATAATTATTTAAAAATCTGATATAATATCTTATTTATTTTTAAAAAATAAATATTTATTTAAAAAAGCAATTGTTAAGTTTATTTTTAGACAAGCGTTCTTGTGTTATAGAGAACAGATGTTATACACACACGCGTGGAAGTTGTCTAATAAAATTGCAATTATTATTTTACAAAATCATGTTATAAAATTTATAAATAATACGTGAGTTATCACGAGATAAAAATAAAGATATTAATGTAAAATATTAAATTTGATTGTAAAAATATTATCTTAAAAATGTGACGTATTTAAAAAAATTTAATTTATTTTAAAATGATCTTATAAAAGTTAAGATTTAAATTAAGTGAGAAATAATATTTCAAAAGAGTGTTTAATAGATTTAAATAAACGATAAATATTGTTTTGAAAGAATTTGATAAAATATCAAATATTAAATAAGTCATTATTTTATTTTTAATAGTGAATTGATAAATATGTAAATAAGCAAAAATTGATTGTTTAATCGTACCAATCAGATAAGGAGTTTCTGGCAGTATATAAGCTGGATTCAATTGTTGAGGGGGGTCTCTACAATAAAACTTCTAAGTCGTTTGTGCTATTAAGAAAATAGCTAGGTAAATTTAGAAACGCTCTTAAAAATCAGTTTTAAATCATAAGAGTGTTATTATATATAATTTGTAATATTTTTAAAGTAATGAATATGCAAGAGTAACTTAATAATTCCTTATCATCTTCTCAATATCGAAACTCAATTTACGTACAAATAATCAATGGAAACATCACGTATCGGAGAAATTTATCAGAAACTTTATGGTGAAAAAGTAACAGACGCTGGATTAGAACATAAAACTACAAGTTGGAGAAAAGTAGTATTTTGGACTAAAAATAGTTTTCAAAAGTTAAATTACTATTGTCTATTACTAATAGATATTTTAAAGAAATATAAATATTTCTGTAAAAGAAAGTATTGTGACAAATTATAGAAGTAAAATGTATATCTTAAGGAAAGATATAAGAAGCATTAGTAATTTTAAATAAATACTTGCCTTGTTAAGTCTTTATGCTAAAAGACTAAATATTGACGTTTTAAAAAGGCAAATAGACTATAAATATGATTATTTAAAATTGCAATATAATAAAATGGCTATATCGAAATAATCTGAACGCAGGTCGTTATAGATGGAGAAATTAATTCTTACCTGAATATATTATTTATAAATGCGCAAATAAAACGAGGACGTCCAGGCCAAACCAGTTTAGGCCAAACTAAGTTAATGAAAATAATTAAAGGAGAATAATTCAACAATTATAAATTAATTTTGAAATAATAACTTTGTGAATAATATTTTATGAAGAACTGGATCCAGACAAAACTTATAGCTATTGTTTAATTTTATTTGTTTTCTTATTGGAACTTATTTTTTTTAAAAAAAGAACGTTATCATTTTTATTATAAACTTTCAAGGAACACGTGATTCAACGGAACAGGAAATAGTGTTTTATTGACTTTATACGAAGGATATTTGTTAGAACTTTTATGGTAGGATAAAAATCAACGATGGAGTATGTAATGTAAATTTATTTTATTTATTTAACCTAAAATTTAAATATTATTAAACTCTTAAAAAGTAGGTTAGGTACATTTATTAAATAGTAACTTAAAAATAATATAATAATTAATTACATAAACTTATTTTTATAATTAATATAACACGGAATATCTTAATGAATGTTTATGAGTGAAAATGTGAATGATTTTTTATTTTATGAAGCTGCAAATTCCGAAGAATGCTGGATAGCAGAATGGACATTATTATTATTATGGTAAAAAATATTGTATAATTTTTTTTTTAAAAAAAATGAATTTAATATGTTTACTTTAGATCAACTGAATATTATGTTGTTGTAGAATGAATGGATAAATATATTATGAAAACACATACATTATATTGACATCAAACTTTATTAAAATATGCATAATTTTTAATTTATAATATAAACATGACATAACATTACGTAAAAAGTTTGAGAAATAATTATATGATTCTTTCGTAAATAATTTTGATATTTTTATTTATGCTTAGTATTAAAATGATGTTTATTACTTATCTAAGTAATTATTTTATTTTTTGAAATTTAGAAAAGGATTTTAAAAGTCTATATTTTTGTGTATTTTGTTTATTGAATAAGCTAAGTTACGTTATGAGTAGAAGCCTATATTTAGATTGAAAAGTTTACTAAGTATAGACAATATAGTATGAGTAATTTGGATAATGAATATTTTATTTGAAGTTGATATTTGTTTTCCGGAAAATGTTTTAAATAAGTTTAGAATATGTTTTATAGATAGAAATTTATTAGAAAGGTTAGTAAAGCACATAGGGTAAAATAATGATTTTACACAGAAAGGAATCATAAAATTTATCTAATGTAATGTTTTATGAATTTAAAATTGATAAATGATTTAAATATTAATGTTTGAATAATACAGATATAGAATGCATATTTTATAAAACATATAACAGGAATTACATTAAGTAAAGTATAAGTACAGTCAATTATTTGTTTACATTACAAAGACATCTTAATTTTGTATAAAGCTATTAAGCAATGCTAATAACAAAGTGAATACATGATAGTACATTATAAGTGATATTTAATTAATGTAGTTATTTAATAGGTAGAACTACATTATGTACACATGCTACATGAATAATCTTGACATGTATTATTATTTGTAATAATTAAAGTACAACTATTTATTTTCAAATCTAAGTTTTAAGAAAAATACACTGTAATAATATTAATATAGCATTTGAAGCAATGTGTAATTGCTTATTAAGTACATAAGTTAATAACAGTGTAAGCCTCTTATATTTGTATTTCTTATTTTTATTTATTTGTTGTTATAAATTTTAAATTGTAAATAGTGTAAATAAATTTTATTTGAAGTTATTGTAAATAAATTTGTTAATTTGTTTTAAAAGTGTGTCAAGTTTCATTATTTTCACCTCAGCATTTTGACATCAGATGATTTGAAATAAACATAATATTTGCACAAAATTGAATTTGTTATTATTATTTTAGAAATGAATACCATATTTGCTTAACATTATTTTATAAGAATTGATTGACATGAACATAAATATTACAATGGTCATAAGGTGATTATAATACACATTATAAGAATATAGTATTGTTTATTGCCATAGTTTATTAAGTATAAGATTTGGATCTATTTTAAAATGAAGATACCATATGAAATAAAAGATATACATATAATTGTTTATTTATTTAATGATTGATTATATCATAGAAATAGATGAGATTAAATTACACTTTAAGATTATTATTATTTATTATTATTAAAATAAGTTAGGTGTATTTAGGTATGATATAAAATCCCACATCATACTTATTTACATGAGTTATTATTATTTTAAAACAACTTATAGGAACCTGAGATTATTTAATTATATTTTAAATTAAAAGTTAGGAATTATTTTAGTATTATTAAAGATAATTTATTTCATTTAAAAGCCATAAGAATGCTATAGATGTAGTGGTAAAGTGATAGGGTAGTGATAGTATTCTTATGCCATTGAGACAGTATCTTGGGAGATATTGACTCAGTGTAAATCTGCTTATTACTTTGTAACTTTACTTCGCAGTCTCATAATTTTATAAATACTTATTTAAGTAGTATAATCTAGAACTATATTGATTTTGATGATTGATAATAAATTTAATTAAGATATGATAATATAAAAGTATATTAAAGATAGATATGCAAATTTTAATTAATCATAATAATGTAACTGAGCTAGTTGTATTTTTAAACTATTTTATATATCAAGAAGTAAGGGTACAAAGGGTAGGAAGATTTTGGCGCTCAACGTTTTTGGCATGATATGTTTAAGTAGGATTTAGATGTTCAAACGTTATCGGTCTGATATGTTAAAGTTACAATTTTATCAGCCCGATAAGTGGTCAAGAAAGTTTTTGGCCACAACGTTTTAGGCTAAATATTTAATTAGGGATTAAGATATAATTTTAGGATTAGTATATGTTAGGAGAATAAAGTGATAAGTATAATTAGTATTTTATAATAATATTTATAATTGATTAGATGTTGATTATAAAATTAAAATAAAATTAAAAATAAAAATTTTATTAGTAGAGTATTATATTTTCATGTGGTATCTGTAATATGATTATTCTTTGAAGTTAAATACTATGTTGATTTTAAGTTAATAAAACAATAAATTATAGAAATGTGGCAAATAATTATATTATAATATGACCATATCAATTCTTGAAATATTTTAAATGGATATTTAATATTATATATTATGTGCAAATCGTCTGTGGGTCATAGGTGTAAAAATAAATGATATGACACAATTTTGTTGTTGAAATTTATAATTATTTAATAGTAAGTAATGTAGAGTTTTTGAGGATACTATTATATGATTAGTTGTAAAAGTGAGTTGAGTGGAGATGGGAAGGTTGATGGGGAATTGTATTTTAAAAATATAAAAATAATAAGTACTGCATATTGTTAGGATTGAATTTTAAAAAAATATCAAAAAATGAATAATTGGGACAAAAATTTAGAAGTTGAAATGTCAAATTTTATTGTAGAAGATAAAAGTTATGTGGAGAGTAGAGAAATAGAAAAATCAGCAAATTCAGAAATAGTATTAGAAAATACTCAAAATATGGATAGTGAAATAGAGGAGGAAGAAGAGATAATTTTTAAAACTGAAGGAAAAGAAGTAGTGAAAGCTGAAAAAGAAATACAGCATTCTAGTTTTGAGCAATATTTTAAAATAATAATACAGGATATAAAAGAAATGAAAGAGGATAATAAATCTTTAAAAGAAAATATGAATTCAATGAAAGAGGATAATAATATTAGATTTGATTCTTTAAAAGGGGATATGAAAGAAATGAAAGAGGATAATAATATTAGATTTGATTCTTTAAAAGGGGATATGAAAGAAATGAAAGAGGATAATAATATTAGATTTGATTCTTTAAAAGGGGATATGAAAGAAATGAAAGAGGATAATAATATTAGATTTGATTCTTTAAAAGGGGATATGAAAGAAATGAAAGAGGATAATAATATTAGATTTGATTCTTTAAAAGGAGATATGAAAGAAATGAAGGAGGAGAGTTATAAAAATAGTCTTAAATTAGATTCCTTAAAAGAAGATAATAATTCTATTAGGAACGAGATAGACAATATAAATATAAAAATGGATAATATAGATATAAGATTTGATAAGAATGAAGAAGTAATTGAGTCTTTAAAATTAGAAATACTAAAAGTTGATGATAGAAATCAAGAAAGGCTAGAAAGTAAATTTCATGAGTTTTCAGAAAACACAATTAAAGGACTAAGAGATCAAATAGCTGAATCTATTGATCAATGTAAAATCAATAATAACAATTTAACTTGTAAAATTGATGATTATAAATATAAAGTTGATGTTGAAATTGGTGATGTTAAAAACCAAGTGAGTAATCTTAATAAAGATATCAAAGATGTTAAGAGTGCTATAATTCAGACAAAAAGGGACATAAAAAATGAAGTAGAGCAGGAATTAGTGGAGAAATTTAAGAGTATAGATGTTAAAAAGGTCGATGAAAATAAATATCGATCGAAAGTTGGAGAAAATATCAAACGTATTCAGAAGGATATAAAGGATCATGCAGGAATGATAGAACAAAGTAATAACAGTTATAAAGAAATTTTAGACAAGAATCTAGATGAGTTCAGAAAAGAGCAAAAAGGGTATGTGAAGCAAGTGCTGGAACAGATGGACTTAGAAGGAAAATTTCAGCAAGTGTATGATCAAATGGAAATGAAAAGTATATGTAATGCCAAGGCAGAAATGTTTACCGGAAAAATAAGTAGTAAAGCATATGTTGACTATGTTGATTCTTCACAAATGAATAATATAGAGTTAATTAAGCCAAGTAGTAATAATAATAATCAGTCAGATAATACTCTTGTGAAGGAAATTGACAATAGACTAACTAGAGAAGTAATTAGTCATGAGGGTAGTTCAAATAATTCTATGGCCTTAAGGTTTATGAAAGTTAAACCGTTTAAAGGGGAATACATGGAAAACCCCTCGGAGTTTCTAAACAATCTAGATGAATTGTTTTCGATATGTTCTTTGTCTGAAAAGGAGAAAGTAGCCGTGTGTAGCAATCATTTATACGGAGTAGCTAAAGATTGGTGGCAATCTCTGTTCGAGAAACCCATGACGTATGGTGATTTCAAATGTTTTATTGTCGGGAGCTTCTGGAACTCCGACAAACAGGATTGCATTCGGTATCAAATTACCCAAGATAAGTACCAAGTTAGCAAAGGCAGCTACACCAGTTTTTTCCGAAGTCAAGCCGTTCGTTTGAAGACTTTGACTGCTTGTCCATTGTCGGAAGGACAAATTGTCAGAATAGTTAGACACAACTTACCAAAGCATGTGGAACAGTTGTTAATAGCTGCTGACCGTGGGACAATTGAGGAAGTCTCCGAAATATTAGATGCTCTGGAAGTAGCAGAGTTATCTATTGATAATAAGTTTAGGGTAAATAGGGATAAAAATAATTACCCATTAGCAAGTCTTAGTATTAATACTGGATTAAAATCTCCTGGAGGCTTTAAGAGAAATTTTAGTTATAAAGGTAGAAATAGAATGTCTCCATATGTTAAGAGAACTGTACAGTATAATACTAATAGAGATAGGAGTGATGATTTGCAAAATCAGCCTTCTACAAGTGGTATAACTACCATATTGAAGAGACCAGCTAATAAAACTAATAGTAAGAAGTTAAATTAGAAAGGTCTTTGTACGTTAGTTCCTCTTTGCAAGGACCTGTTGCTAACAAAATGGGGAACGATCAGATGTGGATGCTGAATACTTTAGATCTTGATATTGATTATCTAGAGCCCTTTACTATAGGCGAACCACCAATAACCTATCAGTGTCCCATTGTAATTTTGCATATAAATGGTATTAGAGTTGAAGCCCTAATTGACTCCGGAAGTCAAGCTTCCATATTGTCAGAGTCAATGTATCAAAATCTGGTGAGTGTAGAAAGGGATATACCTTCATTGCCAGTAAAACAAATTCAAGTAACTTTAGCAAATGGAAAGAGGACAAAGTTATCAAATAAACAAGTCTGGATTACCTTCAAAATAAATAATACAGAATTTGGGCATGTTTTCCTTATTATGCCTGGATTAATACATGAAGCCATAATAGGAGCTGACTTCATGATTTTGAATAAATGTCAGATAGATTTTCATAATAGGATTTTTATTTGTAAAGAAGAAAGGCTTAATTTTGAATATGGTATGCATAACCTTTCTAGTCAATTATTATGCATACAGAACACATTAATTGATGCCAGCATAAAGGCTAAAATTGAACATGTTTATGCAATAAATTCTGAATTGGGTGAAAATTTATATCAATTAATGTATAATTTTAAGAATATTTTCTCTAAAATTCCTGGTATAATAAAGGGATATACCCATAGAATAAAATTGAAGAGTAATGATCCTTTCCATCAAAAGATGTACCCAATTCCTTACCAATATAAGGATGAGGTACAGAGTCAAATTGACAAAATGCTAGAGTGGGATATAATTAAGAAATGCCCTTCTCCTTACGTAAACCCATTGGTTATTGTGAAGAAGAAGGATGGCAGTATTAGAGTATGCTTGGATGCTCGTATGTTAAATAATGTAACTGTACCAGAACGTGACATTCCTCCACCTGTACATGAGCTCTTAACTAAATTTCACAAGAGGTCAATTTTCTCTACATTTGATCTAACAGCTAGTTATTGGCAAATACCACTGCATGAGAGTGATCAGCAATATACTGCATTTAGATTTCAAGGCCAGTCGTATGTTTTCAGACGGATGCCTTTTGGTCTCATTAATAGTGGTGCTGGCTTGATCAGATGTTTAGACATGATTTTTTCGAAACAATTAAAAGAGAAAATCATCATGTATGTGGATGATATAGTTATTGCTTCTGATAATTTACATGAGCATATCCAACATTTAAAATTATTTTTTACGGAGTGTCAGATGCAAAATGTTAAAATAAATATGGAAAAATGTTCAATAGCAGCTAAAGAAATTACTTTTCTAGGTCATTTAATAAATGAGCATGGAATCCAGCCCCATCCTGAAAAGATTGCAGCTATTCAACGTTTTCCCATTCCAAAAACAGTAAAACAGTTAAAATCATTTTTCGGATTGTGTAATTATTATAATAGATTTTACAAAAATTTCGCGGAAGATACAATAAACTTATCTAAATTATTAAAGAAATCTGAAAAATGGAAATGGACTATTGAACATGACTATGAATTTAATATAATTAAAGGTAAATTTCTAAAACACGTGATTTTAATGTATCCTGACTTTAGTAAAACATTTTATGTGCAGACAGATAGTAGTTACTATGGTCTGGGAGTAGTGTTATATCAGCTCGATGAGGATCAGGTACCTCATGTGTTGTACTTCTTAAGCCGTCATTTAAGAGGTGCTGAGTTGAATTACACTATTACTGAAAAGGAAACCCTAGCTGTTGTTTGGGCTTTTCAGAAATTACGCCAATTTTTATTGGGATCAGAAGTAATTGTGCTGACCGACCATAGAAGCTTGGAGTTTTTGAACAAAAGCTACCTCAGTAATGAGAGACTTGTTAGGTGGAGCTTATATCTCCAGCAGTTCAACTATAGAGTGATCTATATTGAAGGGAGACAGAATATCCCTGCTGATATTCTTAGCCGCCACCCTATTTGTCTGTTATCCCAACATCCTAATGCTCAAAATATAATTATTAGTAGTGTGGATGTAGACAGGGATGAATCTATAGTAGATGATTATAATAATCTTACTATGATTCAAGGTCAGGATCATAAATTAAATAAAATCATGACTATCTTAAATAATCATGATAATAAAAATAGTAAGAATAAAAGTATAAGAAGGATTTTTAGCAAGTATAAGATGTATCAGAATTTACTTATGTACAATTTAAGTTCAAATCAGGGGGAATCATGGAGAATAGTTGTTCCTGACTCCATGATTGATAAAGTAATTATGTATGTACATTGTAGTTATGGTCACTACGGTGCACCAAAGATTATGTACGTATTAAAATCTATTTTTTATTGGGATAAAATGTATAAGCGTGTCATAAGGAAAATTAAAACATGTTCTACTTGCTTGAAATCTAAATATTGTAACAAATCATATGTTGGGGTGATGCAGCCAATTATTCCAAATCAAGTTAATGAATTGTTGGCTATTGATTTTTATGGGCCTTTACCACCATTTAAACAACAGAAATTTATTTTAGTAGCTTATGATGTATTCAGTAAGTTTGTAGCAGCATATCCTGTGCCTAAAACTAGTGCACATTTTGTTATAAAATGCATGATGAATTATCAGTTTCCATTAGTAGGAAAACCAAAAATTATATTAACAGATCATGCTACTGCTTTTATATCGAATAGATGGAATGAGTGGATTCAAGGGCAAGACCTCAAACATGTTATGAGCTCCATAAGAAACCCTCAATCTAATCCATGCGAACGTGTTATGCGGGAGCTTAGTCGATTGTTTAGGGTGTATGTAGCTGATAATCATAAGAAGTGGGTGCAAAAACTTCCTGAAGTTATTAACTATATTAATAGTACGTGTAATGAGTCCACTGGTTTCACTCCTATTCGTTTGCATTATGGGAAACATGAGCCCTTATTAATTAGAACGCCTATACCAATTGTTAGAGAACCAATTGATAGGGATGAGGATAATAATCAAGCTAAAGTAAAGCTTCATATTATGGGTGCTAAAAGAGTAAAGAAAGCCCATAATAAACCACATCCATTTAAAATTAATGATTTAGTTCTGGTTAGAACACCCCATGTTAGCAACCTACAAAGAAATCAATTTAAAAAATTTCTTAGTCTATATGAAGGTCCATATAGAATATCCTGCAAAGTAGGAGAGAATGCGTTTATGTTAACCACACCAGATGGGGAAAAGGGAACTTATAATGCAAGGAGCCTAATTCCATTTCCATCTGAGATGTGAGTTACAATTGTAAAAATGTTGTGAATAAATATTTTAATGTAATATTTAAATACTTGCTTTATTCACATAAGGAAATAATTTATTATGTAATAAATTAGCATGATGAATAAAGTTTAGTTGAAGAAATTTACAAAATATGTAAATGATATTTTAAGAAGAAATAAGTTTTGTCATAATGACTAAGTAGAAATGGAATTAGTTATTGAAGTAAATATATTTTAAACAAGAAGTTAAATAATAGAGTTAAAGAGTATAAAACTCATATGTTTAAAGTATATATAATCAAATCTTATAAAAGATTAATTTGTATTAAGGTAGTGATCATGAAAGTGATTAATCTTAAAAGATGAAGTTAATCATTTTAAAAGAGAAATATATAGATTTGCTGAATAATAATCTATAAGATTGCTAATGAAATTAGCAATAGGTTATAAATAAAATACATAGAGTAATTTTAAAATATAGTATTAACTATAGTAATATGTATTTTAGTAGCTTATGTAAAGGTGTATTTAAAAGAATTTAAATACTTGATATTTGTAGAAATATTAGGGAAATGAAAGTAACCTAATTAAGAGATAAGTAAAGAGAAGTGAAACTTAATTTATGAAGTAAAGAAGTCATTGTAGTTTATTTAAAAGTGTTTCCTTAGTGAAATTTGAGATGATATTTCAATGCTTTATGAAACTTTGTGATAAAGTAATGTGTTATGATATTTAAATGATAAGAAAGATAAAATTGATCAATGTGGAGTAAAGATGTTAAAGATGAAGGTTAAATTTAAAATTTTATTCGAAGGAGGGGAATATGTGCCCTTTTATATGGGTCACCATTTAAGTTTTGTGCTAATCTAGTGGAAAATTTTAAATTTAAGAAGTATTTTAAAAGTGTGATGTTGACTTTGCTTGTGGTAATGTTACCATAAGTTTAGTTAAAGCAATCTATGAGTGTTTGATATGTGAATTGTGTTGATCTTGAGAAGATATTTAAATGATGATGATTATGATGTAATACTGCATTAATAAATTTAATAACAAATGTTTGAAGCTAAAATATTTAAAAGACAAGCTAAAATTAGATAAAGATATTTATTTAATTCAAAATATATGTTAAAAGTGAATAAAAAATATTTTAAATTATAAGTGCTTAAATTGGGATTAATATTTGATTTTAATCATATCAAATAATTATTTTAAAATCTATTATAATATCTTATTTATTTTTAAAAATAAATATTTATTTTAAAAAAAGCAATTGTTAAGTTTATTTTTAGACAAGCGTTCTTGTATTATAAAGAACAGATGTTATACACACACGCGTGGAAGTTGTCTAATAAAGTTGCAATTATTATTTTAAAAAATCATGTTATAAAATTTATAAATAATACGTGAGTTATCACGAGATAAAAATAAAGATATTAATGTAAAATATTAAATTTGATTGTAAAAATATTGTCTTAAAAATGTGACGTATTTAAAAAGATTTAGTTTATTTTAAAATGATCTTATAAAAGTTAAGATTTAAATTAAGTGAGAAATAATATTTCAAAAGAATGTTTAATAGATTTAAATAAACGATAAATATTGTTTTGAAAGAATTTGATAAAATATCAAATATTAAATAAGTCATTATTTTATTTTTAATAGTGAATTGATAAATATGTAAATAAGCAAAAATTGATTGTTTAATCGTACCAATCAGATAAGGAGTTTCTGGCAGTATATAAGCTGGATTCAATTGTTGAGGGGGGCTCTCTACAATAAAACTTCTAAGTCGTTTGTGCTATTAAGAAAATAGCTAAGTAAATTTAGAAACGCTCTTAAAAATCAGTTGTAAAATCATAAGAGTGTTATTGAATAATTTATAATATTTTTAAAGTAATGAATATGCAGGAGTAACTTAATAATTCCTTATCATCTTCTCAATATCGAAACTCAATTTACGTACAAATAATCAATGGAAACATCACGTATCGGAGAAATTTATCAGAAACTTTATGCTGAAAAGGTAACAGACGCTGGATTAGAACATAAAACTACAAGATGGAGAAAAGTAGTATTTTGGACTAAAAATAGTTTTCAAAAGTTAAATTACTATTGTCTATTACTAATAGATATTTTAAAGAAATATAAATATTTCTGTAAAAGAAAGTATTTTGACAAATTATAGAAGTAAAATGTATATCTTAAGGAAAGATATAAGAAGCATTAGTAATTTTAAATAAATACTTGCCTTGTTAAGTCTTTATGCTAAAAGACTAAATATTGACGTTTTAAAAAGGCAAATAGACTATAAATATGATTATTTAAAATTGCAATATAATAAAATTGCTATATCGAAATAATCTAAACGCAGGTCGTTATAGATGAAGAAATTAATTCTTACCTGAATATATTATTTATAAATGCGCAAAATAAAACGTGGACGTCCAGGCCAAACCAGTTTAGGCCAAACTAAGTTAATGAAAATAATTAAAGGAGAATAATTTAACAATTATAAATTAATTTGAAATAATAACTTTTTGAATAATATTCTATGAAGAACTGGATCCAGACAGAATTTATAAACTATTTTTGAATTTTATTTGTTTTCTTGTGGAACTTATTATTTTTTTAAAAAAGAACGTTATCATTTTTATTATAAACTTTCAAGAAGCACGTGATTCAACGGAACAGGAAATAGTGTTTTATTGACTTTATACGGAGGATATTTGTTGGAACTTTTATGGTAGGAAAAATCAACGATGGAATATGTAATATAAATTTATTTTATTTATTTAACATAAAATTTAAATATTATTAAACTCTTAAAAAGTAGGTTAGGTACATTTATTAAATAGTAACTTAAAAATAATATAATAATTAATTACATAAACTTATTTTTATAATTAATATAACACGGAATATTCTAATGAATGTTTATGAGTGAAAATGTGAATGATTTTTATTTTATGAAGCTGCAAATTCCGAAGAATACTGGATAGCAGAATGGACAATATTATTATTATGGTAAAAAATATTGTATAATGATTTTTAAATGAATTTAATATGTTTTTCTTTAGATCAACTGAATATTATGTTGTTGTAGAATGAATGGATAAATATATTATGAAAACACATACATTATATTGACATCAAACTTTATTAAAATATGCATAATTTTTAATTTATAATATAAACATGACATAACATTACGTAAAAAGTTTGAGAAATAATTATATGATTCTTTCGTAAATAATTTTGATATTTTTATTTATGCTTAGTATTAAAATGATGTTTATTACTTATCTAAGTAATTATTTTATTTTTTGAAATTTAGAAAAGGATTTTAAAAGTCTATATTTTTGTGTATTTTGTTTATTGAATAAGCTAAGTTACGTTATGAGTAGAAGCCTATATTTAGATTGAAAAGTTTACTAAGTATAGACAATATAGTATGAGTAATTTGGATAATGAATATTTTATTTGAAGTTGATATTTGTTTTCCGGAAAATGTTTTAAATAAGTTTAGAATATGTTTTATAGATAGAAATTTATTAGAAAGGTTAGTAAAGCACATAGGGTAAAATAATGATTTTACACAGAAAGGAATCATAAAATTTATCTAATGTAATGTTTTTATGAATTTGAAATTGATAAATGATTTAAATATTAATGTTTGAATAATACAAATATAGAATGCATATTTTATAAAATGTATAACAGGAATTACATTAAGTAAAGTATAAGTACAGTCAATTATTTGTTTACATTACAAAGACATCTTAATTTTATATAAAGTTATTAGGCAATGCTAATAACAAAGTGAATACATGATAATACATTATAAATGATATTTAATTAATGTAGTTATTTAATAGGTAGAGTTACATTATCTACACATACTACATAGATAATCTTGACATGTATTATTATTTGTAATAATTAAAGATTACTACTATTTATTTTTCAAATCTAAGTTTTAAGAAAAACACACTGTAATAATATTAATATAGCATTTGAAGCAATGTGTAATTGCTTATTAAGTACATAAGTTAATAACAGTGTAAGCCTCTTATATTTGTATTTCTTATTTTTATTTTATTTGTTGTTATAAATTTTAAACTGTAAATAGTGTAAATAAATTTTATTTGAAGTTATTGTAAATAAATTTGTTAATTTGTTTTAAAAGTGTGTCGAGTTTCATTATTTTTCACCTCAGCATTTTGACATCAGATGATTTGAAATAAACATAATATTTGCACAAAATTGAATTTGTTATTATTACTTAGAATTGAATACCATATTTGCTTAACATTATTTTATAAGAATTGATTGACATGAACATAAATATTACAATGGTCATAAGATGATTATAATACACATTATAAGAATACAATATTGTTTATTGCCACAGATTATTAAGTATAAGATTTTGATCTATTTTAAAATGAAGATACCATATGAAATAAAAGATATACATATGATTGTTTATTTATTTAGTGATTAATTATATCATAGAAATAGATGAGATTAAATTACATTCTAAGATTAGTATTATTATTATTATTTAAATAAGTTAGTGTATTTAGGTTTGATATAAAATCCCACATCATACTTATTTACATGAGTTATTATTATTTTAAAACAGCTTAGAAGAACCTGAGATTATTTAATTATATTTTAAATTAAAAGTTAGGAATTATTTTAGTATTATTAAAGATAATTTATTTCATTTAAAAGCCATAAGAATGCTATAGATGTAGTGGTAAAGTGATAGGGTAGTGATAGTATTCTTATGCCATTGAGACAGTATCTTGGGAGATATTGACTCAGTGTAAATCTGCTTATTACTTTGTAACTTTACTTCACAGTCTCATAATTTTATTAAATACTTATTTAATTAATATAATCTAGAACTATATTGATTTTGATGATTGATAATAAATTTAATTAAGATATGATAATATAAAAGTATATTAAAGATAGATATGCAAATTTTAATTAAGCATAATAATGTAACTGAGCTAGTTGTATTTTTAAACTATTTTATATATCAAGAAGTAAGGGTACAATATATATATATATATATATATATATATATATATGTAAATACTATAAATGTAATCTCTTTCAAAGTCTGTCCATTTAACACAATAAAACAAACTAAATGCATTTTCCTTTTGCTAATGTAGTCCAGAAACACACACAAAGTAAAATATTTTAATTCCTGCATCATTTTTTCACTACTTTTAATTCATCAAAAAAAAGTTGAACATTTTTTTATTCAAAAGAATAAAAATAAGTCACATAATTAGAAATCAAAAGAATATGATTGATAGAAAAGTATAATCATGTTTAATTTAATTAAACATTGTTTCACACTCAAGACAGTTGATAGAGCAATTACCAAAAACAAAATGCTCACATTTTACTGTATCACATAAATATTTAAGAAGTTATAGATAAAATTCCTGAATGTTAAAAACTAATTTTGTGGGGGGGGGGTATGTTAATTGGACAATAAAAATATAACACCATTATTTTTACGTTTGACATCAATCACCATACAGTTGGGTACATGTTGAATTTGGTAATTTTATTACTCCGTATTTAACTTGATTTTCACACAGAACAGTTTTCTTGTAATCTTTTTTAAGTATTACCACTATTTTGTCTGCTATTTTCTCTAAAAGAAACAGAATTTTATATTATTACAAATTTTCTACCATTATAAAAGATTGCCAAATACACAAAATGAACTTTACAAAAGTTATACAGAGAGCTCACAAAACAAATGCTTAGCAAGCTTCATAGAATAACCCCAACATCAGACCCATTTTTGTTATTGGCATCCTCAGTGAGGTGCTAGGATATTCAATTATTAAATTAAAAATACAAAGTTTATTAAGAGTTTGTTTTGCAAGCTCTATATATAACATTTGTAAACACAACCTTATTTAATTAAGTCTTGTGACATGACTTGATTTTTTACTAATATTATTTTTTGTTGTGATGGATTTGTCAATTTTATATTGCTAAAGCTATTAATATGTGGTGTATCTGAACAAAGTGTTGCCACATATGGCTCTTTAAATTAGATAACTGGATTGGAAGACATATGGATGTCAGAAAATTTCAGAGATTCTACTTAATAGTTATACATTAGATATAGTACTGGGGTTGTTATATTATTTGTAATCTAATGAATGAATATTCTTGCATCTCTCTGAGAACACCAGTAGCAGAAACCAGTCTGGGATTGGGGATATTCTGCAAAGCTTGTTAAACATTTCTTTGTGAGCTCTATATATAACATTTGTAATACAAGCTTATTAATTTAAATCATGTGAAAATGGACTTGATTTTTTTGCAACTTTACAAAAAACTTGATACAATGAACCAAAATTTCACACTCTAGACAGATTAATACAAAAAGGTCTTCACAAAAGGTATATAACAACTGTAGCTTTTAGGACAATAGGTGCCCTTCCCAAAGAACAATTCCAGTTATTTTTGAATCCTTTTTCATATTTTATGGTAAGGGGAATATGATAATAATAGTCTATAAAACACATTACTTTTATCTATTGATAGTATAGCAGAATTATTAACAGTGTCCATAATAACAATGTACTTTCAATATAACTCAGCCTTCTTCTAATGTAGCCATGGTATTATGACTGCCATTCTTTCTTAGTAACATTTATATAAGAGAACATGAAATTTCAGCCAAAATACAATTACATTTTCACCTAAATTATGGCATTGCTATGTTGATGATGAATTTTGATTATGGTAACATGGTGAAGCAAAATTATGGTCATTCACAACACATATTTTTATCAGTTGAATTCACATTCAAATCAGAATAAGAACAAAAATTGGCATTCTTAGATATTCTAGTAACAAGGCTTTTCAGGAAAAAAAATAAAAATTACAGCATAAGAAACTATCACCCACTGGCCTTTACTTGGGTTTTACATCCAATCATACCAGAAACACAGACATAGAATTAGTCTTTCACTATGGAACAGAGCAAACAAAATTTGTTCAGAAACAATTGATTTGGAAAATGAAAACATTTACATAAAACTAATATAAATAATGCTTATCCAATCAGCTGTAAACAAAATCTTTTATAGGCAACAAGAAATGACATCAATTAAAAAATAATTGTTCATACTCTAGTCCATACATACATGCCATGAATGAAAAACAACATAAAAAATTACAGTCAATATAACATCAGAACAGCTTTCAAAAATCATACCATACTTCAAGAAATTCAATCGTTTGCATAAGCCCAAAAACAAAAATGCTATTAAACAAAATCTGCATTTAGGTAATATTTTAATAATGCGGAAGGACGTATATAAGAGAGATGTGTCTCCCAGTTGAACAGTGATTGGAACCGCACAAACTAATGACTAAAAAAAAAAAAAAGTTCCCACACTATCAGAACATATATATATATATATATATATA
The DNA here is from genome assembly GCA_028023455.1 of Epiperipatus broadwayi. Taxonomy (NCBI): domain Eukaryota; kingdom Metazoa; phylum Onychophora; class Udeonychophora; order Euonychophora; family Peripatidae; genus Epiperipatus; species Epiperipatus broadwayi. The sequence continues at coordinate 12,903 of JAQFVV010006816.1, read as the reverse complement.
TATATATATATATATATATATATATATATATATATATATATATATTTATATATATATACTAATGATTATATATTAATGTGGGGCAAATTACAATAATATTGGATAAAGAGGAAAAGTTGCAATTAAGATAATTCACAAAAGCTGCTCATAAGAAAATAGACAATAATCCTCTAAGTCAACCAAGTATGGGAATTCATAATGTCTGGACGTCTTTAATTAATTTGTTTTTTTTTTTAGAAACAATTATTTTAAAAACCCTCATATAATAAAATGTCTGCCGCTTGTTATCTTTGATTTAAATTACCCAGATGATTAGAAAATGGCCTTAAATTTCAATATTCAATAATCTAAAGGTGTAATTTTGACTCCTATTGTTATATTGTACAACTCAAATTGTCATGGAATCTACTAACATCTGTGTTATATATTTTTGTGCTATTTATAACAACTGTTTGTCACTAAAAAAGTTTAAATAAAGTTACCATTGACTAGTCAATGAAATGTAATCAAAGATTTTAAAGCGCTTTACGCAAAAATGAAGCTTAGTATTATTAGAAAAGAATTATATATAGCTTCACTTTTTTGCATAAAGCGCAATTCAAAACTTACCACTCAAAGTGAAATAAAAACAAGAGTTTCATTTTAATCAAAGATGAAAAAATAGTTCTATTATATTATAACACCTATTATATCAGAATCATAAATCTTCAGGAAAATACCCACACCACTGTTTCCAAAAGTTTTGGGTAAAGTCTACTATTTATAAAAATGGGTGCATTAATTTTTTTCAAGTAGAAACAAATGAACTTATTCTATCTAATAAGAAATATTTTTTTATGAATTATTTGAATATAAGGTTAAAGTATATGCACCAGTGAAATGAGTAGTAATATTTTGCATATGAACTTTTAATTCTATCAATCTTTAATTAACTTAATGAGGAAATCCCAATATAAAAGCCACTACGATTTTACAATAAAATCAACAGTGATCATCTGTTATATTAAATTAACTTTTTCTGAGAAATGAATTTTTGTATAATCAGTTAAGTCAATTTTCAATTTTGACAGCTTATGTTTTTTACCGTCAATGCAATCTTTCATTCCAATATTAAAAAGTTTGCATTATATAAAATTTGCACAATTTATATACCTATAATTTTTTAACAATTTGTTAAATCTGTTCAGACCATGAACTCGATTGTTAGATGGTGATTAATGGAGTGCTTTCTATTTATGAAGACCAATTATAGACAAATAACAATGTCCAACATATAATTCTTGTTAAATTGTAGGATAATGTGCTGGTTCATCAAAACCTGATACAGTATTTTATGCAAATAGACTTTTCTATCACCCTTTTTTACTGGTTTATTCACATAATTCATTGTAAAAACTCTTTCATGTCCTTCTCGTGACATTGCACATTTTATACTAGATTGTCAATGAAATTGCAAGTTTGCACAAAATATTTTCATACTTTAAATATATGCACTGAATGTCCAATTCTTATTTTCTCATTTTTATTAAACTATCAAGAATTAATGAAGCAGTTACAGAGACAGTTTAATAAAGTGGCTGTTCTTAATTGTAGTTTTTTTTTTCAAATAAGTACAGTCACCACTCACTTGGGTTGAGATTAGAATTAAATAAACCAGAACTATCATCTGGAAAATATTGTGTCTGTACAAAATTTCATATAAAGATTCCTGTTCATTGCATGGAAACTGAAAAGCCCAAAAAGTGTAGTCTGAAAATATGTCTGCTTCTCACACCCTGACTAAAGAAACATGTTTGGCATATAATTAATTTCAATAATAAAAATAATATCCATCATAATCATCATCATCATCATCATCATCATCATCATCATCATCATCATCATCATCATCATCATAATAATAATAATAATAATAATAATAATAATAATAATAATAATAATAATAATAATAATAATAATAATAATAATAATAATAATAATAATAATAATAATAATAATAATAATAATAATAATAATCTGAGTAGTAGCAATAAAGCAATAGAGAATAGTACTATACATTGATGCAGAGCATAGTGCTTGTTTTTATATGAAAATTCACAATAATGATCATCATCAATTTGCACTCTCTATTTTGATTTGCAATTGATTATTCACTATAATGAGCATACAAAATTTTAAAAACATTTTTGGTGGCCATTTTGTAAGCCTGAGGATGCCATAGTTTTATTCACACTTTTTTGTCCAAAAGCAACATATTGAAACTGTTCAGTACAAATTAATTCATAATACACAGAATGGAACATAATATTATTGTTGTATACAGTATATTTACTACAAACTTAAAATATAAATAGTGAATATAAAGTACACAATTCATTTTTAATCATTAATGATTAAAATGCCAATAAAAAGTGTTTTATTTAGTATAATAAATCATATATATATATATATATATATATATATATATATATATATATATATATATATATATATATATATATATATATATATATATATATATATATATATATATATATATATATATTGCGTATAATAATTCTTCTCATATACACCTTAATGTAAAATAAAATTTTAAAAAGGTAGAGGAAATTGAGGATGCTTTGACAAAAACTGCCGGACAGTCAAAACTGTCAAAAAAAATTCAGATTTTTTTGCATTAAAGTGTATATGAAGAAATGCAAAGAAAGTAAAGGGGAAGAATAAGAATATATACTTATTAATCATCAAAATCTTATTTTGTTTGCATACAACAATAAAATACATCAATATCATATTAAATTTTAAAAATGTACATTAGTTTAAAAACTATACACTGTATTAACACTTTTGAGTACTAAAAAGTTTAATAATAGTATTTTGCTTTGACAAAAGTAAAGATTATCATATTGTAATTTAGTTATTTTTAATAATTTTGAAAAAAAAAAAACATGATTTCTTAGTAATGAACATTGTATGAGCCTAAATTAAAAATAACACAATATATTTTTCGATTTTAAAACATCTTGTAATGTTACTGCTCATGCATAAAAATGTAGGACTGAAAAAAAATTACAATTTTTTTCTGCATAACTTTGTTAATAAAATGTATTTTTGTTTTAAAAATGTATTCAGAATTGCATACAAATAAAATGAATAAAATATCGTATTTTTAATATTTATTTTAATAATTTGTCCTCATTAATTAAAAAAAAAATTTAAAGAACATATCTACCACACTTAATAAAATGTGACATCTCATGGAAAAAATGTGGTTGTTTGTGTATTTGTAATTTAGATCTGTATAGTTTATATTGTAAAAACGCCCTAAATATTGATTACAATATGCAAAAGTAAAATGCATTAGATAAGTTTGTTTTCTTTTTAACACACCAGAGTACTTTTTAATTGAAGTTAACTGTGATTATGTTTTCACAATTGACAATATGCAAATTTTGCTACTCTTATATTAATGATAAATAACAAGTATTTACTATCTAATTAAATAAGTCATTATAAAACATTTTTAATGAGAGATAATTTTATGCAAGTAATATAACAAATTTAAAAAAAATAAAACTTCAGTGTGGGGTTTCTTTCATGGCAAATACAAAAAGTTGTTAAGAGTGAGCCTTTTTTTTCATGTGTCATAACATCAACCAAAATGTAAACCCACAAACAAAACAACTGCTTGTAAGGCGGCTGTGCTAAACTCTCAACCACCAATGCTTGACAGATTACTTTCGTTTTCTTATTTATTATGCTGTATTATTGGAAAATTAAAAAGTGCATTATTTTTGTAGTGAATCTTTGTTAAAGTTATATTTTCAAATACAATAATGGCTGCAATTAATATCACCATAAAAAAACTAAGAAAAACTCTGAGCTTGGAAACAGAAATTGATATCTTAATTTGAATGGAAAAAAGGAAATAGTAATATTTATTTTTTATGGATTTATTCACGTTTACTCTCACCATTATTTTTAAAAGCAAATACAAAATAGAACAATAAAATCAAACCATCTTATGTGTATCCAACCCACCCAAAATCATGAAACTATTGAATCCCATTTAAATAAAATCAAGAGCCATTCTAAACTTTTTTTCTTGAGATCATTAATCATCATTTGGTGCACTTATTCACAAAAACTGAGACCATCAAAAGATTAATAAGACAACAATGGACCTTAGAATAAGCAATTCAAACAAATTAGATAATTATATTTGATTAATAGATCACTGGAAAGCACATGTTTAAGATGTGATTTTACAGAGATTTAAGTTACATTGTCATGCATACATGCATATATATTTTAAGTGCCTACTGTACAACACATGTAGCACAGTTTACACAAACATGTAATGTACATTAAAGAAGCTTTTTAAGTTACTTTACATATTGGGTTAAGTTGTTTGTTCACAGCTTATAATGGATATTTTATCAAGAATAATAAGCCAAATTCTTACCCATATAAAACTATTATAAATACTTGTTCCTTGTTTGATATTCTTCGTTAAGAGTTAGTATTGGGTGACGAATTGACTTCACTAAGCACGTTAAAACTATTAAATAAGTTTTATTTTAATAAATTATAAATATTTACATGTCAAATGTACATATAATGTATGCACACATACATATATTCTAATAATAAAATAATTTAATTATTACTTCTAATTATTTTATTCCCGTAGTCCAAGTTATAATTACTCTTGAAGTACAAACATAAGGTTATCATATAAAACAAAATACGCATCTTCCTTAAAAGTATGTTTAAAAGCTTTCTTTTAGCTTTTTCCTCCATAGAAAGCTTTAAGCATGATTTTCCATAACACATTTCTGCCCATTAATTAATATATTGGGTGAATGTTTTAATTTTAATCAAAATTGTTTATTAACACATTTTCCTGTTTTAAAAAATACAAAATAAAATTACACCAAGGGATTTATTTTTATCCTTCATTTTTAGCAGTAATCTGTAGGTATGGTTCCAATTAATGAATTTTTCGCTATGCTTTTATAAATTTGTGAAATGGTATCATGCAAGGACAATACACTGACAATAGATTTTTTTTCATCCTTGCCTTCTGTTTATATAAAAATGTATATGTATAATGTTTAACAATGGATTCTGAAAATTAAAATATTTCTCATATAGATTTCTTCTAAATTTCTACCTTGTTAATATACATGTAAATAAATGATATTTGTCCTCGGCACAGTTTAGTTTTAATAATATCCAAACTTCACGCACGGCATTAAGGATCTAATTAACAAATATTGGTTTTTGAAGTCATGGAGAAATTATCCAGCATTATTTCTTTAGAAGTTTAAACTTTACCAACATAGAATTTAGATCGGTGAAATAAAAACAGATTATGAAATTAACTTCATAAATTTTACGCATTTTGAAAAAAAACAAGTGTTTAAAAACAAACAGTTTTCCTTTATTAAATAAAAGTATTAAAGCCTCTGCAAAATATAAAGCAAGTTATAATATTTCTTTTAAATGAATACCATTTTCATAAAATTTCCAATAATATAGTATTCACAAAATATAAACAATATTAATAGTAATAATAATAATAATAATAATAATAATAATAATAATAATAATAATAATAATAATAATAATAATAATAATAATAATAATAATATTAATAATGATGATAATAATAATAATAATAATAATAATAATAATAATAATAATAATAATAATAATAATAATAATAAAGATGATAATGATAATGATACTGATGATGATGATGATGAGGATGATAATGATGAAGATAATAATAGAAATGATGACGATGATAATAATGGAAAACTATTTAGAAAAGTTTATAATTTTATTAAGTATAATATTCATGCATTGTTTTTATCCAGATTGGTCATAATTATAGAACTACAATAAAATATATAAATAAACATACATCATATAAATCAAATGTTCTTTAATTAAAACAAAATTGTAATTATGATAAAAATAGTAAACTTAATGGTAATAAACTATTATAAACAGTCTATAAATCTGCAGAAGTACTTTCAGTTATTTTCTAAAACCTGTCTCAACTGCCATAAATTCAAAAAAACAAAAAAACAAACACAGTGGAAGCAAACGTCATTAATTCAAATCCCATGAATCCTATATTTAAATGTTAGTAGCTTATATATTTATTTAATGCATTTTATTACTATTTATAAAAATTGCCCCTTAATTTTTCTTTTATTATGGTTTCTCTCTTCATGAAGAATTTTCACACTTTCAAAGTCAAATTTAAATTTATATTTACATAATTTTTCATCACATTAAAAAAAAAACTGAAGCAGTCATTAAATTATTATTATTTTCATTTTTCACACAATTACATAACAATTCATGCTCCTTTAATATCTTCTCTATACTGCAACTCGATTCACCTATTTATGATAACCTACAGTCACAAAAAATTTGATTTATGATATTATTTTCTGCTTGTCAGATATAACATCCTTAGAATTATTGACTAATTTACTAAGACTGTTTGGAACATGGAATGAAATATTAAACACATTTTTATGTATATCCTTAATAAATTTCCCTTGTTGTTTTTAAATAAATGGATTAGATCACATATCCATTGTTTACTATCATTCTTAATTTTCTTTAAACCATTATAAATCTTTTTAAATTGACATAAAGTATTATTTATTTATTCCATTTTATAACCAACTTCAAGCAATTCTTAGGCAAATATCTCAATATTCTTCAGGTTATCACTTTCGTAGTGACATAATTTTGCAGAATAAAAAAAAGATGTAAAACTTGCCATCTTATGTATAATTAGTACTTTTGATTTACAATTTATATATCCTTTTTTCAATAGCTTGATTATTAATTTACAATTTAATATATTGTTATCTCTTGTAAAAAATAAATCCAAATATTTAATTTATTTTTTATGTGCTTTTTTAATAGTCCATTTCAAGCCATTCAAATTATTCAATTCCTCTACAAGCAAAGTTATAGTATTAGTATTTCCACAAAATAGATCTATACATTAAAATTAAATATATAATTTACATGATAATGCAATACATGAGTGTCTCTTGTTTATTGCCTGATATTATTTGCTATAAACCATGCCTTTTTATATTTTATTTTTTGATTATTACATTTAATACAAACAACGTCCATATTAATGACATCAAAATCATGTCTATATATAATTTATTGTTTCAAAAATATAGATTTAACATTAGAGTCCGTTTTAGCACTTTTATATAAATATTGGTTTTGCTAATCTTATGGCAGAAATAGCATGATATTCCTCATAATAAATTGCCTTGAATTTTGGTTCATTACACTTCATTTTATAAACTCTTCATAGAGATTGGTTTGGAGATAATTTATTTTAGTATTATTTAAAATTTGATTAAGATGAAGAAATATTCTAAAACTAATATTAAAATCATTTCAAAAAACTATCTTTATTCTTCAACATATATTAGATATATAAGAAAAACTGATCCATTTATTATTAGTATTACAGTTTTTCGTATTCAGAAATTAATAAAAAAAATTAAGTTTTATTTAATAAATTATAATTATAGCATGATTTAATTAAATCTGTCATATAAATTTCAATTTTGTTTTTTCTATCAGGTGAAAACTTTCATAATTTAAAGTATCTATACAAAAAACATTTAAATCAAGCCAATTTATAAGAAATTGGAGTAAACAAAGGAGGGTCAACTACATCACTAATTTTGGCAGACTTTTTCACTAATTTATACCTAATTTAAAAGTTGAACATAAATATACACAAACATTCTACCATCCAAATTTGTCTTTATTCTTCTTAGTCCATACCTAGAAAAAATAAAAGAGATTATTCATATTTTATGTCAATAATTCAATTCTCTTCAGCATATATAAAAAAACCATTTACATATTTTATGTATAAAGGTGATGTTGTAGTGAACTTTTGTGGAATAAGTTCTAATTCAAATTTATTTAAAACTATACTACAAATAATTTCATTTAAATGTATTCCCCCACTCCATTCATGCCCCATTGTATAAAAATCACTGTTAAAAAAGCTGTAATATAATTATCCACCTATTTAAAACTTTAATAATAACATTCATAGCGTACTTATTAAAATTTGAATTAATTAAATTATTACTAACAATATTAAAAGAGAACTTTTGTAAACTGAACCATAGAGTTCTTTTATATTTAATGAAGAATGTTAATTGTTAGGATTATATATGTGTGAATTTAATATTTGTGTACAATTAAATGAACATTTTATAAAAAAATCCAAAACAAACTTGTTTAATTATTCAGATATTAATTTAGCTGTTTTTGAAAAAAAATGTGTACCTCCAAAATTAATGAATAGTCTAAGAGGTTGATTTTCATTATGCATTTTTACTATTTGCAAAATTTTTAGGAGGAATAGATACAGTTGGATAAATCTTTTTATATTCAAAATTATCAATTGCTTAGTTTTGATAACATCTTAATATTGAAAAGCTGAATTTATCTTTTTTTTCCGTTAAAATTATACTCATCTGGTAATTTAAATTTTTACTTTTTAATTTCATCATAAACTTTATTTTTATAATCTTTATTAGATAAAAAACCAAAATTCTATTTTTATTTTCCTTTAAACATTTAATATTGTTATACCATAAAAATGATTTCGGTTCAGTTAAATTATTATATCAATTGTAAGACTTTTGAATGTTTATCAATAAAATCGACTCATTGAGGGTTATTTTCATAGTCTGTTTCAATACTCGTAATAGTTTCTAACGAAGGATTTTGCCAATTTTCCGCAATAAATTTTAGCCCGCAATCAAAAACAAGTTTAATATTATGTGGAATAGTATATTTAAATTAACAAATTTATTATCATTTATTTTAGGTAATTCTATACCTTGTTTGAAAGCTAAACATTTTAACACTTTATCATATATATATTGTAACAATTTAAATAAATCAATTGCCATTTGTAACAATATTTATCAATTAATATAAATATGTATTTGTAATTATTAAATTAATATAAAAGATATGTATTTGTAATTATAATTTGTAGCTATTTTAATATGTCACATTTGTAACCATAATAACTATTTAGATAGGGAAAATTATTAATTATTAGATATATGCCTATCCAATCTGTACCATGTAACTATATCAATTCATCATAGCATAGACAAAGAAAATATCAGCATTAAAGATTCTTGGTATTTATTTATATATTGGGGCAGTCATTTAAACAGTAAAACATACTGGACATTGTCATCTAATAAAAATAATATTAAACATAGCAAGTGAATAAAAGTACCCACTGTGAGATTCCTGGAGTGCCTTATGCTTATCTCCAATACTAGATTCTTCTAACAAAGAATCATTCCTATCCTTCTTTCCAAATATATAAGACCATTCATGGTCATATGCACACACTGGTGCTATTCATGACAACTTATAAAAAAATATATTTTATAAAACTAATATTATGAAGTTGGAAAGGGATGATATCACTCTTTATTCAGTTTAGCTAAGTACATGTGTTTTCCCATGAGCGCCACTAGATTGTTTTCAATCTAGATAAGTATCTACTTATAGTGTACTTGAGTTCAAACTCATTCAGTACATATTTATTACACATGACTAGGATGACTATTGAACAAAATGACATTCTTACATTTTATCTATATTGATAAAATTACAAGATCCCAATATTACCAAAGTTTATACTATAGATCAAAGATTCTTATTGACATTGCTAGCTCATTAGCGTATATTGATGAACAGACATGTATAATCCTATTAATGGCTTCCAAACAAGCATGTGAAGACCATTATTGATATTGATGGCCATTTAACTAGATTATTTATCACAATAAAGGTAATAATGATGATGATGATAATAATATCATAACAATGATAATAATAGTGATATCACAATAATGATTATAATAGTGATGATGATACCAGCCATGGCTTATCAATAAACTCACAACAATAAATTCATCTTTATAAATTTATAGGCATCTATTAAAATTATCGTATTTCATACTGGGATTTAATAATACTAATGGTGATGATTGATCATCATGAATATCTTTGCATAATATTCAATTTTCTATAAACCCCTATTTACTAAAACATATTCCTTACGCTAAACATTAAATTTAATGATTATAACTTATTAATGATGATTGATGGCGATCATAACTTTTATATAGTATTATTTAAAACATTTTTAACTAATAACATGATATCCATCTTTGATGAGGATGATCTAAATTCCTGGACACAACACAATTTTAGCTTTCTATGTTGAACTATAATTATCAAAATTTGGCTATTCTAAAGCATAATCCTTAAATACCCAATTATCAACATTCTAGTTTACCTATTATTTTGCGGACGCTTAATATTTGCAAGTGATTGCTCAATATATATGAATGGTAATACTTAATAACTGCGAGCAATGATAATGAATTAAAATGATAGAATTAAGACAAAAAAAAACAAAAACACAATATTCTTAATAATTACTCGGAAACCAATTAAGATATATAATTATATTTTATTAACACTACTACTCTTTCTTTCCTTCTTTACAGTTAAATCGACAATTAAATAAATGGCTTATTAATATAAAAATTCATATAAGTATAAGCAAATAAACTTACTATATAGGTTTGTCACTTCTTGATATCTCAAAATAAGCTGACTTAAATCAATATTAAAAAAAAATACATATTCTATAAATGCTTATTTAAGACTTTTCTTACCTATCATATCATAAAATAAATTTCAGGTGAAACTTGTATATGTTACTTCATTCCCATTCAAATGTAATGCCCTACTTTTTAATTTATCATTTTAAACTAATCATATATAACCTATTCTTTGATGTGTTTGGGTAAGCAGTTACACATTCACGCATTCGGTAATGTTAACATATATGTTTAAAATGTATACCCAAAAATTACATATATAAAAATATCTTTTTCTTTTGCAACCTTATAGCGAAAGAAAATAAAATACATATATTAACTTTTAATATGCAACAAGATAAAATAAAAATAAAAAACATTATAAATGCATATATCTATAGGTTGCTCATTATCATTAACAACTGAAGAACAATTAAAAAAAAAAACATTTCAACCTTACAATATATAAAAAAAATAATGAAAAATTTAAGTTTAAAGATTTAAACTATGTTTGTGCTATGTTGTGAGATATTGCAAATAACTATAGATAAACAAGTCTTTAATGTTTCTGTATCAAAAAAAGAAAATTGCTTTGACCAGTAAATTAAGGTTTACTTTTAATAAATAAAAGAATAAAATCGGTTAAAGAAAGTTCATATTTACCCGTCTACTTTTTACTTCTTATTAATGTCCTGAATTTGAATTTTAGACTGCTTTTCTTTGCTCACGAACAACAAAAAAAAAAAGAAAGTTATTGCAGATACTTTTAAGATAATGCTGAATCAATTGACTTTGCTTGTTTCTTTTTTAAGTCCATTATTATTCACTGTTGATTGGCTTCCTTCTACCATTTAAAAAAAAAAGTTATTATAAGTACTTTGAATAAGTAGGTACCGGTGGATTTGCTTGTTTCTCTTCTCTAAAAAAATAATTGCTGTCGACACTTTAGATGATTGAGGTAAATCAACAAAAATTTGATTTATGGCTTCAAACTTGGTTCTACATAGCTGTTTTAAATTTTCTTTTCCTCCCATTTCCTCTTCTCCATTGGTTCGAAGGCAATGAGCTTTTAATAAGACAGGAACTAGGAACAAAGCATTCCATATAGCTTGTGTGGTTGGCTTCAAAATTTATCATTTTGTTGGTTATTACTGGATACATGATTTCATAGACAGATCAGCGATTTTGACTCATTCTGTATTAATCAGGAAGCAGAAAAAATGGTTTAGCAATGCAAAGGCATATTCTTATGCATAACCAAATATGTTAATATCATTTTTATAATTATTACTAACTTATAATAAATTCAATCTTGTTCCATTTCTCTCCTATTCTTTAATATTGCTTGAAAATTGCTTTATATAAACGCACATTTCATTTGCTCTTTTTTTTTTTCAACTTTCAAAGAGTGAGAAAAAAGAATTAAAGCGTTCACTCTCTTTTTTAAAAAAAAAGATTCGAGCTTACATTTCTGCTTAAGAATTATAACAAGGAAGGACCCACTGAGTTGAGTCTCAAAATAATAATAATAATTTAACTGATCATCTCTCTAAAGAAATTTATTACTGACTCTTAAAAAAATTTATGATTAACTGATTAACTGCGTTTAAAAAAATTGTTTTAATCGTTTATATCGCGAAAAACATCTGGAAATCTTTATCTTAAAAAAAAATCAAAGCTTCACAAGTTTGACTTAAAATTGATGCTATCGTTACTACATCAAAGCACCTCTTTTGTAAAAATAATTTTAAGATACAGATAACAACAAAGCTGGCGATCTATAGCCATCAGAAATAAGTGTAAAAGCATCTTTGTGTTTGTACAGATCTATTCATTGTTTCACACGTGTACAATTTTTATCTCCTAATCTAACAATTTTATTTTACACCTTTCTGATTTACTCTCTTTTAACAAAATGAAAGTTAAATAAATTTAACACATATTATTTAATAATAAAAAATTATATAATAATCATAAAAAGAACTGCTTATTCATAATAATAAAACTATACATATAAATCTCTGTATATATAAAAGAATAAAAAAATTTTTTTTTTTTTTTAATAATTGAATACTGTATGTATATGTACAATATATATATATATATATATATATATATATATATATATATATATATATATATATATATATATATATATATATATATATATATATATATA
>JAQFVV010006815.1:284183-327126 GCA_028023455.1 Epiperipatus broadwayi | reverse complement strand
TTTTCATTTATCAGCTATATATATAAACTAGTTAGTATTAAAAGAATAATTCTAAAAATGAATAATTCTAGTTTATTTATACACACATAGATAAATGTTTCTAACTAATAGTATTTTTTTTGATTAATATAAAACTTGACATTTGACAAAGCCTTAAGTCAACATTGCATTTTTATCAGTTGAAACAAGGAAATAAATGTTTGGGGTTCATTACAAATTGTATATTTTAAACAATAGAGCATGAGCATGATTATGTGATATCCTTTCTTAAATTAATCCAGTATAAAAACGAACTAATATTGTTATAACAATAATCTTCTATTTACTTATCAAGGCAAGAACTATGTCTGTAAATTTAAATGTGTTCGAATTTAGAACACATTTAAAAAAAAAAAGAAGATTCAATATTTTAAAACCTGCTTCAAGTAATTAATTTACTGCCTTTTAATATTATAAAGAACTATAAAAAATAATCATTGAAATTAACAAGGTTATAAAAGTTATCACCATCTTCGGAATGAGTTTACAAAATATATATTTAAGAAGACAAAATATTATAAAGATGTTCTTTGGCTAGATAATTTATGCCAGGGATTTCTGCTGATGTTTTAAACCTGAACATGTAAATTTATTTCTACTTAATCAATGCCTAAAATATAATCATTGTAATTCTCATTTAAAAAGCTACCTTAATATTGGAGTATTATATTGAAGATGTTAAATATTTTACTATGCAAATATTTAAAAGAATGAATATCTGGATTGCCTCTTCGAAGGATGATCAATGAACTTTATGTTTCAACATTCATCGTCATTTTATTTCGTTTAAGGAGGGATATAAAACCGTTATTCTTTCTCATCTTGGATTACTTCATTGTGTATTTTAATAAGCCTTAAACTTTATTTCCTTTGTGGATAATTATATTTACTTAGAAAAATTACTTCTATATTAAAGTGGAGAACTGATAAGATGAACGCTTTATTTTTTTTATTTATTTAATAAAATTTAGCTGTTGATATTTTGATATATACTCTGATGAAAATGATGGCTGACAAAGGCAAAAGTTTTTAAATTATTTCAATTTGGAAGTAAGTTTTATTATATTCCAAATTGAATCTTACATGACAATTAACATAATTTCTTTTTAAACATACATAACTAATATCAGAATACATTCTATTATTAATCTAGTGTGAATGGATGTTATCTTATATAGGCATATAACACACACTGAATCATTTTAATGACAATACATGGATTTATAATGTATCATGTCTATTATTTATTATACACATGATTTTAAATTATAAACCCATTTAGCTTTGAGTATTATTACACTTATTTAAATAATACTTTGAGTGCAATTTGAAATATATAATTCCAGTTTGTAATGTTATAATTGAATATTTATTAGTCTGCATTCACGATAGGTTATATTTACCTTTTTAAAGAGATGTATTTAAACTTCTTTGTATCAATAATTTTAATCTCTATGGTTGAATTGCAATTTTTAGTGACTATATAAATATACTAGACTATTAATTTTATACCAAGATCATATTAGTAGATATATCTAATTTTGTCTAAAAATTATTAAAATAAAATACAGTTCAATAAAAGAAATAGTATGTAAAAGTTTAAAGAATTTTTTTTTTGCAGTTTTTTCCCCTATTATTAGAAGTTGAAATAAAAGTTATAATTAATTACTTAGAAGGGGTGAGGGGGTTTGCTTTAGAAATGCTAAGTTAAAAGTTTATGAAAGAAGTTTAAAGTGTTTTTTTTTTTTTAAAAAAAAAAAAAAAACAACAAACAGTTAATTCATAGTTAAGAAAAAAATTAAAAGAAGTAAAAAATATCTTTTAAGTTAAAAAAAAAAGCAAACTTAAAATTAAATAATGAGTCTATATATGTGTGTGATTGTAAAAGTAGCAAAATGTGTGCAAGTTAAAATGGAATAAATGAAAGTTAAAATTAAAAACACTCAGCAATGGCTTCTAATTAAAAATATAAAAACAAAATGTGCAATGGCTTATAAATGAAAACACATAATTAAAAGCTTATCTAGAGGAATGCAATTAAAAACACGGCAGGAATTACGACAACAGATATAGCTGGAGAATATCAAAATGACAACAGGTCTTCTTAATAAATAGCCCAGTTTTTCATAAGACAATCAGTTGAATTATAGTTGAGAAAGAGTTCAGTTCAGTGAGTTTACATCAGATTAATCAGTTGACAATGCAGTGTTAAAAACCTCGGAAACATACAACTTTGCTCTAGCCTGAGTCTGATGAAACAGCTAACCTGCCCATGAAAATAATGCATGCCTAACAACTTGAAAATCTTAAAGAAAAATACTTTGGAATACTAAGCATTAAACCTCCCCAAGGAAACCTCATATCCAGCCGGCTGAAAATATTCTTACTTGAAGCAGCAACCAGGAAGAAAACAAAGTCCTAAGTCCACATTCTATAATCGTAGGTAATAACATTTTTCTTATTCTCATTTCTAAAGTAGCCATTGCATAGTTTGAAGCCTCCAGAGTCAAATAATAATGAACTCTATAGCAAGGACAAATAAACTTTTGATGTCCATGTTTGTGAATGTATATATTAACACTTTGTGATCTTATGAATTTCATGTGTTCTTATATTTTATTGCATAAATTATGAAAGTTTGGGGTCCTTGTATGTTATTATCATTATATAGTTTAATTAAGTTCTTTATAAAGGTATTTAAAATCAGAATAATAAATGTTTAGTAAATAAATTGTCTTTAAACTTAAAGCTTAATTTTGTTGTTCAATTCTTTTTACCACTAATTGAAACAATAATTTGTTATTCTAGTACAAGTGTCTGAGTTAGTCATGGGTATATCGTAGGCATTGAGTTAATGGCTATTGTTCAAAGTGCACTATTTATCCTCTGGGTAAGTAACTGGCACCCATATTTCTACAAAACAAAAAAAGCACTTTGAATGATAGTTGTTGAATTCAACATTCGAAAAGAAATCCATTTCCTTCCAATGTGGTCAGTTATATATATATTTCACATATATATCTGCTGGCTTGGATTCAGGTGCTTTTTGAGTACTCTCTTCTCTGCCTAAGGGGCTGTGGTTGAGCAAAACATAAATTGTAAAGGTTTTAGTAAAACCACCACCTGGTGCAATTGTCTCCCAACGTGGATGCTGAACTCCTCATAAATGACAGTTAACTAAATGTTTTGTTACTTTGAAAATAAAAATATAAAAAGCTAAATTACATATTTTAAATTGGTTTAATTTTTTAAAAAGAGAATTGACTGAAACTTTTTTTTCTTTAAATGAAAAGAGATTTTGACATTTACATTATTTAAAATAAATTATTCTTTTAAATTAGAGACAGTTAGATATTTTGGGCAGAGTTAAAGCATTAAGAATGGGTAGAGAAAAAGGACAAGAAGGTGGAGTAAGTCATATGTTCCATTTTAAAAAGAAATACATAAACAGTAGTATTTAAATTTAGTTTAACATAAGCGCTAGTTTAATAGAAATAAAAGAAATTGAAAGTTTCGAAAATGGAGCTGAAAGAAAGCCCGATATATTTTTAAAAATCCCCAGTTAGTGGAAAAAGAAAAAGAAGAAGGATCTGAGATGCAGATGATGAATATGATGGAAGAGATGCATTGTGAATTTAAGCAAGGTCAGCTAAAACTCAAAGCACAATTGGGGGAAGAATTATGTCAGGAATTCAAGAAAAGTCAGCAAGAGCTCAAAGCAGAATTAAGGAAAGAATTGTGTCAAGAATTCAAACAAAGCCAGCAAGAGTTCAAAGTAAAAATGATTAGAGAAATGAAGGCAATGAGGGACAAAATAACAGAAAAGGGAGAGCAAAATAAAAAAAAAATCATAGAAGTAGATTTTGTCAAAGAAAGTAAGGAAGTTGAGATCATAAAAGAGATTGAAATTAAAACAGAACTAAATAGTGTTGAAACAGAGAAGGCAGAAATAGAGATAGAAATTAAGGCAGAACAGGATAGTGCTAAGACAGAAAGTGTGGGAGAAAATATAGATCAAGAAATAGAAGAGAGACATAAGTTCAAGGTAGAAGATAGCGTAGGGTTAAAACAAAGAGAAAGGATAGGAAAAAATATTCATGGTTAGGAAAAATACAGAGTTCTGCGAAGCTTAAAGGTTTTCTAATCTATAAAGCAAAAAATAGAACAGAACGGGAAAGAGTTAAAGCAACAAATTTTAATTGAGGGATAGACGTGAGTATATGAAGTATAATTTATGTTAGTGAATTAGTAGAAAGAAAGAAGAACTTCCTGGCTTAGTTTAAAACTTAATAATCGGGAGGAATCATAAAGGAAAAAACAAAGGACCTGAAATGGACAATGAGCATAAATATGATTATTCTAACATAAATAAATCTGATAAATTTAAATCTGAAACTTCTATTTAAGATTAAAATAATAAATTTGAAAATAAATGAATAATAATAAATGAAATGTTTCAAAGTAATAATAATAACAGAGGCTTCATTGAATACAATTTTTTTTCTGTCACACACATAGTAATTAAGAAGAAATGCTCATAAATAAACAGTTCAAATAAAAAATCAATAAAATCAAGTTAAATAAATAAGTATAATATATCTGTAGAAAATAGTATATAAAATAGCATAATAAAATAAAAGTTTGTTTTGAATACACGCAGGCTAATAAAAGGAAGTAAATAAATAGTTTAAAGTAATCTAGTCAAATAAAATAATTAAAAACATCTGTGTAATAATGAATCGCAATAAATTAAAATAGTTTTTTTTTAAATACACGCATGTTTAAGAAATGTTTTAAATATTATTCTGAAGTGATTTGATACAAATAAATGGTTTAAGATAATGTCCATGTGAATTTGAAAATAATATTATAAGGTAAATAAAAAATATAAAGTCAATCTAAGTTATATTAGGAGTGTATAAGGGTTTGAAATTAAAGGGAATGAAGATGGCAAATAGAAATAAGTCTTAGATAAGGATAAGTTAATGCTGTTGGCTGGAAAATATTTAGCACCTGCAATGGACTTACCAGGGATCATTCCTCTTTTAAAATGCACACTGGGAACAACCATCATAAGCTGTGAATCACTTCTTTGGTGAAGAATTCTCATATTTCATATTCCAAAGCGTAAATCAGATTGGACAGTTGATGAATCCTGCCATTCGCAATGACTTTTCTCTTCACAAAATCTGGTCAAGACAACCAGCACATGGAGCTTTGTTTTTATACATGTAAGTAATTATAAGCCAGCTAATATGCATCCACATTGTTTCCAAAAGATCCTTGCATCACCAGAAATAATGCTGTTCCAGAGGTCATTATCTAGTACTAAGATCATAGTAAGCAATGTTGCCAGCATTGAAAGAAAAAAACGTATAATTGAAGATTGCCTTTAGCATGTAAAGTGTCAGATATTAGAAAGTAAACTTAGAAAAAATAATGAATAATTTAAGATTTAATAAAGAATTAAAGTTATCAGAGATAAAATGATCAAAAGTGATGCATTTTATTCTCAAACAGAGGGTGGTGTAATGTACCAAGATCGTATTAGTAGAGATATCTAATTTTGTCTAAAAATTATTAAAATAAAATACAGTTCATTAAAAGAAATAGTATGTAAAAAATTAAAGAATTTTTTTATTGCAATTTGTTTTTGAAATGTAAAATTAAAAGTCAAATATTTTTTTTCCTATTATTAGTAGTTGAAATAAAAGTTATAATTAATTAATTAAAAGGGGAGAGGGGATTGCTTTAGAAACGTCAAGTTAAAAGTTTACAAAGAAGTTTAAAGACTATTTTGCTAAAAAACAATTAATTCATAGTTATGGGGAAAATTAAAAGAAGTTGATTTTCAAATAAGTAAAAAATATCTCTTTTAAGTTAAAGAAAAAAAAGTAATCTTAAAATTAAATAATGAGTCTATTTATGTCTGCAACTGTAAACATAGCAAAATGTGTGCAAGTTAAAATGGAATAAATGAAAGTTAAAAAATTAAAAACACTCAGCGATGGCTACTAATTAAAAATGTAAAAACAAAATGTGCAATGGCTAATAAATGAAAACATGTAATTAAAAGCTTATCTAGAGGAATGCAATTAAAAACAAAGCAGGCATTTTGACAACAGATATAACTGAAGGATATCAAAATGACAATGTATCTTATTAATAAATAATCCAGTTTTTCATCAGACAATCAGTTGAGATTACAGTTGAGAAAGAGTTCAGTTCAGTTCAGTGAGATCACATCAGATTAAATCAGTCAAGTGATCAGTTGACAATGCAGTGTTAAAAATCTTGGAAACATACAACTTTGCTCTAGCCTGAGTCTGATGAAACAGTTAACCTGCCTGTGAAAATAATTCCTGCCTAACAACTTAAAAATCTGCTTTCAGTATCTAAGTGTCTTACAGAAAAATACTTTGGAATACTAAGCATTAAACCTCCTCAAGAAAACCTCATATCCAGCTGGCTGGAAATATTCTTGCTTGAAGCAGCAACTAGAAAAAAAACAAAGCCCTAAGTCCACATTCTAAAATCCTAGGTAATAACATTTTTCTTATTCTCATTTCTAAAGTAGCCATTGCATAGTTTGAAGCCTCCAGAATAAAATAATAATGAACTCTATAGCAAGGATAAACAAACTATTAATGTGCATGTTTGTGAGTGTATATATTAACGCTTTATGATCTTATGAATTTCATGTATTTATTTAATGTTCTCTTATATTTTATTTCATAAATTATGAGTGTGTGGGATCCGTATATGTCATTATCATTATATAGTTTAATTAAGTTCTTTATAAAGGTATTTAAAATCAGAATAATAAATGTTTAGTGAATAAATTGTCTTTAAACTTAAAGCTTAATTTTGTCAGTCAATTCTTTTTACCATTAATTGAAACAATAATTTGTTATTCTAGTACAAGTGGCTGAGCTAGTCATGGGTATATCTTAGGTGTTTAATTACTGGCCATTGTTTAAAGTGCATTATTTATCCTCAGGGTAAGTAATTGGTGCCTGTGTTTCTACAAAACAAAAAAAGCACTTTGAGAAGAAAACTGTTTTCTTCAAATGTGATCAGTTAGCTATATTTCACATATATATATATATATATATATCTGCTAGCTTGGATTCAGGTGCTCTTTGAGTAATCTCTTCTCTACCTAAGGGGCTGTGGTGGAGCAATACATAAATTGCAAGGGTTTTAGTAAAACCACCACCTAGTTCGTAATAAAGGTGGGATTCCATTTTTATTGTTAAAAGGAGGTCACTTTGACAACAGTTTGAATTTGTTGAATGTTGTCGAATGTTATTTATGTTGGGATTGGCTAAGTGATGGCTTGTTTTTAATGATTATATATATATATATAGCTGGTGAGTTATTTTAAATAATTTTTTTAGTAAAAATGACAATTGTAATTTTTTTTTGAAAGTAAATAATTTTATTCTTCAACAAGTATGATGCATTTCCATATACTTTGAAAAAAAAGTAAACTCCAAAAATCTTTTTACATTAGTGAACAAAAAAAGTCTTTCTGGAGTATTTTTTAAAATATTTATAATTGATCAAGAGTAACCTGTTAAAAAAGAAAAAGAAACTTTTATGAAAAACTGTCAAAGGAGCAAATATTTTTTGAAGAATTTTTTTTCTTGCCATAAACAAAAAAATAATAATAGTAAGATGCTAATTAATAGCTTTAATTTATATCATCTATTTTTTTATATATATGCACGTCATATGTATGCATTTATGTATCATTAAAATGTGATAGCTTATTTTTATTATATGATAATACCCATATGTTAAGGTGCATCTATGTGCTTACATAGATACTTGTCAGGTAGATACATATATGTTAAAATTAATCATATATTTATCATTATATAACAATTCAAATGTGAAAATATAATATGTTTAATACGTTTATTATTTTGATAAATTAAAATATATGATATATAAATGTTAGTATGCACACACATTTCCATGTGCACACACATATATGTTAAATCAGTCATTAATTATGTATTATAAAAATGAATTTCATTTATAGGTTTAAGACATGTCAAATATGTTTATAAATTAATATACCACACATATGTGTGCTTACGTATGTGTGTGTGCTTTATTTATAGAATATTTGTAAATCACAATGTGATAGCTTATGTTTTTATTATTATGTGACAATTCAAATATGTTCATTTGATATTATACAGGTACAGAATCTGTCTCTGCTATATATAGGTATTTTATGTAAATCTATTGGGACATGTATGTAAATTACAATGTAATAGTGGATTTCTTTTTGGTGTTAATCAAAATCAAAAAGCTTAAATTAATTCTACAGACCTTAATTTCATTTTTATTCTCATTAATAAATTGATATTTCATTGTTAAAATTATCCAGTGAATTTAATCAATTCTAAATAGTTTTAGAATATTATATGTTAGGATTATATCTCTTATTCACAGTAACAGTTATAGAACTTTTTTCTTGAGCTAGATTCATGCATAACAATCTGTTATATAAAAAGGGTTTATATTTATTGTTCATGGACATCCAGTTAATGTTGATCCTGGATTGGCACAAAGGGAATATCCTTAATGTCCAGGCACTACATTATATTTAGTTTAGTATTTGTTAGAAATTAAGTTTATAGTTGACTAATATCTTAAAAGTACTAAATGGCCAGAGCATTAATTATGATCAGCATGTTTGGGTATCTCAGCATTATTGTTTTATTGTTATATATTCTGATGGACTAGCACTTAAGTTTGTGTATCCAAATTAATGTTTAAATAATCTGCCCCAAGCTGACAAGAGCTAAATAATTAGCCTGGTCTATAGTAGACCTATTTCAAACCAGTGACAATACTGACTGTTGATTTTATTGTAGATCATTTATGATGATGAATGATTATTAATTGTATGTAACATTGGTGAACTTATAGTTAGTTATGTGTTGATTTCTCAGGCTCATTCCTTATATTCATGTGTATTTAATTTTATAATTAAGTTTTGCAGTAACTAGTGTTGATGACAATGAGTTCCATCACCCCAGGTGCACCCCCAATTATTTGTAGCATTACAATATATATATATATATATAATTACAATAAAAATAATAATAATAACAGTAACAAACTATTACAAACAATCCTTAAATTCGCAGAAGTACTTTCAGTTAATTCCTTGAACCTGTCTCAACTGCTATTAAAATTCAAAAGAAAACAAAGCGGAAGCAAACGTCATCAATTCAAATTCCAGGAATCTTGTATTTTAATGTTAGCAGATTGCCTATTTATTAAATGCATTTTATTCCTATTTATAAAAATTGCCTCTTTAATTTTTTTTTTATTATGGTTTCTCTCTTCATGAAGAATTTTCACATTTTCAAAATCCAATTTATATTTATATGTTTTTTCATGATCAAAGAAAACTGAAGGAGAAATTAATTATTGATCCACTGAAGGATGAAAATATTTCCATGTTTAAATCAGTTTTTCTTATTAGAACCAGCTTAGCATTATATAAACAAACTTCCTTATTATACTTATTCATTATATGTGTGATTTTTTTATAGGTTTAATACAATATTTTGACACCCAGGTTAACATTGTCTACCCATTTACCCTCTTCTCTTCTAGAAATATGTACAATCTAGCTCCATTTTAATGTTTTAATTCTTTAAATGATTTCCAGTGATATCTGATTGTTCTCTCAGCCAGGTATTTTGGTTTTAACTAGTTTTTGTTAATCATAACATACACTTTTTTATATTTCAATGAATTGTCTAAAATTTGTATTATTTTTCTGTTATGTTTCCAAATCTCAGCTGCGTAGATGAATCCTTATAAAAGATCCATTAAATCCTTTTTTTCAAACATATAGGTATATTTTCTTTTAATGATTTCTACTAAAATCATTCTATCCAAGTATTACTAATTTAATTCACTATGTTTTCATCTGTATTAATAAAACTGATCAAGATATCTGTACTTGTTAACTTCTTTTAGTCATGCTATAAACGTCAAAAGTATACTTGGTGCTAATAATTTAATAAACATATATATATATGTGTGTGTGTGTGTATTTGTATATGTTTTCCACAAACACTTTCAGGAAAAAATATGTCAAATATTCAGCTGGTTATTCCGTTGTTGAAAGATTTGCAAGAGATTATCTATAAATATTGAAAAAACATTATGTTAACAATTTTGTCCATTATTGGAGATTCCCATATTATCTAAGTTTGATTTCATTGTTATATATATATATATATTTCTTCAAAACAATAATGATTGCAAGAAGAAATTAGATTTTAAAATGTTAACAGAATTCGTTAAATTAAAAAAAAAAAACAACAACAGCGAAATGAGTAAAAAACAAAACAAGGAAAAAAATACAATTTACTGGATAGAATTACCTTCTAATTTTATAAATGATTAGGAGAAAAAAAGAGGAAAAGACTTTCTATTTTATAGCATCCATATATTCTCTCTTTACATCTAATCTTATTTTGATGTTTATTAACTGAAACATGGGCTTATTATATACCTGTGTCTATATATGCAATATATAGGGTATATGAGCACAGACTTTCACACCACCCACCACTCTCCACTCTATCTTATAACACTGATACATTTGAACACATATATGTTACTTATCTTTTCAACATATATGTGTTCAAGTGTATCAGTGTTATAAGATAGAGTGGAGAATGGTGGGTGGTGTGAAACTCTTTGCTCATATACCTTATATATTTGATGTTTATTATACATCTAATCTTGTAGAAAAGGCACAGCAAACCTGTCAGGAATTTCACTTGACCATCTTAATATTTCAAAAGCTTATTGTTGTCTGATGTGGATAAAAAATTTCAATCTCTATATTATATGTGTGAATACCATTTAATATTATATTGAGTATTTTAGATATAGAATACAGTTGTGCCTTTCTATAAGAATTGTAAATTTATGTTGCATTTTATCACTTACTTTTATAATTGTTTTATTTTATATATTGTGAATATTAAAACTACCTTTGCATTTACTATTAAACTTAAGACCCTGACTTAATTTATTTAATTCTTATAAGAGACTTGCTTGATCTAATGTGACCAAATGTATAAAAATTAATATCTGAAATATTAAAAAGAGATTATAACTATGGTGATAAAATTACAATGAAAATAGTTTGACTATCAGTGGATTTTTTTTCTTTTAGTATCACAATTATGTTTATCCTTATTTCGAAATACAGAGAGAATATTGTAAATATGTGTTACTAAGAGCAAATAAATCAATTTGTAAAAATGAATAATGTCACATCATTTTCTGGTTTCAAACTATGTTTATACTGTTTTTCAATATTTTCTGCAACAAACTGTTTTTTTTAAATAGTCAAAACCTTACCCATATCTTATTCTCAATAATAGCCCATGATTACAGCTATTCTTTACAGTATCTTTGAGACAACTTTATAAAGTAAATGATGTTTGCACAGTTTAAATAACACCATACAATATTTTAGAAAATTTGATACTCTTTATCCAACCATAATATTTAATGGGACAAATGTGTCCTTACACTTCTAGATTAAACATAATCATAAACAGCAACAACAATATATTAATAATTTTATTAGTTATTCATTAGATTATAGATCATCCACTTAATGAATAATATTTCTGTAGTGCACTTTTCAGTACATTGCTCTCACACAAGATAGAACTGATTTCTATTGACTTTTAACACTTTGTGGAGAGATGTAATTATAAACATATGAGCAAAACACATGAAAAAGAGAATTTCCAAGATGTACAATTCGTGCTGAACTAGAACATATCAGTTAGCCCAGTGAATAGAAATACATGAGAGTGACATAGTAAAAATTACACTATAGAAATATTATTCATTAAGTGAATAATCTCTAGACTAATGAATGAATAAAAAAAAATATTTAAATACTTTCGTCAAGTGATTTGTGTCAATCTTGTGAGAGCAGTATGTTTGATACTTATCAATCTAACTGTAGATATATACTGAACAATATTAAAGATATGTGTATGTGTAGGAGAGTGTGATATGGTCCAATTGATGAATGCAATAATATATTTCTTTTCACAAGGCTTTTGTCATTTGTTTATGATATCATCCTCCCACAAGGAATTAAAAGCAGATATAAAGACACTAGTTTCTACCTTGTATGAGAATGGTGAAGTGAAAATTATGCTACAAAAATATTAGCAACTACCAAAGTCATTAGATGTTTTTTTTCTTTTCTTGGAAATATTATTATAATAGGAAGACTATATTTTACTTCAATGCAGTAGATTTGGGAATCTCAATAACACATTTATACATAAAATAAAATTAATATATATAGTAAATAAATAAATCAGATAATTTTTTTAAGTATTTACCATTAAATTAAAATTAAATTTTCCAAAATTTTTGATAAGACCACATAATTATTATCAACTATTTATTGCTTATAATAAGTTGATAATTATTATATGATATTAAATAAAATTGATTTTGAAATGTATTTATTTTTGTAATGTTAAACTTAAAAGTTACAATGATATATTTATTTATTGTGTGTGTGCACCCATATATATATATATAAATAATTCTAAGGCAGTATGTAATTTTGCTTCTTATATATGTAAATAGAGGGATTTGAATTCAGGATTTTTCAGTCTATTCATCCTTTACTCTATCTCAAGCAGCCATTACACATGACCATACTCATGTGAAAAAGATACATGATCTCCGATATAAGTATTTTGCATTCATTAGCTGAACCAGTTGAAAATCTTCCACAATATATAAAATCAGTGCTTAGTTTATATTAACATAGCAATTCCTCAAACTTTAATGGACAGACTTCAATCTTCTCACTTTTTCACTTTGTAAAAATATGAATATTTTTGTATGTGGTGCATAAATAATACTGATCATTGCAGTTTTCTATTGTATTCAGAGCAAAGAAAATCAGCAGATCATCATCAAAAACAGATATAAATAAAACATCAGCTGCAATTATAACTGAACTTAAAATTTACGTAATATAAAATCGTAGGTTAATCATTATCAAACCAGTGTCAATCATGAACCATAATACTTAAAAAAAGCAATGCATATTCTTCTGTGTAATATAGCTAAGTACTAACATAATTAGATTTAATTCTCTGATTTTGAATAATTTGTTATTTAATTATCTATAATTACTGGTCATGTGACAAGAACATTGCACAGATTGATGAACTGTCTAGAATTAAATGAAATATTGTTGAACTTTATGAAGTTAAAAAAAAAACTTAGAGACAATTGCTTTAAAATATGAGCACATACTTTATTAAAAAGACATAAATGCCAGAAATACAAAATAAGGGGAAATTCATTAGAAGTGAAAGAACAATATTGTTAAGATTGATAGTATATAAGACAAAATAGCAAAGATTAGTTATTTAACTTAATGAAAGATAATATGCAGATCATTTAGGTTTATGTTTAAGAAGTTTTCACTGTGATGAAGTAAAAGACTTTTATATGGAAGTACAAAAACGTTTTTGATCACACCAAACAATATTTTAAAATTTCCAGGAAGTATTTAATGCTAAAATGGATAAAGTATTGTTGTGGGAAAATTTGGTTGTGGTGATAAAAACGAAAGAAGATATAGATTTGTAGAGTTCACAGAAAAAGAAACATTTTATATTATGAATTATTTTTTTGAGAAAAATGTGAAAATAGAAATTGATATGGAAGCATCCAAGTAAACTGCTAAAATAATATACTAATGTCCCTTAGAAGTATTTCAGATACTTTACATATCATCATCATTATTATTATTATCAATCTATTGATATTTGTATATTTAAAGAGTTTGTATCGAAAAATCGTCATAATATTAATTAATGTGAAATTAATACTTTCACTTTAACAATAAATTCTTAGTAGTACTTTGAATACTATTTCTAATAATTTATTAAATATTTATGCATGAAACTTTGTTATTGCTTGAGTACACGGGAAAATATATGTACTATAATTTCTGGTAGAATGGAAAAGTTGAAATATGAAGCAAAGGGCAGCAGCTGATGAAAATAATTAGTTAAAACTCATGATACTAATGATTAGAATAGTGTATTATCCATCTAATGACTATTTATAATAATACATACACGCTTATAATAATGATAATAATAATAATTAAGATATTTGGTTTATGTGCAATTACTTTTTTGCTTACCCTAGAAGACGTCCCTTGAGGACATACTTCCTATTTAAAAATTATAAAAAAGCTATTATTTTCAAACTTTTAGTGTCAATTTGTAACATTTTATTCTATCCAAAAAGCGTGTGATTAATGAGATCAGAAGTAATCGTAATACATATTTCAGTACTTTGACATAAATTTTGAAAAATTCTATAAAAAATAAATCTAATGACTAAAATTATTTGAATTTATATTCTCATCCCCTACTTCCCGTTATAAATATAAAAATATTAAGTTGGGCTTATGGTCCACTAATCTATACTAATTTATATAATTACATTTTTAATCCATAATTTTGATTTAGACATTTATTAAATTTTAATAAACTTGTTAATAAATTATGGCTATTAAATATTTAACGCCGAGATCGTAAACTTAGTAAATGAGTTTAGACTGTGCAGATAAAAACAATCATTTTTTTTTCCTTTCAAAAGAAAGCAACAACAAACAACAAAACTAAATATATATATAACAAGCATAGAATCTAGGTCGTTTTACGTATATAGATGTTGCAAACTGTAATTTGCCAGTCATTGTCCCATTTTTTATGCACTTGTTAATTTTTTTAAAAAATACTGTCAAATATCTAGGTGATTTGCGATTTGATTTTTTTTTCTAAATGTAAATCAAAATCCTATATGTATAACGTTAAAGTGTTATGCAATTAAAATTTTAATTATATATAAAAATATATGCATCATAGTTATTATATCAGGCAACAGTGAGTCTAAAGCACATTCATTTTCTCACATTTTTTTTTTTTTCACTTTGTTACTTTAATAAACGCTTTTTATATAATAAAATTATTTCTGATTGATTCAGATATTTTCCAAAGTGATTTGCGCTCAGGATTCGTCATAATTTTTTATTATAGTAACAAAAAGTCTAAAGTCATTGGCCTTGTAAGGCGTGTATATATATGTAAGTGAATGTAAATAAAGATTATTACTTTATGATGTAAATACGTGCATACAGTACATGAATAAATTTATCTCATTATTATTATTAAACTCCTACAGAAAATCTGTATATGTTAATCATATTCATTATGCAAATGAAGTACAATTATGCTTAAATGAACTTTTGTATTTAAAGAAAAAACCGCTAGGAATTCTGTTTATAATGAAGAGCAATGGTATATATTAGATAGGGCATGTTCTATAAATGAGAGATTGAAAAAACTATGCGAGAGAAACGATGTCTTGTTTGTAGATATGTGGGATTTTTTTTATTGGAAAGAGATAGTTATATAGTAAAGATGGATTGCACTTAGAAAAATAAGGAAGTTAAGTTTTAGGGAGTTTGATTTATAAATAATATTGTTCAGGAAATTTAAAGGGGGGGGGGCGTGAGATTTTAAGTGGCAGTGTTATCAGAAAGAAAAAAAATGTCCTGGATGTAAGACATAATCAAATGGTAGCTGATTTAGATATAGATGTGGAGAGGAAATGGGTCTAAAATTAATGATAAGCAAGTAATTTTTAAATGTAATGGAAAAAAAAGAGTCAAAATAATTTATAAAAGAGTAGTTAGGAAAGAAGAAATTGTCAAAATTGGGAATTTGAATATGCAAAGTGGAAGGAGACCATAAAAGTGACTGAAATTAAACAAAGCAATTAAAAATGAAGAGCTTGAAGTATTAGCAGTAGTGGAAATACACTTAGAAGACTTGTTATGGCAGGGTATAAATGGAAAAGAAAAAAAGGGGCAGTGGTATAGAGGTTATGTCAAAAACGTATTTAAATACTGTTAAATGTCAAGAACATTTGTGGTTTGAGGTAAGGTTAGGAAGACAAGAACGTATGTTGGCTATAGTCTATATAGCCACTTGAGATAGTCAAACTATAATGGAGTGGAATAATAGTATATATGAATGCCTAGTTAAGGATACACAGAGTTTCAAAGAAAGAGAAGAGAATAATGGTTATAGGAAATATATTGATGATGTAGATAATAAGATTGATTAGCTTTTGAAGAATTTTTTGAGAGAGTGAATTTGAGCATTGGAAATTTATTAAATATTTATGAGAGACATTACAAATGGTCTAGAAATAATATAAACCACATAATAGATTATGTATTAGTAGAGAAAGAAGGAATAAATAATGTATGGAAAATTAAGATGTTTGATAATGAAGAGAGAATATATAATAGTGATCATAACTTGTTTATAATAGAAATGGTTAGTAATGTGATGGAAAATAGTAATAAAAGTGGAAAGGATGGTGAAAAATGTGGATGGAGAATGAATGATAAGAATTAAGTTAGAAGAGTATAAAAAAAAAGTTGAAGAAAACATGGAAGAGTTGGTTGGGGATAAGTATAAGAACTGGTGTTGTGAAATAGAAAGGATGTCAAATAGGGTTTTAGGTGAGAAAATTCAGAAGAATAAAAGTAATAGAAAAGTGAGAGTTTGTAAAAATGTAAAAGCGAGGGGAAAAGCATACAGAGAATATAAGTGTGCTATTAAGAACAAAGAAAATGAAAAAATGTTAATGCTAAATGGGAAAAGTACTTAGAAAAAAAAAGTTGGCTAAAATAGATAATTATATAGAGAGAATAAAATTGAATAGTAAGTTGTTGGAGGATATTACAAAAAGTGGAAGAGATGGAAATAAAAATTTTTGAAAATACATTAAAAGAAGGAATGTAGGGGGAAGAGGAATAGTATTAGTAAATGATGAAGGACTAGAGTGCAGCTCTAGAGAAGAATTATAAATTATCTTAAATAATTTTGTAATGGATGTAGAAAAGATGTTAGATGTGAAGTACAGAGTGATAGAAAACATGAATTATATAGTATTTGCAATATTAGGTTTACAGAACATAAACTGACTGAGGCAGGTAAGAAATTGAAAGATGGAAAGGCAAGAGGTTTGAATGGATGGGCATCAGAGATGGTAATGAATTTAGGGCATAGGGCAAAGTTAAGTCTATTATCATGTTTCAATAAGATGGCACAAAAGAGAGATTTTCCAGGTAAGTTGGAGCAATACAAGAGCAAGAGTACTATTTAAAGGAAAGGGTAAGGATCATAGAAAGTTAAACAATTATAGACCAATAGCACTAACATCTCAGTGCTATGTAAAGTTTTCTCATATGTGGTGGCTGGAAGGGTTGGAAAATGGATGGAAAAAAATAATATAGTGGAAAAAATGCAAGAAGATTTTCAATCAGATAGGATATAGGATATAATTTATTTGTAATTACACAACTTATGGATATGAGTAGGAGTACATTTAAACAGTTATGTATGATTTTTATAGATATAGAAAAGACATAGGATAGATTAAGTACAACTAGATTATGGGTATATTTAGTAAATTTGGGAATAGATGGAGCTTAAGTGGATATTATTAAGAAATTATGTGAAAATAATTACTATACATATCAATTAGGGAATATAGAATCAGTTAAAGGTAAAATGGGGTGGAATTCAAATAAGAATACCATAAATCATGTATTTTGTTTTTGGTCTATGAGAGAGAAATAGAAAGAGCAATAGAAAGACTAGAGAGGTGGTTAGAGATACCATTAATAGTTGGCAAGGGTGTATACACATTGTCAGGCCTTTTACTTGTGGATGATGTCTTTTTGTATCCAGAAAGAATGGAACATATGCAAGTTATGCTGAGGACATGTGCAAAGGTGAGTGAAAAGATGGGGATTCAATTTAGTGAAGAAAAATTAAAAGTAATGATGATTAATACGGGTAAAGAGAAGACAAAGAATTGGGGGATATAAAGTTAAGTATGGTGAATAGATATAACTATTTGTGAATCATCTTAAGTAATTAGAGAAATTGCTTGAATAATTGGGAGAAAAAATTGATAAATGAAGCAAAGAAAAGAAAGCGATTGATAAAGAAATTAATAGTGTTTTCATATAATAAATATGATATAGCTACAATTGTATGAAAGGGAGTGGCAGTAGCAGGGTTAACATATGGTAATGGTGCATTTTGTGTTAGTAAAGGATTATTAGGTTACTTATAAAAAGTACAAAGAGAAGTATGAAGACATACATTAAATGCAGATATGTGGATGGCAAAGGAGGCAATTCAAGTAGAAATGGGATGGTCAAGTTTTTATGTGAGAGATGCAAAAAGCAAAATGGAAATGTTTGCTAGATTGCAGTTTATGGATAATAAAAGATTAGACAAAATAGTATTTAATTGGGGTATGAATAAAGAGCAGGCAACAAGATGGGTGAGAAAGGTAATATGATACATAGAAGATTTGGATAAAGAATTTATGTCACTATACTTATACAAATGGTGGGATGATTGTAAAAAAGATGTTATATATATATATTGAAACAGTAAGATTCATATTTGAATCTTAAGTTTCACCTTTTCTATCGTCTCTCACCCACCACTCTATCCTACCCAAATTTAAACTTTTTTGGTATCGAATTGTGTGTGTAGCAATATTAAAAATGAATAAATATATGTAAAATCCACCATAAACACACACACGTTTCGATAACAAATTTAAAGCAATAGATAAAAATAATTAATGTAATTTGTATTTTTTTTAGTATATAAAAATATATAATTTTAACCATTTATTTTAAATTATAAAGTTCGTTATTTATTGCTTTGTTTAAATTTCATTTAATAATAATTTTAGAAATCTGATTGTAATATTTAATTAAAAGTAAAAATAATCGTATGTTCCCTTTTGTATTTGAAATTTTAAAAGTAACGGTCGGTGAGAGATAATAGATTAATTAAAAAGAAAAATTCCCTAAAATCTAATTACCAAAAATGTAAATGTAAAATTAAATGTGAACAATAGTAAAGCAGCTTTCTATATAAATTAAACATATAAGAATGTATTGATTATCCTCAGGGCAAATGATTGAATCCAAAAATAAATATAACAAAAAGTTAAAAAGATAAGATCAAGAAAGGAGGCCATTTTGAACTTTCTAGGAACTTTCAGTTGAACTTTAGCTGTGCTCTCGATCAGTTGAGAGTCTCCAATATATATATATTGTTTTACTTGCCACAGTATGCATGAGTAGAAAGCGCCAAAGACTATTCTCCCCAGAGATGGTCGATTGTCTGCTGCGAACCTACGCCCGTTGCCCTCCATAAAATCAACCAAAAGGATCTGCTGCCCACAATCAGAAAGCTGCTGCTAATATTCAAATAACTAAATCACCTAAATGCTGGAAAGAACTGCTACTGCTGGTATCATGAACAATTTGCTATTGACCACTGATTCGGAAAACTTCTCATAAAACAGGTACCTGTACTACCCAAGCTCTAGAGTACTCTACTAATATCATGCTATAGCTCATTCTTTATATAACTTATAAACTGTAAAATTCTCATTTGTAAAACTATAAATTTAATTATTAATTCCTCCTGTAAATTTCTCTAATAATCTTGCTTGCCTAATTCTATCTTTCTTGGGTATGTATTTCTAAATTTTACATTTATATTATTTAATTATAGCATGCTCATAATTTTCTTGGTATAAATCTATGATTGCTTGAAACAGTGGATACGTGTCAAATCTTCATTAATATTTACTTCCATAAATAACTTAATATTTTCATATCAATCGACACGTATTCAATGCTTCATTTATTGTAATGCAGGGGTCTACTACTTAACAAATGGCTGACATTAGTCTTTAATACTCACCTAGCTTAGCTATTGTTTTTATATTTTATTAAATTTTTAAGTAATAATTCCGTAAATTACATTTCTTTGAGAGTCGCAAACGTTCTTTATTAAATGTTGATAATGTAGGGCCGAGTTATAAAATATATTTCAATCTTAGCAGAAGAGTCCATAAATTATACATGTGTTACGTTTTAGAGACATGATGACCTATTATAAGCCTTGGATGCTCCAGATTCTTTAGGATTTAAAATAATCCCAGTCGTCCTACAAAAGCTGACAAATGAATGTCCCGTAGGACTTGACGACTGTCACGCAGCCCGGAAGCAATCGTGGCACGAACCACTTGCCCCTGGTTATGCTTATGTAACACCTTACTTCTCTGGGCCTTCAGCAAATGCCCACCCATTCTTATAAACTTATCCACGGCTTTGCAGTTTCAATATACTGCCACCCTAATATCGCATTTCTAAACGGACCACGTGTTTTCTTCCGTATAACTCCGTCTCTGCATTAGTGACAAAACTCACTCTCAAATAAATGTTTGCCCATAGTAATTAATAATATCTTTAATTAAATAAATATATGTCCGCCACTATGATTAATCCTACTTTAGACTCTTGCATTGCAAAGGTATAAATCCCCGAAGGCATGCTCTTGAAATACTTGCCCGAGAATTTTAGGTAGCTAGATTACGTCAGCCAAATAAATGTATTTCTCTATAAATATAACAGTATCAGAAACACCGCTACTGAGATTTAAATATAAAGTATTATTGGTTAAATGATTTCATATAAAATATATCTAAATAAATAAATGTATTTCTTTAATATATAACAGTATCGGAAAATCCTGCTACTGAAACTTTAAATCTTACCAAATATTATTAGTTAAATGATTTATTATAAATGTTTTAAATAAATAATTTCAAACTATACATCTGCCATTACATTTTATTTATTCAATACCCATTCTATATAATATTTCCTCGATTCTGTAAATATAAATGTTTAAGATTAATGTTCTGATTGGCTAACTCAAAATAAAATTCTTGATTCTCTTGCATCTCCCTGATCACCATGCCTAAAGAAATATTCACTAATGTGGCATCAGATGTGTTGTTTCATAGATTGTATTGTGGAACCGATAAACTATGTTCGAACTCAGTACTACGGGTGGCTTCGCTACCTAGATGGTGCTGCTTTTCTGTGTGGTGGTCGGATTCTGCACTATGTTAATGAAAGATCACACGTTTCTGACTGTTACAATAAATATAGAAGTAATCATAATATTGGGTGCAAGTTAATTTATGATCATAGCAAGGAAAGTAGTTTACTGTTTAAGGCTTGAATGGGATCTTTAGCAACAAAGGAATATATACATAAATGGAAAAATATGGGTGATTTAGTCTGCAAGTTGTATAAGGAAGGCATAAAAAATATTAGGCAACTGTTAATTGAATGTAAATACCTGAAAGCAGAAAGTGTACAAATAATTCAGTTGTAGAAGAATAAATATAAACAAAGTGATTATACAGAAAGTGGGTTCTTGGTTTTTATTCTGGGTTTGGGAAAAGATAAGGGGGATATAGATATAAAGGCTATAGATTTGACAAAGATTATGTTGTGGAAATGGGCTGGAATAGGATAGAGAAGAATATGGGAAAACTTAGGGTGGGGAATGGAAAGAGAATTTAAAGTGGCTAACAAGTTTCTCTGGGCATAGTTGATGAAAAGTTCCTGACTCCATATAAAGAGAAGTCACAGTGCATCACATCACATTACAATGAAAAGCTATAAAATAATGAATTGTGAAGAAGCGTAATAATCATGAGAATGCTTTCCATTTTATAGTATCAGCTCATTCGTAACCATTATATATATATATATACATTACAAATCAATGTCTGCATTTTTTCAAAATAATATATGTAAATTTATAAATAAATATTAGAAAATACAGTACTTAAAAGTTTATAAAAATATATCTATAACCATCACTTAGAAGGGCTTATAAGTGATGGTTAAAGATATATTTTTATAAACTTTTAAGCATTGTATTTTCTAATATATATATATATTGTGACCTTCTGAATGGGCTGAAGTAGTTAAAATATATTGTATCAGTGGTGAATACCTGCATTTAACTAAAAAAAATATGAAGTAGTACTAAAATTTTAAATTTTTTTCCTGTTAATGGTCTAAAACCTTATATGTGAGTGCTTATGAAATGTTAGGAGGGAAATTTTATTATTATTATTATTATTATTATTATTATTATTATTATTATTATTATTATTATTATTATTATTATTATTATTATTATTATTATTATTATTATTATTATTATTATTATTATTATTATTATTATTATTATTATTATTATTATTATTATTATTATTATTATTATTATTATTATTATTATTATTATTATTATTATTATTATTATTATTATTATTATTATTATTATTATTATTATTATTATTATTATTATTATTATTATTATTATTATTATTATTATTATTATTATTATTATTATTATTATTATTATTATTATTATTATTATTATTATTATTATTATTATTATTATTATTATTATTATTATTATTATTATTATTATTATTATTATTATTATTATTATTATTATTATTATTATTATTATGTATTTTATTAACTTTGAAACTCCCTAAATGTGTGCTTTCTATTTTGGCTATATATAGATCATGTACAAGTAAAGTTTTGGATTTTGTTACTGAACTTGATTCTTTGTTATTAGATTTGGGTTCAGAATCTGCTGTTTTAATGGGTGATCTAAATATTGATTTGTTAAATAATGCTTGTAAGTCTACTATAGATTATTTAAATTTACTTTATAGCTATGGATTTAGTCACGCTTTTTTCACCTACGCGTATTACTCCTATATCTCAATCTCTTTTAGATCATATTTTTGTTAGATTAAGCCGCAGTTTATTTTCTGATTCGTCTCTTTCTAAATTATTTCTTACAGATCATTTTGCTACTGAATTAAAAATATTGAATTGTATGGATAATATTAATGTTTGTGCATATGTTGAGAAATTATCTTTTTCTAAATTGAATTATTTATTATCTGTTCAGAATTGGGATGAGATTTTTATGATAGATAATGTAAATGATGCATTTTTGGGGTTCCAAGCTATTTGTTTAGATTTAATTGCTAAAGCAAAGTTTCATTTAAAATTGACAAGTAAGAATAGACGAAGATCTCCTTGGGTGACAGATGCGCTGGTATGTAAAATTAATCAGAGAAATGTGTTAAAATCTTTGGATGGCTCATCAGATGTTTTAAAAAAACTTAATGTTGAAATTAAGTCTGATATTAGAAAGTTGAAGTTTAGATATTATCAAGAATTTCTTAATGATAAAAATGTTTCTTTGAAATGGAGAACAATAAATTCTTTGATTAAAAAATCTTCTCCTGATCGTATTAAATGTATTAAATATAATGAAAGTTTAATTGAGTTACAGAATAATGAAAAATATTTAGCTGATCGGTTTAATGAGTATTTTGTAAATTTATCGATGCGTGATGTGCCTGAGCAGATTTTGTCTTCTTATTCAAGTTTGAATTCTTTTTTATATTCTGATGTTTCTGAATCTCAGTTGTCTGTAGCAATTGATAGTTTAAAAAATGTCACTTCTTTTGGACTAGATGGTATAACACCTAAGATGCTTAAAGAAAATAAGGTTGCATTTTTGCCTATTTTAGTTCATTTATTTAATTTATCTTTGCAGTCTGGATCATTTCCAGATTGTCTGAAAGTTAATGTTATTACTCCTGTTTATAAAAAGGGTGATTCTACTCTTATGGTCAATTATAGGCCAATTGCTATTATTTCTGTTTTTTCTAAATTATTGGAAATGATTGTTAGGGATCAAATGTTGTCATTTCTGTTTAAAAATAAAATTTTATCTGACTATCAATATGGTTTTCTTCCTGGCAGAAGTACATTAGATGCTTTAAAACATCATGTTCAGTATTTAACATCTTCATTGGATCAGGAACTTAAAACATTGGCTATTTATCTTGATTTATCTAAAGCATTTGATTCTGTTAATCATAATATTTTGATTAAGCGTTGCTACTTGTATGGTTTTCGTGGATCTATTGGTAGTTGGTTGGAGAGTTATTTAAATGATAGGAAACAGTTTACTAATATTTATGGTACTATCAGTGATGTTGTCTTGATTAATTCTGGGAGTTCACAAGGTTCAGTACTTGGTCCTCTATTGTTTTTAATTTATATAAATGATTTATTTTCATTGAAGTTACATTCTAAGATTTTTGGTTTTGCTGATGATATTGCTTTATCTTGCAATGCTGTTTCTTATAATCTTCTTGAAAAATTAGTGAATGAGGATTTGGACTCAATTGGTAAATGGTTGGCATATAATTCATTGTTGGTCAATTTAGATAAAACAAAAGCTATTCTTTTTTCTTACACGACGCTCTTCCGATCTCTTAAGATTAAAATTTGCTGTAAGTATATTTTGCATTATAATAGTATATGTACTTGTGAGAATATTCCTTTGGTAGATAATTATTGTTATTTGGGAATATATATTGACTCCAGATTGTCCTGGACAAATCACATTACCTATCTTTGTCAACGGTTACGTAATTTAAACTATATGTTTTATTATTTAGTTAAATTTCTTCCTAGGTCTGCTCTCATTTTTATTTACATTGCCTGTTATCAGAGTATTTTATCTTACAATATCATTATTTGGGGTAATGCTTCTCCACATATTTTATCTTCTTTGCGTGTTTTGCAAAATTATACTTTGCGCATTATTTTTGGTAGATCTCGTTCCTCTTCTGTTCGAGATATTTATATTGCATTTGGTTTATTTGATGTAAATCACTTATATCAATATAGAGTTATTTTTGATATTTTTTGTGCTAAACCTTTTCTGAATTCTAGAGTTTATGTTCTAAATACTCGTCTTTCTAATAAATTTCAATTACCTTTACCAAAATTTTTTAAGGAATCTAGTAGAAGACAATATGTTTATTCTGGGTCAAAGTTGTTTAATAAATTTGTATATGAATGTTCAATTGATCTGAATAATATTTCTTATATATCATTCAAAAAATATTTGTGTCAATGGTTGTGTAGTATGTATTAATTTTGGCATTTATTTTATTTATTTAATTAATTTTATTTATTTCCTAAACTGTTCTTTTGAGTTTTTGATTGTATTTTTATTTAATTTATTTTTACATGTAAATTCCACACACAAGATTTTTCTTGTTTGGAGTTTTTAAATATTTGTGATGTACTTTGTTTTATTTCATAGAATAAATTGAATTGAATTGAATTGAATTGAATTATTATTATTATTATTATTATTATTATTATTATTATTATTATTATTATTATTATTATTATTATTATTATTATTATTATTATTATTATTATTATTATTATTATTATTATTATTATTATTATTATTATTATTATTATTATTATTATTATTATTATTATTATTATTATTATTATTATTATTATTATTATTATTATTATTATTATTATTATTATTATTATTATTATTATTATTATTATTATTATTATTATTATTATTATTATTATTATTATTATTATTATTATTATTATTATTATTATTATTATTATTATTAAGAAGAAGAAGATGAAAGTGCATGAACTTTATAATCTTTTAACCAAATTAAGTGAACTTTATAATATCTTGAGGAAATCTATGCAGAGCTGTTTAACAATCTATAAACTCTCAGCTCAAGTTATATTCTGCTTATATAAAAGTGAGGTTAAAACAGGAGGATGCGTGTGTACTTTATTATGCTATATTTTAAATTGCTATGTAATGATAACTTTATTTATTGTTTATGCTTATAAAAATAAAAATGTTTTTATTAAAGAAATAAATATGTGACTTACAAATGATTAATTAATTACTACTATTTATTGAATGTATATGCTTAAGTCGAGTGGAAGGACATGGACATTGTATATTTCTCATTCTCCTCAATGTGTGGATTTATTATAAAACAAAATATTATTGCTTAAGGAATTGCAGATTACATGTGAACAATTAATTAGCAACTGTCCAAAAATTAATTATGTGCATGCCAACTTATAAATTATGGAATCAAATGTTTTTTTCTTTCAGAAACCTGTTAAAGTACTGTTGAGTTAAATATTTCTAAAATTGTTCATAAAATCCCCATCTAGTGCCTACTCATCCAATATCCCCAGACTAGTTTCTGGTCATGTGATGTTTATTGGCTTAAAACTGATCCTGCCTAATAGGATAGTGGTGGTTATGGTTGTTAAAGAACCAAAGACACCAAAATGTATGGGTACTGAAGTGGGTTCAGACCCATATGACTATATAAGCTAATGGGCTTGGATTGAAAACATTAAGGTGTTTTCAGTTTAAGACTCATGGTTTTGTAGTTAAATGGTGATAAAGGGTGGTTGCTGGAGAGTCGCATTAGATCCTAAGATCTAGATGCAGTGCTCTCAGATCCAAGGCTCCTCACTGATGAAGGCCATAAGCCAGAAACTAGTCTGGGAATATTGCATGAGTAGGCACTAGATGGGGATTTTATGCACAAGCCTTCTGGCATCCATTGATTACTCTAGCTTGCTGTGTGCAGCAATGTATATAGTGAGTTTTGCCTGTTTTAACAACAGTTATACAAAAGCATAGAGGTGGTGGTCATGTGATGTAGTAGAGATGTATATGTTATGGTGGGGACTAATAATTTATCAAAATCATCAGAGAGAATAATGGATGAATATGTAGAATTGATTAGGAATTTGGCTATGATTAAAGGAAGAGTAGGAGTAGTTGGATTATTACCAAGATTTGACAAGAGGTATTTTTTAAATAGGGCATGTTTTATAAATGAGAGATTGAAAAAATTGTGTGAGAGAAATAATGTTATTTTTGTGGATGTGTGGGATTGGTTTATTGGAAAGAGGGAGTTATATAGTAAAGATGGGTTGCATTTAGGAAAACAAGGAAGTGAAGTTTTAGGGAATCTGATTTATAAAGAATATTTTTGGGAAACTTATAAAAGGGGATGGGATTTTAAATTGCAATATTATTAAAAAGAAAAAGAATGGATGGAATGTAAGAAATAAGCAAAAGGAATTTCATTTAGATATAAATATAGATATGGAAAAGGAATGGGTTTGTAAAATTAATGATAAGAAAGTTATTTATAAATGTAATGGAAAAGAAAGAATTAAAAGAATTTATAAAAGAGTAGTTAGGAAAGAAAAAATTGTTAAAATTGGGTTTTTGAATATGCAAGGTGGTAGGAGACCAAAAAAGTGGATGAAATTAAATAAAACAATTGAAAATGAAGAGCATGAGGTATTAGCAGTAATGGAAACACATTTAAGAGAAGAATAACCTATTTTGGAATAGTTCATATGGCAGGGTATAAAAGAAAAAGAAAAAAAGGGGTGGCAGTATAGGTGTTATATCAAAAAAATATTTAAATATTGTTAAATGTCAAGAACATTTGTGGTATGAAATAAAGTTGGGTAGACAAGAATGGATGGTGGCTATAGTTTATATAGCCACTGATGATAATCAAATTATAATGGAGTGGAACAGTAACATATATGAATGTTTAATTAAGGATATACAAGTTTTAAAGAAAAGGGAAAGAGAATAATGGTTATAGGAGATATGAATGGACATATTTAAAAAATTGATGATGTAGATAATAAAAATGGACAGCTTTTGAAAAAATTTTGTCAGAAAGTGAATTTGAGTATTGGAAATTTATTAAAGTATTTATGAGGGACAATATACATCATCTAGAAATAATATATTTCACACAATAGATTTTGTATTGGTAGAGAAAAAGGGAATGAATAAAATATGAAAAATTAAGGTGTTTGATAATGAAGAAAAAGTATGCACTAGTGATCATAACTTCATTGTAATTGAAATATTTAGTAATGTAATGGAGAATAGAAATAAAAGTAGAAATAATGGTGAAAGATGTGAATGGAGAGTGAATGATAAGAATAAGTTGGAAGAGTATAAATTACAAGTTGAAGAAATCATTGAAGAATTGGTTGGGGATGAGTGTAAGGACTGGTGTAAATAAGTAGAAAAAGTGGCAAATAGGGTTTTAGGTGAGAATATTCAGAAGAATAAAAGTAAAAAAAAAAGAGAATTCATAAAAGTGTAAAAGATAGGTAAAAAGCATACAGAGAATATAAGTGTGCTATTAAGAACAAGGAAAGTGAAAAAGATATTAATGCTAAATGTAAAAAGTACTTAGAAAAGAAGAAGTTGGTTATAATAGATAATTATAAAGAGAGAATGAAATTGAATTGTTGGAGGATATTAATAAAAGTGGAAGAGATGGGAGCAAAAAATTTTGGAATTACATTAAAAAGAGAAATGTATGGGAGAGAGAGATAGTATTACTAGATGATGAGGAATAGAGTGTAGCTCTAGAGAAGATTTAGAGAGAATCTTAAATAGATATATAATGAATATAGAAAAGATGTTAGATGTGAAAGATAGAGTAATAGAAAACATGAAAGCATATAGTAATGGGAATATTAGGTTTTCAGAAAATGAACTGATTGAGGTAGTTTTATAGATATAGAGAAGGCATATGATAGAGTAAATAGAAATAGATTATGGATAAGTTTTGAAAATTTGGGAATGGATTAAGCTTTAGTAGATATTATTAAGAAATTATATGAAAATAATTATATATATATATATATATATATATATATATATATATATCAATTAGGGAATATAAAATCAGTTAAAGTTAAAACTGGGGTGAGACTAAGGCAAGGATGCTCTATGTTACCTATTTTGTTTGTTAATAGGTAGTAAGGAAGTATATATTTTGTCAGATCTTTTTTTTTTTGTGGATGATATATTTTTGTGTGCAAAAAGAAGAGA
Source organism: Epiperipatus broadwayi (assembly GCA_028023455.1). Classification (NCBI taxonomy): domain Eukaryota; kingdom Metazoa; phylum Onychophora; class Udeonychophora; order Euonychophora; family Peripatidae; genus Epiperipatus; species Epiperipatus broadwayi. Next base: position 298,192 of record JAQFVV010006815.1, on the reverse strand, counting down.
AGATATGGAAGTTATGCTGAGGACCTGTGCAAGAGTGGATAAAGAGATGGGGATTAAATTTAGTTAAGAAAAATCAAATATAATGATGGTTAATACTGGGGAAAAGAGAAGATGTAGAATTTTTATTGGGAGATATTAAATTAAGTGTGGTGAATAGATATAGTTATTTGGGAATTATTTTAAGTAATGAGAAAAATTATTTGGATGAATGGGAAAAAAAATGATAAATGAAGCAAAGAAAAGAAAGGGGTTGATAAAGAAATTAACAATGTTTTCATATAATAAATATGATGTAGCTAGAATTATATGGGAGATGCAGTAGCAGAGTTAACATAAGGTAATGATGCATTGTGTGTTAGTAAAAGGGTATTAGATTACTTAAAAAAAGTACAAAGGGAAGTAGAAAGATATACATGGATTCAGATGTGTGGACAGCAAGGGAGGCAATTCAAGGAGAAATGGGATGGTCAAGTTTTTATATGAGAGATGCAAAAATTAAAATGAAAATGTTTGATAGATTGCAGTTTATAAATAATAAAATAATAGCCAACATAGTTTTTAATTGGGTTACAAGTCAAGGTCAGACAACAAAATGGGTGAGAAAGGTAATATGGTATGCAAAAGATTTGTATAAAGAATTTATATCAGTATATTTGTACAAAAGGTGGGATGATTGTGTTAGGAGCATTGTTGAGTGTTATAGTGGTAAGGAATGAGATAGATTCATTAATAAAGAGTAGGGAATTAGAGATATGGAGAACTAGTACGTAGAGTAAAAAGAGTTTAAATATATATAGAAGTAAATGGAACATTAGGTGTGAGTTAATATATGATAATAGTAAGGAAAGTAGTTTATTGTTTAAGGCTCGAATGGGATCTTTAGCAAAAGTGAATATACATGTAAATAGAAAAAATATGGGTGATTTATTCTGTAAATTATGTAAGGAAGGAAAAGAAAATATTAGGTATCTGTTAATTGAATGTAAATGCTTGAAAACAGAAAGGGTACAAATAATGAAGTTATGGAAAAATAAATATGAAAAAAGTGATTATACAGAAAGTGGGTTATTGGTTTTTATGCTGGATTTGGAAAAAGATAAGAGAGATTTAGATATAAAGGCAATAGAGTTGACGAAGATTGTTGTGGAAAGGGATGTATAAGAATATGGGAAAACATAGGGTGGGGAATGGAAGGTAAAGTGGCTAATAAGTTTCTCTGGGCATAGTTGCTGAGAGATTCTTGACTCCATTTAAGGAGAAGTCACAGTGCATCACATCACATCACATGGAAAATTTGTTTACCATGATCAAAAGTGGATGGTGATGATGGTTTGCATGGACTAGACTCAGGGAGACTGCAAGAGATCTTAAATATTGTTCAGACAATTAAGAAAATAAAAGCGCTAAGACAAATGTCAGCAAAATTAAGTTTAAAATAAGAGTAATATAGAATTTTCACTCACAGAGATTTATACACAATAAACGTGGTTCTATGTACTAACAAAAAATAAAATGTCAACATTCTGGCAGACAGACTAATTTTCTAATAGTGAATTTAAAAAAAATGAGGTAATAATTTTTCTTCAGCTAGTGATTTCCCTAACCTATTCATGTTTCCTTATTCAAAAGTTCTAAAATGAAAAGCAAATGAAATCTTCTTGCACGAATCAATGAAACCAGCGCGATCGAGCGATCACTAGCTTATTGACTAATGACATCATAATGTCCGCAGAACTGCTGCATGAAACAATCATGTTTAAGATTTCCATGGTTAATTACAATGCAAGAACATAAAAATGGTAAATTAATACAATGGAGTGTAAATTATAGAATGGGGAAAAACTTAAATCTCAAATTTAACAAAATAAGAAACTTAGAAAATACTCCTCCATAAATGATTTAATATGGAAAAAACATTAAATATCTGATTTAAGGAAAACTGACATTTAAAACTGGGGGATCACTGACTAAATAATTGGTCAAAACTAAACTGTGATATAGTAAATAAAAGTCTCAATAGGAGACAGGTAAGTAATTAGAAAACTATTTATGTCTGCTCAAGCATTTATCAAGAAAATGAAATAATTAAAATACAAATAACTTTGCAAACTAAATTGTCAGTACATCTCTGACAAATAACTTTAAAGCAAAAAAAAATAAAAGAGCAAATAAATCTAGCAAACAAAATCCTAAAGAATGGCCTAAATTTTTATAAGTGTATTCATCAGAGAGTGTATATGAGTTCTGCAAATATTAAAACATTAAATACTTTAGCTTAGCAGAAAGAAATGTTCTCTCACAATTTAAATGAGGACAGACGAGTAAATTGAATTTACAAAAGACTTCTAAAGCATTTAGCACTAGTTAATAAAATAAAGGGAGACATATTAAGAATGAAAAATATAATCTCACAATACACTCTCTGATAACTAAAATCGAAAACAAACTCGGAGTCTTAAAACTAAGATTCCAATGCATACTATAAATACAATGGTAACACTCAGAATACACACTCAAGATATTTTATATTTTTAAAAAAGATATAATAAAAATAGGTTACTTTTAAGATTAAGCTGAGATTTTTACAACCCTGGAAAGAATAAAAGAAACAGGTTACCTCGAGGTACAAATTTAAACTACAGAGGTCTTTCAGCACAGCATATATAGTTCATTCCATGGAGAACTCCAGTGAAGACTTTAGATTTCCATTGTGTTGAAAAGGCAGAAGGCAATGTTAGCAATCAGTTTTGATTTGAGTCTTATGGCATGATTTTTCAGGATGATTTGGCTCCGGGACCTGTCTTTACATTGGCATAGAATGACATGGCAAAAACACTATTGAAGCAGTTTTTCCTCGTGTATAGTTTTGACATTGAAGAAATTATAACTGCACAGCAATTCAAACAAATGTATAAATTGATGTACTAAAAGTTGCAGAAAAAACAAGCAGTGTCAACAATATCTTTCCGAACCAATTTTTTTTTAATTAGTGGTTTTTCAAATCTCAGTCTTAATCCTAATTAAAGATTCTCCCCAGGGTTAATCTTATTTATAATTAATTCAAAAATATTTAAAAACAAGTCTCAGCTTAGTTAAATTAGAAATTAATTGTAAAAGAAAACTATTTTAGAATTAAAAATTATTAAAAAGTAATAATGCCATATTTTAAACATAATTGAGTATGCATATTAATACACGTACTTTTATAAACAACTTTTAAATAGTTTTAAACTTTAGAATTTAATTGAAATAAAAGTTGGTTTTATTATTGGCAATGAAACCATTGAAGGGATAAATCATCTGGTTCAATGTGTGCCATGATTTTAACTCATGTTAGTAATATTATATATTATAAAAATTATAATATGTCTTTAATTTAGATTTGAACCTGACCCAAATAGAATTTACATTTTTTGTAGGCTAATCAAGCTTAGAATGTTTTTTCTAGGTAATTGAATAGTTGTCATCTTATATAGTTTTTTATTACTCTTTACCCAATAGATATCTAACTTTTCCAACTAAAAAATAGAAAAATGATAAAAAAACTGTTCAAACCATTATTACTATGAAATTAATCATTGTAGTAAATAATACATTCTTCTTTACTGTTTTTCTCTTATGAAATTTGCTATGCATAGATTATTTAAATGTTTTTTTTTTTTAAAATATAAAGTTGAATGTGGAATATCCAGAAAATTATTATCAGCTATTTTTCATTTTTGTTTTTTAAAATGAACACTGCAGCAAAACTCTTTTGATATTCTGCAAAATAAAATGGTTAAAATTTATATCTGTTCTATATTCATATTGATAACATTAGCCATTTTCAATGAGCATTTATTTTTCTTACAGATTAGTGCTTTAAAGACAATATAATCTTATAATAAAACAATTCCTAGCAGAAAATATGCTTAATCATATTAAAAAAATAAATTGTGAAAATATTGCAATCAAGTATTATTATCAATGATAGTTTCCACTGAGAGTATCATAACTTGATTTATTATAGCATGTCAGTACTTAAACTACTGTGTAATTATTATAAGCCCATTGTGTGGGATTAAGGTACATAATATTTTTCCATAGTTATTTTCAAACTTTATATAATTTTTGTTATTTATTTACAATGTAATAACAATATTATTTATTATTTTAGGTGGCTAGCCGCAACTGATCTTGAACCAACCGATGCACGGAGAGTTCTACCTTGTTTTGATGAACCAGAGATGAAAGCAGTTTTTGAAGTAATAGTCATTAGGCCTAAAGACATGATATCTCTTTCCAATGGAAAATTATTTAAAAGTATTCCATGGTTTGTATAATTTCTGAAGTTTTGTTACAATTTTTTCCATTAATAATAATAATGGATTTTTGACATCATCATCATCATCATCATCATCATCATCATCATCATCATCATCATCATCATCATCATCATTATTATTATTATTATTATTATTATTATTATTATTATTATTATTATTATTATTATTATTATTATTATTATTATTATTATTATTATTATTATTATTATTATTATTATTATTATTATTATTATTATTATTATTATTATTATTATTATTATTATTATTATTATTATTATGTTTCAAAAGGCCTTTATTGTCTCAAAAGAATTACAAATTTTGCATTTACATAGTTTGTCTACATATAATATCCTGGATTGTCCATTATCATTTGAACACCATTATTAATATCAATTACTTATAATAGAAAAATAATATTGTTGCTAAATTGTCCTTATTATTATTTTGACATGTATATCCTTCTTATTATTTTTATTATGTATTATTATCCTTAATTCACTATAACATTGATCTATTCTTAAGTTATGACCAGGTTGCTGCATAAATGTCAGGTCTGGCCAGTCTCTTATCCCTTTTCTGTATTATTTCAAGTTTATTTGAAAAAGTAACTGGATGTCTCCTGGAATTGTTACCAATTAGAAAAGTGCATCTAGTACACCAGTATGCATATAGCACAAAGGTTGCTGCCCTAACACTTGGTGTTAATCCTTCTCTAAATGCAGAAATCAATTGATGCATTGTTACATTAGACCTCCTGTAACTGCTAGTTATGAGATTTCTTATGTGCCTAAGTCCCTCACAGTGATATAGCAGATGTGATAGTGTTTCCTCAGCTCGATGGCATAACCCACAAAAGGGATCAATTGACGTATACAGTCTTTTATGGCAAAGAAAATATGTGGTAGGTAATGCAGATAGATTAAGTTTTATTAGAAAATTGAAAAACTTTGGTTCTAAGGCCCATCGTTTATACCTTTTAACCAATTGCTTATTATTAATTCCCAGTATTGGTTCTAAAGCAATTGTGTTATTATCTTCATGCATTAATTCATAAATTTCCCAGTATTTGTATTTATTAATAAATTGCTCTGGGATTTTTGATTCTGTTTTACAAAGATGTATTAATTGTTCAAAATATGATAATTTTTTTGGTGGTGGTTTATCAGTTGGAATGACCTCTATGAGCTGCTTAATTTTTGGAAATTGTTTAATAATATCAATTATATTGTTCCTCATTCTCTGTTTTGCAAAAATACCAATATCATGTAAGCCCAAACCATTTTTATTCAATGGCTGACACAGTTTTGCCATTGATATTGCCACGACTTTCCTTGACCATAGTAGTTGATTGCAAATGGTCTTAATTTTGGAGATAAAAGCTTTTGAGAAAGCAACCACTGGCATAAAGTAAACTATCTTAGTCATCATCAAACTATTAATCAATTGAATCTTGGAATATACTGACATATAGGTATTGGATAGAGAGTCTGCTATTTTCTGTATTTCATTTTTCAATTTGTTCTGCAAATGACATCTCATTCCAGTAGTCCCTAGATGGAATGGAAATCCAAGGAATGAGCCTGGCTTTGCCTGGAAAATGGATGTACATAGCCTTCCTGTGAATATAGTCCATGCTGCTGTTTTTTCTGGATTGAAACTTAGTTTAAATTCCTTTGAGTATTCTTCTAAAATCATCTGTAGTTTTGGTATCTGCCTTTTTGATTTCAGGAAAACTGTAATATCATCCATGTATGCAATGCAGGTCAATTTTTGACCTGTTCCTGGGATTTCCATTCCCTCAAATGCCTGTTGTAATCGGACAAGAAGGGGATTTATATATAAAATAAATAAGATGGCACTAAGTGGAGACCCTTGTGAAAGTGATTTAGTTGGTGTGAAAGCTGGTGAATTTCTGCCATTTAGAGTAATGTGAAGCTCACGATTTAAGAGTAAATTTGTTATAACATATATATGTGATTTTGGCATTTCAGTGTCATTCAATAATCTCAACAGTATAGCTATATCAACATTGTCAAAAGCCAAAGCAATATCCAGCTGTACAACAATCGGGCCATATCTTTTCTTTTCTCTAACTGATGTCAAAATAGCCTTAAATAACATAGCAGCTTGTGTGATAGATGAATGTTTTTTAGCAAATTGAGCTGGTGAAATCATCGGTAAAATAAATGGTTCTATTTTATCTTTAATTACTTTCTCTAAAATCTTTATGGGCAATGGTCCCATTGATATTAGCCTTATCTCTGATAACAAAGGAATGGGCTTCTTTTTTTTATTAAACGGCACGATCGCGATTGTATTAACTCCCTCCATTGTTATTATTCCCTGCGATAAATAATTTGCCAGCTGACACAGGCATTTGCTAGTCAATTTGTCAAGGTGTTTTAATATGAACAGTGGAATTCCAGGGCTTCCTGGGTGACAGTTGTTGTCCATTTTATTCATTTTCATTATAAAATCATCTATAGTATATGGTGATTCAGTCTCTGCCATTCCAAATACATTTGGCTGGTATTGTATCAATTTTCCTGGTCCCAGCTTATCTTTAAAATAGTTAAGAATTGGTAATATCATATTATTTCTAGTAAATGTTTCATTGTTTATTTTAATTGCTAATGGCACTTTGATTTCAGGTCCCCTCCCTAATGCCCATCTAATATATTGCCGAGTCCATGTGTGTTGATGCATTAGGCATATTCTACTTTTTTTATTTTTTAAATAGCTCTTCAGTGTTTCACATGCTTTGTTATAAGCATTTGTTAGTATATGTATACGTTTCTGTGTGTGCTGATTAGGAGTTATGGCCACAATACGTTTATGAATTTGTTCTGCAAGCTTCAACAACCCTGAGGGAGGTGGCTGATTTTTCACTATATGATTAATGTTAAATGACAGGATATTAATGTAAGCTAAATATTGCTGTATTGGGTTAAAGGTCATTGAAAGAATTTTATTCCACATAATATAAGTCTCTGAAAAAATAAATTCGGGTGTTAAGGTTGGAATCAACATTCTTATTGTTCTAGTTAATTGCATTCTAGAGACTTGTATATTACTGAGGTCAATTGATATGAACTGAGCTGAGTGATCAGAAATTGCTGAAGGGATTAACTTCATGCTTATTAGATGATGAAACACTGGAGAGTAAAAACAAAGATCAATTAATGATGAAAATCGGCCATTATGAAATGAAACAGCATCTTCAGGTAAGTAACCCCTTGCACTCATCAATGGAATTGATAATTTATGTATCCACTTATTTATAAACTCATCATATGTTACATTGCAGTCTCCAATCAAAATTGTTGGATTAGCTGTAGATCCCAGTGTTGAATTAATTGTGGCAATTATTGTATTTATTTTATATTTTTGCAATGGCATATAAACAAAGATTACATTTATTTTAATTATTTTGTGAAATAAAGTAACGATTAATAGATTTGCATCAATGTATATGATTTGAAAATTGGTAAACTGGCAAGCAGTAGCTATCAAAAGACCTGTACCAGCTGATGGAGAGGTAGAGTCTCTTGAACATGCAACAAAGCCCTCACTATTTAGAAATTTTGCTGGATCAATTTGTGACCCTGCATAAATTTTGGTTTCAAGCAGTCCCATTATATGAGGTTTTGTTTCCTTGATCCATTGTTTCAACTTAAATATCTTTTCTATTGAATTCAAACCCCGTACATTAAAAGAAGCAATTTTAATTTTCATTTATAAAAATTTACTTTTTACTTTGAATTTATTTAAATTTACTTTATCTTTAATTATCCTTATTTTAGGCTGTCTATCAATTGTAAATCTTGGGCATCTTCGAACTCACTTTCAGTTTCAACATCAGTATATCTGTCCATTTGATACCGTTCTCCTGTGTCATCAAACATAAGCTCTCCTAATTTTAGCTTTTTTCCTGTTTTCCTGTTTTTTTTGGGTCTTCCTGGCTTTCTCTTCTGTTCACTATTAACCTGAGTAACTTGTTGCATATTTGGCATTATTGTCTGAGTAATCTCAGTATTCGTATTGTTCCTAGTTCTTTGTTTTTTAGATAATTCCAGTTCTTCATCCAAATTCATATTCTCTTCATTATATTGCTTCCCATCAACATTTTTTTTAAATGTGTGTTTGTCTATATTTTTTTCTAAAGCTTTAATCACATGCATTTGTATATCATTCCCTTTTTTTCTTTTACTTTTGTATTATTTATCTTAAGGTACACTTTTTCCTCCAACCTTAATGAAAAATCTGGAATCTTCCCAATTTTGCTATCATCATTATTTACATTTGCAGTTTCATTTTCTTGCTTATCTGTATTCATATGTGTTTGTATAGAATTTTTTTCCTTTTCACTTCCTTGAGTTCCCACATCCGATGTCAGTATTTGCTTTACATCTCTTTGTTTATAGCTTGTTTTCTTTTCTAGTCTTTCTTCTGATAAATCAAATCCTTTGTTATTTCTGTTCTTTGGACAGTCTATAATCAAATGGCTTCTTTCTCCACAGCCAAAACATTGTGGTCTTAGCCCTTTAATGTTTAAGTATAATACTGCTCCATGATCCATAATTTGCCTTGGAATTTCTTCTGGTTTAATATGCTGGTGCAGCTTTATCTTAAAATGATAACTGTTGGTGTATATAAGTGTTGGTGTATCATTGCACAAGATTTGCTTAATGTATATTGCATGCCCAAATGGTTGGACCATACTTTTGAAATCATGAATGCTAAACCCAAAATACGCATTTTTAATGATTCCTGAGCAATAATTTTGCATATTTTCATCAACAACAATCATTACGTATCCACCAATTGTTTTTATTTGTGATTTAAATCTCATTTTTTGATTTTCATTGAAAAATTGTATAGCTATATATCGTGAGTTTGAATGTTCACCGATTTCTGAGATTGAATCCCATAAGTTTTCTTCTGTTAGTTTTTGATATAATAAGTCTTTGTGAAATTTATATAACGTTAGATTTCTATCTGTAATTGCCAGCACTAATGATTTATTAGAAAAGAATTTTTTAAAAGATTCATATAACTTGTTTGGTATTGTGTTATTAAACTGGATGTTTATTTCTTGAATTTCTTCTTCTGTCCAATTATCTTCAGTTTGTTCTGCTATATGATTAGGTGTCTCATCTTCATTTTCTAAACTTAATTCAAAAATGTCTAATGAATTGGCTCTCCTAAATCTGCCTATTTGTCCTTCCCCTCCGTTTTTTTTGTTCTCTTGCTGTATAATATTTTCTAATATTGCTTTTTGTGGTTTCATTGCAGCAATATTTGCATAAGATTTTTTTCCTTACTGGCTTCTGCAACTGATTTGACATCTGTATTGTTATTTCTTTTACTAACAACGCAATTGTTATCTGCAGACGCCATTTCAACTAGATGACTAGATTTTCTTAGGACAAAATAATAAAAAAAACTTACTTTGTTAACAGCGTCTTTTCTTATAATCGGAAATCGATTATAATTTTCAAAATTATAAGATTTTTAAACTAATAATTAGATTCTGTTTGCCTTTAATGAAGTACATTCACGAGCTTTTGTAAGTTTGTTCCTACTTATTGACAGCAGGACCGCACTTATATTATTATTATTATTATTATTATTATTATTATTATTATTATTATTATTATCATTATTAAACATTCATATTTATAACATATAAATTATATCATTTATAAATCTTTTTTTTAAAACTGCATATTAAATTATGAAAATATTTAATCTCACTACAAATCATACTTTTTTCAAAATTAAATCATGATAATAAATTTATTTTGTAATTTAAACTAAATAAATAAATATTTTACCAAAACATATAGTATCTAAACATTATTAAAAACATTAAATTTGAGTTAAATCTAAAAAAGTGCTTTTAAACCCTCCATATAAAAAGGTCTTTTTTAACATCAATTACTTTGGAACTCAAAAGTACTGTATATTAAAAATCCTGAGTTCAATCATCAATGGATAAATAAATGACTTTAGTAAAAAAATATTTTTAACATGATTCTTTTTATTCATTTAAAACATAACTAGTTAATGGTAATAAATAAATTTTGTAGTATAGAAATTTATAAAAATCATGTGATAAATCAGAAGAAATTAAGAAACAAAACTTTTTTTCCAAGAAATAAACAAATACAAATGAGAATAAAAGAATTTGAAAATTGTAAAGTCCTATAAAGAGAAAATTGCATTCTATAACTACACATATTATTTTAGATAATAAAATAAATTCAATTTTATATTTATAATGTGTGTAATGTTAAATTCAAAAATAAGCCAGAGAAGAAAACCAAGAAGAAGTTAGTCAACGCTGTTAACATAAAGAGATGAAATACAATGCAATCCATTTTTGTAATACAAATAATAATATATTTTGAAAGAAAATGAGAGATTTTAAAATAAGTGAAATTTTTATAAATAGAATGTTGTTAATGGTTAGATTCAAATGTACTCCAAAAATAAATTTACATGTCAAAAGCAATTGTAAAGGTGGTCGAATTATTACTTTTCAATGCCATCATAGCATACTTTTTTTCAATAATCATACAAATAGTATATCTCTAGAATGCTTTATTGTACGTTTGCTTTTTATGGCTGATATAAACCATGTTCATTATTTCTGAATGTTTTCTCTTATTTTCATAGTTAACATTGCTGAATAAATATTTTTCTGATAAAACAAACTCTCATAATGTGATTTTTGTAGTTCAAATGAAAAACTGTAGATATGTAGATTATATAAAAGAATATAGATCTGGTAACCAACTATTATTTATTTTTCATAAAAATAACATGCATTATACTACTCTGTTTGGCATATCTGAATATTGAAAAATATAACTGTTACATACAAATTTTTATGCTTTAATTAATATTTGATAACAAACTTGAAAAACATTTCAAAAACCATCACATTCACATTTTTAATTTAAAATAAAAATATTTATTTTTTGTTGAAATTTACCTGCATGTTAGTTTATGTAATGATGTGTATGTGCGGTGTGTGTTTAATTTTATTGAAAAGCTTGGACAACATTTCTTGTGTTCTCTGATGGTTTACATGTTTGAAAATAAAAAAAAAAGTTCAACTTATTGTTTCTCATTAATATATATATTTATAAAATATTATACAATTATGATAGTCAATCAGTCAAATATTGAACATTGTTTTTAAAAAGGATTCAAAATAATTATGACATATTAATAAACCGAGAGGCTGCAAACCTCACGCACTTATTACTTATCCGACAGCCAAACAGATGCCACGATGGCTGCCTTGAACAGCAATCAAACCGTAAATACAAGACAGAGAATTTTACAAGATTGGCTGTCGGATAAGTAATAAGCGCGTGAGATTTGCAGCCTCTCAGTTTAATTTCAATACTGTTTGCACTTTATAAAATAAATATTAATTTAAAATGAAATGAGCGAAAGAATATCGAAAAAATTATAAATGTGAAGCAAGTAGATGAAAAAGTAGTTAAAAATATAAAATGAATAAAAATCATATAATTGGAGGTGATTGTTGAATACTCTATATTAAATTAAACTTTAAAAGATTTTCAATAAAATTATCATTTGATTTTATTCTTTACAATGTTGGAAATACGTTGTTCTTTATAAAACAATGATTATACGATCTTATCATTATTCTCATTCTTTTAATGAAATAAAAAGTATTTAATTTTAAAATTATAAAAACAATAAAATATATAAATAAATAAAAATTAATATAAATTATTAACTTTTTGTTCAATAATTATTACTAATATTTATAGTTTTATCGTTAACATTTATTTATTAAAAGAGTGTGAACATTTTACTTCAGAAATAAACATATAAAATTACAAAAGCAAAACCAAATAATTATATATGAATATTTCAATGATTATACAACTAATATGTAAACTACCAGTATAGCAACATACATCACAGGATTGTTCTTTTGTCTAATTAACATTTTGCAGTTCTGTCTTTTAATTTCTGTGCAACATTTTTTTTTCCTGATACACTTCAATAACCTCCTCAGTTATAACTATTCATAGTATTCTATTCCTAGTCCTCTCCTATCAGTGAGAATACTATATATATATATATATATATATATAATACAAATAAAATGTCTATTAATTAAAAAACTATCATAATAATAAAAATAATACAACTGTAATTAAATATTATATACAGTCTTTCAATATGCAAAAGTACTTTTGGTTAATTTCTTAATCTGCCTCAACTGCCATTAAATTAAAAAACCAAACAAAATGGAAGCAAACATCATCAATTCACATCCCATGAATGCCAAATTTTAATGTTAGCAGATTGTCTATTAATTATATTCATTTTATTGCTATTTATTAAAACTGTCTTTTTAAATTTTCTTTTATTATAGTTTGTCTCTTCATGAAGAATCTTAACTCTTTCAATACCAAACTTAAATTTATATTTACATGTCTTTTCATGATCCAAGAAAACTGAAACAGTCATTAAATCATTATTATTTTTACTTTTTACATGTTTGTATAACTATTAATGCTCCTTTAAACTTTTTTCAATACTGCATGTCGATTTACCTATATATATAATAGCATACATCCACACAAAATTTGATACACATTACTTTTCTGCTTGACTGGTATGACATTTTTAGAATTATTCACCAATTTATTAACATTATTTGTAACACAGAATAAAACATTAAACATATTCTTATAAATATCCATAAAAAATTTCACTTGGGCATTTGAAAAATATGGAATGGATATCAATTTTTTACTTTCCATCTTCAACTCCTTTATACCATTATAATTCTTTTAAGTGGATTGAAAGACTGTATATAATAGTTAATTATCATTATATATATATATATATGTTCAAAAGATGGCGCTATACCAAAACCACCGAACAAGTGTAAGATTTGTTTACATAAACGAAAAAAGAGTCAGAAATTAACTACCTCTTTCATTTGCTCACCCCCAGATCAGCTGATTTCAAGCTGGTTTGCTCTCCTCAGTGGGGGATAGAGTATAGAAACTAAATCTAAACACTGACTCTCAAGTGTTTATGCAAAACGTTTCTATCAGATTGCAAGCGTGAATTTTTCAGACCGGTAAAGTCTTCAAACTCAGCCTAGCAAGCCAGATATTTATATGGGTCTGATCTCAGTTCAGAATCACCATATAATCAAAGTCTCTGCAATATATATCATTGCAAGAAAACTTTAAAGGTACATTTATGAAAAACAAAAACAAGTTAATCACGTAACCTGCTATCACTTGTTATTTATGTTCAAAAGATGGCGCTATACCAAAACCACCAAACAAGTGTAAGATTTGTTTACATAAACGAAAAAAGAGTCAGAAATTAACTACCTCTTTCATTTGCTCACTCCCAGATCAGCTGATTTCAAGCTGGTTTGCTCTCCTCAGTGGGGGATAGAGTATAGAAACTAGATCTAAACACTGACTCTCAAGTGTTTATGCAAAACGTTTCTATCAGATTGCAAGCGTGAATTTTTCAGACCGGTAAAGTCTTCAAACTCAGCCTAGCAAGCCAGATATTTATATGGGTCTGATCTCAGTTCAGAATCACCATATAATCAAAGTCTTTGCAATATATATCATTGCAAGAAAACTTTAAAGGTACATT